>CM064500.1:4447861-4811495 GCA_032716605.1 Paralithodes platypus | reverse complement strand
GGGGAGGTAGAGGAGTGATATTTTGCATGGCCCAGGGGCCCATTTTTTTTTTTTTTTTTTTTTTTGTTCGATGTTTAAAGTTGATTTTTTTTTCTCTGACTCTTAAGAGTCTTCCCGCAGTCCGCCGGGGGAACTCTTAAGAGTCTTCCCGCAGTTCCTGGGTTAATTATGAATGACAATAGCTTTACATCAAGTTAGTTAATCGTTAATATGTAAAGTAGAATATTCAATCACAAATCATCTCTGAATCAAACATTAATTCTAATCACCAAAATTTAACAGTAATTCAAAATATATATCTCTCCAATTAAATTAAACATATAGGATTCTCCAATCCAACCTATATGATTTCTCCAAGTAAATTAAACATATATGATTTCTCCAAGTAAATTAAACGCATATGATTTCTCCAAGTAAATTAAACACATATGATTTCTCTAAGTAAATTAAACAGTAAAGTAAATGATTTCTCCAATCACAAAATCTTAAAGCAAATGAGTGTATGTTTTCGACATACCTCTGGTTAATTAATAGTCACAAATAATCCCTAACTAACGTGTAAGAGGTCACTATGGGACACAACTTAACACATAATAATATACAAGCCTTTGAAGTCTGTCTTGTCTCCCCACCACACTGCTCAATTCCCCAGCTAGAAATGTACTGCTTTTAACTATCAAATCTCTGGCTTATATATAATTTCTCGGACCAAGCTATCCAATCAGAAGGCAGGAAACAGGTGCCGAAACCAATAAAACAGGCTGCTGGTGTCAGCCATTCACGGACGAGAAGCAGGTGAACTAGGCCCCGTGAGTGGTTGGGGCAGTAGGGAGAAGGGGGCTGGTTCCGCCTCGTTCAGTTGTTTCCTCCCAAACTTGGCTGGTTTCTCTCTCTCTCTCTCTCTCTCTCTGATCACGTAAGCAAGGCGAATTGTTGCCACGAGGTAATTGTAAAGTCGAGGTAATTGTGCCTGAACCCCTTATCTCTCGCGTTTATTATAACCTCTAGTACATCTAGTGATAGGGATGGTTGGCCTGGTGGTAGCAATGAAGGAATTTCATGCTCAAAACACAGAGCAAAGACCAGTCCATGTCGGACGAAAGCGATTGAAATGCCTAGCCTAGACGATGTTAGCCTAGGCTAGGCTAAATATGACAATGATTTATAATAAAATCTGTGTGGTAAGTAATCTCATAATACGTATTATACGTCTTTTCCTCATAAAATGTATTTTAATATTTATTGGATGTATTTAGGGCAAAATGGGTACTTGAGGGGTGGCTGGACGAATTTAGAACCTAGGCCTAGGCTAGGCCTAAAAATTTTCACATGATAGAAACAATGCCCCAATCTACAGTATTTATGGTTAGGACTGTCATTTAGCCATGTCTACATTATTATTTAAAATGCATAAGATTTAGGCCTAGGCTGCTTGATGTAGCCTAGACAAAAAACATGTTTTCATAGCCTAACACTGGGAAAAAGTGCGGTAATTGTTTAGATACACTCCAACCTCCATTCAACGGACAAATGCGTGCAAGCACCTGTCCGTTCCTGCTAAATGTCCGTTGCTGCTAAATACTGTCCAGTCCGGATGTAATCCGGAAATTCCATGAGAAAAATCCGGTGTTGAGTACAGGTGTCCGGATCGTGACATTTAATTGTTATGCATCCTTTTTTTTACTGTACCTGAAATAAATCCTGGTAATCCCTTGTGCTACACCCTATTGATAATGCAAAACTATTGAACACACTTAAAAGTGTATATTATTTGGTCTCTATATAATCTGTGAATCATTTCCGATATGATAGAATTAAAGATTTTTTTTTCCACCAACTCATAATCAGCAAAAACGACACAAATGTCAATTAAAAACATGTTATAATATTTCCCCATCATTTTGTGTATACCGTGGGAACAAAAAAAAACAAAAATCTATCAAACGTAAATCTCTCGTCTGGGAAGCTCGGCGCCTAGACGGAGGGGAGGGTTGAACTATTTTGTTTTACTATCTTATTTATTGTTTATCTATGTGCTAGAAGGATATTATATTTTTCAATTCCATCCCATTAGAAATGATTCAAAGATTACAAAAAGTCCAAATAAGACATAGTTATGTTAATGTATAAGGGATTTAGGTAGATGAATTAGAGAGATAGATAGATAGAAAGAGTGTGTATATCGAAGGAAAAAAACAAAACAAAAAATCTATCAAACGTAAATCTTCCGTCTCTGCTCCCACGGAGGGGAGAGTTGAAATATTTTGTTGACTATCTCATTTATTATTTATCTATGTGCTGGAAGGATATTATATTTTTCAAATTTGTTAGTAGTCTTGGAAAATCCAACGTCAAGGCTATTAACCTAATTGCAATGACGACTTGTCTATTTTGACTGCTATGTCGTCATTCCAACCGCGGTTAAAAAGAAAACGTCTAGAGTCTACTCCTTATCTTGCTCTAGGAGACGTTGTACATTAACCAAAACTACCACCGAAGGTGAAAAAAGCATAGAAGAGAAGAAAAAGGGGTTTACCTTAGTTACCGCTTAAGGCCCATCCCGTGTTCCGTCATGTGCAGATCCCTGTCGAACGTGCGCATGAGCGACCCTCGCTTCATAATTTTTTCACGCGCTCCATTGCTTGAGTCCACTTTTGTTGTGCTCCTTCAATTCACCCTGTTTTAGGTTCGTTTCGGCTTATCTGGCCTTCTTTTTTGTTAGACAGATGTTACGTGATCTAGGGCACACGTAAATGGGCTCCTAAGTGTGTATAATGGAGACGCGTGTGGAAATAGCCTACCGAAGGTACGGGGGGCGCCTGGCGTTCCTCGTATATGTTTTCATTCTTTCTCTTTTCATATTCTTTTTTCCTGTTAGTCTGGGCATAGTTTAGCTTTTAGCTTAATTTAGCCTAGCTCGTTTTCTCATTCAGGAATTGCTATGTCCCTATGAGTTTTCATTTTTTCATAGCCTAAGGTGTACCGTTGGTAAACAATCTGAGATTTCGTTGGTGGCGGTGCTGTTTGTAGAGTTTATGTCGGCCGCATTCTTTGCGTTATTCCCGAGTCCCCCCTTTCGAGCCTTCACTGTGTCTCAAGGGCCTGGGCGACAGGTGGTTCGTGATAATCCAGGGGTACCCCACGGGGGCCCCTCCTTCACACCACAGGGTTTTTTGCCCCTGACACATTCTCTGCTCTCGGCTAGGCCACCCTTTTTCTCACCAGTTTCATTTACTGGTTTTTGTTTTCTCTTCCTGTTTCACCTCCATCCTTTCATAGTCTTTTTTGCCCAATCCAGGGGTACCCCACGGGCCCCCTGTTTGTGCGAAACCACCCTCCCTGCCACTTCTCCTCATGGGCTTTGCTCTATCTCTGTGGGTTGGGTGGTTCCTGGGGGATGTGCCTCCTCTCCCCTGGTGTGTCTTCCTTGCCTCTCCCTTTACCAGTTGAGTTAGGATATTTTCAAGGAAGACACTGCTCAGCTTGATGGCCATCATCACTTGGAGTTCATATGGAGATGACGCATTTTTGTGGCCCTTTTTTGGTATTCCCTAGACGCTCCTCTCGCTTTTTCGGCGCCGGACCATCTCGGCCGGTCCCGCAAGTTTGCAGGAGCTCGATTCGGTCCTCTGGGACGTTTCGGCTCCCCGCAAATTTGCGGAGATCGCTGGGGGGTCCCGCAAAATTGCGGGAGGGTGGTGTCGGTACGGTTATGCCTCCATTGGCCCACAAATTTGCGGTAATAGTTGGCTTTCACTATTGACCTTTTTTATGTCATCTTGTTGCCTGATACTATTTGGTGTGTGCACTTTACTGGTGTTATAGGCCCTGCATGTAAGATGTTGAGTGGTGGTTAACACTTTCTCCATCTTTACAGGTTCTGCTAGTGCTCTTCCACCTCGCCCGCCCTACTCACCTACCTCAGTGCTCCCGGTTTAGGGTGAGTACGGATACCTGTTTGCATGCGTGTTCCTGTTTCCCCATGCTTCTTCCCTGGTTCTTCTTGGACACTCTCTCCACTTACTCCATCGACGTGCTGATTATGGTGTGTGTTCTTCCAGTGCAGGTAGGCTGCCTTGCTTTCGCCATGGTTGTAGCTCCCCGTGCTTGGTGAGCCACAAGTCCTGCTTGCGCCACTCGCACTGTGTGTCCTCTACGGCCTACCTCCCTGCTCTGTGTGGCCCGTGTCTGGCCCTGGTGGATGTGATGCACCATAGCCCTGGTTCCTCGGCGGCGGCAGTGGCCTCTGCTTCCCTTCTGTCGGTGTGGGCGATAGTCTCCCGCCACTTTTGGACTGTGGGCCGCCGTTCCCCGGCCTTTGTTGCCGCCCGGATCCGCGTCGCCCTGGGTATCCCTGACCCGACTGACGGCCGTTCGCCTGGCCCTCTCCCTGCTCGGGCCCTCTCCCCTGGGTCCCGCAGCCGGTCGTCACATCGTCGGGGTTAGCGGCTCTGCCCCTGTGCGCCCTCCCCTGGCATCTCCGGGTCGGGGCTCTACTACCTTCCGCCCGCTTCCCCTGCTCGTACGACGTCCTCTTCCTTTGTCCTCTACGCGCGCGGAGGTTCAGGCTGTAGCTGGCCCTCTGCTCCCTCCTCCTCCACTGTCCAGGAGGGTCCGTCAGGATGTAGTTGCTTCTCCTCCTACTTCACCTGCTTCGGTGCCTATTCTTCCTTCACGGTCTCATCCCACGGTGGCGGTCCCTCCCTCCTCCGCCTCGGTGTCGGGCCGCCCTGTTATCTCTGCCCCGGGGATCCTTGCTCTGTTTCCCCCCGCGGCTACTTCTGACCTCTTTTCAGCCAACGGCCATGCCACGTTGAATGCACCGCTTCTCGTCCGATCAGCGAAGTTAAGCAATGTAGGGTCTGGTTCGTACTTGGATGGGTGACCGCCTGGGAACACCAGATGCTGTCTTTTCACCCGGCCAGCCTTCCCACTCCCGTCGTCCTGCTCCTCCTCCTTCTTCTCTCCCTGACCCTCACTTACCGTCTCGCCACGGCGGTACCCCTCCTCTTGGCTCGGTGGGGTCTAGCGTGGTTTTGGGGTCCCCTTTCTCAGGGGCTGCCGTATCGCTGGAAGAGGGGGATGGTGCTGTTTCCCCCTCGGGCGTTCGTGTTCAGGGACGAGTCCCTCAGCGGCGACGCAACCGTGGTCGCTCGCCTTCCTTGGGCCGCGACTCTGCTGGTTCGTGTCGTGGATCTCGCTCCCGCTCGCGCTCACCCCTGCGGGCCGACCATCCTGGGGGGGGGGGGGGGTCACCTCTCTCGGATCGATTGTCGGCTATGCAGGGGTGGCTTGTGTCACGCATCGACGGGCGCTTGGAGTCGATGCAAGACTCCCTCTTATCGCGCTTCTTGGCGGTGACACACCCTCAGCGCCTCACCCTACCTACCCCTGCTACGGTCCCCCTCCCTTCTGCAGGCCTACGCTCTGGTCAGACTTCAGCCGCCGGGACATCCTTCAGGATGTTCAGTCCCTGGCTGTGTTGACGGGACTGTCCTCCTATGGGACGGGTTTGTGAGACGACGGTACGCCTGGCTTCGCCATCTTGCTCGATCACCCTCTCCCATTGGGTGCCTGGTTTGCCGAGGCCTTTGGCTTCGCCGGCCGTTCCGTCGCCGGCTCTCCTTCAGTCCCTCCCCCGGCGTCATCACTGCTTTTGCCTCCTCTTGTGTCTGTCGGCGGGTTGGACGGCGCGTTCTGGTCCTGGGTTGGTCTTGCATGGGTTTTGTCCGGCGCTACGGTGACCCGGGGTCTGCCGGACGCGGTGCACCTTCGGCGGAAGGTCTTCGCCGTGTTGCACTCGGTCTCCCTCCCGGGGTGGCTCTGGGACTAGTTAGTGGGTTCGCTGCTTTGGGCCGCTCTGCCCATTCCCTTAGGGAGCCTCAGGCTACGCCGCCTCCTCCTCATGGGCCCCGAGGTGTTTCCTTGACCCCTATGGTTCGGCTCCTGCCGCTCCCCCGTCCCGTTCGCCGACGTTTCGGTCACTGGGTTGCTCGGGGCACGCTCTCTACGGCTGTGCCCTGGACCGCCCCCCCGCCGACGATCTGGGTAGACACAGATGCGTCGAGCGAGGTAGGGTGCGGTTCCCACTCAAACCTGGGACGTCCACTTCCCGGCAGATGGGTGGGTCTCCCTCCCCTTCCCCGTCTATGCCCTCGAACTGTTGATTCCTTTGTTCTTCCTGAGGGACCACGCGCTGGCCCTTCGGGGAAAGTTGGTGGCCTTCGGGATGGACACTCAGACAGCTGTCCACTGTTTCCTAAAGCGGGGGTCCTCCAGGTCGTTGACTCTCTTGGGGATCTCGGTGGAGTTGTTCTTCCTCGCGAACCGACGCGCCTTCTCCTTGCATGCCTCCTCCCTGCCCGTGACTACCACCCTGTGGGCGGACGCCCTGTCGAGAGGACAGGGCGTTCTTGTAGAATGGGCAATGCAATGGACTGTGTTCGACGACCTCGCGGCTTCCGGGGGTGTTCCGGAGGTCGCCTTGTTCGCATCGGATGTGCCGCGCCAGTTGCCTCAGTACCTATCCCTCCGGCCTCGCACTCCAGAGGGGGGTTCGGACGCTTTCATGGTAGACTGGAACGGGTGGCGGTCGATATACATATTTCCGCCACCAGACGCACTGTTGATGTGCTAAGTCCTCGCGAGGCTGCGGCTGTACCGCGGCGGCGTCTGGCTACTCGCGCCTCTGTGGCCGGCACGGGCTTGGTACGCCCGGTTGACGCGGTGGTGCCCGAGTCCGGTCCCTCTACCTGTCTCCGACTTCCACTTGAGCTAGGTTGGGGACCTGCGGACCTCGTTGGCCTTCGCATCGTGAATGTTCATGAGGCACGGTGGCTCCCAGTCCTCGGCCGGGACCTGACTGCCTTCCTGAAGCGTTCCTGGCCGCCTTCTCCTTGGGGGACTTACGGGTCCCGCTGGAGGTCTTTTACTAGGTGGGTACAGGACACTCGCCAGACAGTTGGCTCTCCTTCCCTCGTCCTACACTCCTTGTTTCACCTCTTCCGTAGACGTCACTTTCACGTCGACGCTATACGTAACCGCTTGTCTGCCGTCCGGGGGGTCTTTGAGTCCGTCGCTGGGCTGGTCGTTCCGCCGCAGGAGCTGGATTCCTTCATGCCGGCTGCCTTCCGGGAACGCCCGCCTCCGCGCCAGGTCCCTCCACAGTGGGATCTTGGGCGGGCTCTGGACCTTCTGGCTTCACCCACGTATACCCGGGCCGCTACACCGGTTCCGTTGCTCGGGCGTACACTCTTCCTTGTCGCTCTGACCACTGGGGATCGGGTGTCTGCACTAGCGGCATTGTCACGGTCCCGGGACTGCGTGAGATTCTCCCCGTCCTTGCATGGCGTCACGTTCGCCTCCTCCCCTCATTTTGTTGCCACGAATGAGAGGGAGACCACGTTTTCCAGCCTTTCACCGTCCAGGCTTTCCAGCGTGGGCATACTCGCCATGTTTTGTGCCCGGTGACAGCCTTGTACTCCTCTGTTGCGTCTGTGGCGCCGCCTTCGGGTACTGCTGTGTGGGTGTCTCCTCGGACAGGTGGGAGGCTCTCGCAGGTGCAGATGGGACGCCACGTTTGTCGGACCATTCGTGCCAGTACCCCTGTTTGTAGGGGTTCTGCGCACGATGTGCGATCCGTTGCTGCCTCCTTCCGGGTCCTGCAAAGTCGATCCTTACCTGACATCGCCTCAGCGGTTTTGTGGACTTCTATCAATTCCTTCATCTCCTCCTACCTCTCCATGTCCAATGTTCGACCCCCTCGGCCGGTGATGGCTCTCGGGGGTCGTGTTTCCTAGTGCTCTGGCGAAGATACCTGGTCTTCCTCCCTTGTCCCTCGTTCTTTTCCTTTGTTGTATTTGAGAAAGGGGGGGGGGGGGAGTACGGGTTTGCAACACTTGATTGCAAGTTTGGGATTATGTATTGTTACAGTACATAAGTGTTTTTGCCACATTGAAAATTGTGTTTTGTTATTGTGTTCCATGTTTTTGTTGGTTTTGGAAGAAAGGGGATTTTGGGTACAGTACCTTTTTGGTTTAAGACAAGTCTATGTTTTTGCATTACTATGAATGACGGGCATGTGTTAAAACTGTTCTTTTTAGCTACTCCTCAGTTTTCACTCTTTTATTAAACTCTCTTGTTTAAATTGTGTCTTTGTCATTCATAATTTTGTTTTATGCATTGTTTTTTTTGGTATGTTGGGCTTGGATGTCCTCCTCCTATTTGTTATGCAGCCTTGACGTTGGATTTGCCAAGACTACTAACAAATTGGGAGGTTTGACGTACCTCCCAACCTACCAAATAGGAAAACCTACTATTTGGTAGTAGTCTTGGAAAATCCAACGTACATAATACCCTCCCTCACGCCGGACCCCTGCCCATCCGCGTTCTTCTGCTGACGTGAGATGTGATGACAAGAGAGTCGCTCATGCGCACGTTCGACAGGGATCTGCACATGACGGAACACGGGATGGGCCTTAAGCGGTAACTAAGGTAAACCCCTTTTTCTACATCAAACTACAGCTATTCACACAACACAATACCAGACATTTGGAAGCATGGTATCATCATCACATTCCCCAAACCCAACAAAGACCCCACGCTACCCTCCTCGCACCGCCCCATCACACTTCTTTGCTCCCCCTCCAAAGTCATGGAACGCCTAGTATTACAAATAATTACACCTGACCTACCCCTAGCTCCAACACAACATGGCTTTAGGCCACTGCACTCCACAAACACTCTTCTTACAGACCTTACACAAAGAGCTTTCGACGGCATCAACTCAGCTAGACCACCACACAGATCACTATTAGCCACACTCGACATTAGTAAAGCCTTCGATGCCATCCCCCGCCACAACCTAACAAACAAAATCTACAACACAAACATGCACAACAACACAAAAAGGTGGCTGGCCAACTTCCTAGCAGGCAGATGTGCACACGTATCTTTTGCCGGTCAGTCATCTAAAATAAGAAACTTTCCAAACGGAGTCCCACAAGGATCCGTCCTATCGCCCGCACTCTTCAATCTGTACATGCACGATATAACTACACCCAATACGCCCCAAATAAACTTAGCCTCCTATGCAGATGACATAACACTCACATGCACACACCATGACCCAAAAAGAGCAACAGATCTCCTTCAACCCTATCTCAACACACTACATGGCTGGTGCACTACAAACAGACTTAATCTAGCCCCAGCCAAATCCACCGCAACCCTGCTCACAAGTTGGACAGGAGAACACGAATACATCCCTCAACTCACCATAAACAACACACCCCTAACACATACACACACACCCAAAATCCTAGGAGTAACATATGATACTCATATGACATTCAAACAGCACACCACACACATTAAAAAGAAACTGACACCCAGACTTAACACCCTCAGGTCACTTGCTCACACAAAATTTGGACACAACAAAGAAACTACCACTACAGTATATAAACAATACATAAGATCAGTGATGGAATACTCAAGCCCAGCCTGGGCTTCTAACCTAGCTGAAACACATCATAAGACTTTACAGACTATTCAAAACAAAGCCCTGAAGATCATTACAGGCTGCACAGCTACTGCACCCACAGATCACCTACATCAAGAAACCAAAATCCTCAAAGTCAAAGACCATCTGGACATGAGAGGCACTCAATTCCTGGCAGCAGCCTCCACGAACCAAGACCACCCACTAAACTACATGGCAACACACCCACAGACACCAAGAAATATCAAAACAACACCCAGCACACGGTATCACACACAATTATTGTCCTCTCTCCCTCCCTGCCAACCCCGAACCAACTTCCAGAAGCACATCCATACTCATATCTCTCGCCAATCCATCCACTCACTCACAGACAACACGCAGCTGCATGCACGACCTCCCGAAATCCATCCTTCCGAATCCTCCCTTCCTCGCGAGGAGAGAGTCCACCTGGCCAGGCTGAGATGCGGACACCATCCAGCTCTCCTGAGCTATCAGAAGAGACTGGATGACTCCGTTGTCGACTCCTGCCCGGGATGTAACACAGCACCCCATACCATTAAACACATCATAGAAGACTGCATTTCACACAACCACTTACGCCAACAACACAATCTACACTCAATGAGAGCTCTGTGGGAAAGCCCGATCGTGGCCATGGCCTTCCTCAGGGACTCGGGGCTGTTCGGCCAGGCAGCTTAGGGATCAACAACAACAACCCTTTTTCTTCTCTTCTATGCTTTTTTCACCTTTGGTGGTAGTTTTGGTTAATGTACAACGTCTCCTATAGCAAGATAAGGAGTAGACTCTAGACGTTTTCTTTTTAACCGCGGTTGGAATGACGACATAGCAGTCAAAATAGACAAGTCGTCATTGCAATTAGGTTAATAGCCTTGACGTTGGATTTTCCAAGACTACTACCAAATAGTAGGTTTTCCTATTTGGTAGGTTGGGAGGTACGTCAAATCTCCCATTCCATCACATTAGAAATTATTCAAAGATTACAAAAGTCCAAATAAGACATAGTTATGTTAATGTATAAGGGATTTAGGTAGATGAATTAGAGAGATAGATAAATAGAAAGAGTGTGTATATCGAGGGAAAAAACAAAACAAAAAATCTATCAAACGTAAATCTTCCGTCTCTGCTGGCACGGAGGGGAGAGTTGAAATATTTTGTTGACTATCTTATTTATTATTTATCTATGTGCTGGAAGGATATTATATTTTTCAATTCCATCATATTAGAAATTATTCAAAGATTACAAAAAGTCCAAATAAGACATACCTGTAGTTATGTTAATGTATAAGGGATTTAGGTAGGTGCATTAGAGAGATAAATAGATAGAGCAACGGACTTTGCTCCAACTTTTTTTCGAGCAACGGACTTTGTCCGTTGTCCGACTACATTTTTTGACCGTAATTGCCGATATCCGGAGAATCGGAGTCCGTTGAATGGAGGTTCGAGTGTATTGGGCCTTTTTTTTTCTAGTTATTAAAAACTTATTCTATGGTGTATTATATGATACAGTATAATGCATAAAATTTAATTTGTGTACAATAAAACATGTCATAGGCAAAAAATAGAAAAAGACGCAAATTTTGGCATAAGCACGGAACCGATTGAATTTTCCCCATAAGAAGAGTGCCCCGATCTTGGCTGTTTCAATCCTAGCTCTATTTCTGCGGAACCGATTAGCAGCTAGGATGGGGGCTCCACTGTACTTTATTACCGTAGCAATTTAAAGGACCATCAAATTGATATTGTTCATAATCCATATGTACTGTAGTACAGCAGGGTCCCGCATAAAACGTGTTCTCATAAAACGAGTCTCGATTAAAACGACCGACCTAAAATATTAATATTTAATTTTCGATCAGAACGAATGTGATCACATAAAACGCGTCCGCCGCCAAAGTGGGGCAAATCCGAGGAGTTTTCATATAGAGCGCCGAAATATCGTACAAAACGTACAAAATATCGTACGCTTTCATATAGAACGCCGAAATATCGTACAAAACGTACGAGCTCCTGACGGAAATTTACGCTTCCAGTGAACATTGACGAAATTGGGCCACCAAAATGCTGTGTTCACATAAAACGAAATCGCATAAAACGCCCTCGTTTATCGACCATATACTAGTTTTATGTGAGACCCTACTGTACTGTACTGGTTTGTGTGCTATTATCCATTTCAGTTAACTTTATTTTGTTAGTCAAGTACCAGTAGGCTACTGTACTGTACAGCATTTCTAATGTTTCCCTTATATCCGTATCATTCTTTCATCCACCTACAACCCCAATAACCTTAGGCTATATATTTTATTGCCACAGTTGAAAGTCCAATATGCAATATATATTTTTGTTTTTTTCTGATCTTTGAATCCCCTCATCAAATAGGCTATCAGTTCAAAATATTTAATTACTACCGGTACTCGTGCACAAACTAGTACTTCTCTAGGTAGGTTACTGTAAGTTCATAAATGTTTTGAAAGCTCTGTTTTCATGTGTATTGTTTTCATTCTTTTTTAGTTTTTATTGTTTTTTAAATTGCATTATAGCATTGCTAGAGTAAATCCAGAGCCACTTATTTACTTATATGTTATAATCATTCAACGGTAGGATATTAAATAGTCTATGGAAAATAGATGATTATTATAATGAAATGTATCTTGCATAAACTGTGAATAATTACCGTACCAGTAGTACTGGTACTGCTTATGTTTCTATGTACCGTACTGTATACGGAAAGGTATATACATTTCATTTTTGTTTTGTTTTTATCAGTTGCCATGTGCATTAGTTTTAGTCATTGCATGGCAACTTAAGGGGGGCATGTAGGATGTAGTCATAATCATGGGGTAATGTTATTGTTTACTTTGATGAACGTCACTAGTTCAGTTGGCGGAGGCGCGGCAAAGGCGTCAGACGTCTCCTGGTTACTCAAGTCCTATCCCAGTCAATACATGGATATAAACATTACCTGTGCCTCTCATTCACCTCAAGACCTCTTACAGTCAGTGTCATTAATCCATTTAGTAAAACTTTTCCAGTGAGACTCGTAAGTCTTCCATTGTCCAATGCAAATTAAACTTGTCTGTCAAGATTCTTCCAAACTCTGGGAGCCACCCTGCCTCACAAACATCCACGATGCGAATGCCAACGAGGTCCCTAGGTCTCCAATCGACCCCAAGTGAAAGTCTGAGACCGACACGGGAACGGGACTCGGGCACCATCGCTTTAGCTGAGCGTACCAGGCTTGCGCTGGCCAGAGGGGCGCGACCAACCAAACCCTGCCTTGGTACTCTCTCAGCCTGTTGAGGACTAAGCACATTAAAAGTGCGTCTGGTGGTGGAAACACGTATATTGACTGCCACCTGTTCCAGTTCTCGCTGAACGCTGAAGTGCGAGTCCAGCAGGTCAGGAACACAGGCAACTTGTTCGTCTCGTGGGAGGCGAACAAGTCTACCTGTGGAACACCCCAGGAGGCTGCCAGGTCGTCGAATACGTTCTGTTTGAAAGACCATTCTACCTGGGTGCTCTGTCCCCTTTGACAAAGCATCCGTCCAAAGATTGGCAGTCTCGGGCAGGTAAGTCGCATGCAGGGTGATGCTGTAAGTGTCGGCCCGATAAATCAATTTCTCCGCCAGGTCCTGGAGAACTGCGGACCTGGAGGAGCCCTGCTTCTGAATGCAATGAACTGCCGTCATATTGTCCATCCTGAAGGCTATCGACTTGCCGGTGAGGGCCCGTCCATGATCCCTCAGGAAGAACAACGGGACAAACAGTTCCAAGACATTGATGTGTGTGTGAGACCTGACCACCTGCCCTGATTCGGATGACCCATGTTTGATTGGTAGGTCCACCCACTTCGCTTGACGCATAGGTATCTACCCAGATGGTCGGCGGTGGAGCGGTCCAGAGCACGACCTTTGTGAGTGTGCCCTGAGCGACCCAGTGTGTTAATCTCAAATGAATCGATTGCGGAACCGGCCAAAGCCGATCGGGAGGCAGTAGTGGAGATGCTGTGTTGCCCAACTGAATTAGGCGCTTTAGCCTGAGCCACCCTAAGGGAATGGTCAGTGACACCCAATTGAGGGACCCGATTAGCGGGTCCCCGATCTTTCTGGTAATTGAGATCGAGTGCAATGTGGCAAAAAGTTTTCTTCAAAGTTTTGCCGTATTCACCCGACTCTGTTTGACTGTCGCGCTCGTTATGTCCCAGTTGAGGCCCACCCACGTCACTTCCTGCGACGGCGTGAGGCATGACTTGGGAACGTTTACCTTGAATCCCAAACGAGTGATATGTTGTATAACTAGTAATGTGTCCTGTACACAGTGTGTTGGAGAGTCTGCGGCGATGAGCCAATCGTCCAAATAAAACAGGATCTGAATCCCCTGACGGAGCAGGGGAGTCAAAGCCTGTTTGACGAGTTTCGTAAAGACCCGCGGTGCGATATTGAGGCCGAACGGCAATCTGTCGAATGTGAACACCCGCTCGTGCGACTGGAGCACCAGATAACCCTGGAACCAAGGGGCTATAGGCACATGCCAGTAAGCATCCTTGAGATCCAGGGTCACCACCCAACAATCGGGCCGGAGCACCAGCTGCACTTGACTGATGGTGAGTATCCGAAATCGAGTGTTCACAATGTGTTGGTTTAAGCTGGACAGATTTAACACCGGTCTCATCACATCGCAGTCCTTCTTGGGGACCAGAAATACATGTGATAGGAAGACACGTTGCTGAGACGTGACCTCCCGAATTATCCCATCCTCGTGCATAGACTGAATCACTTTGGCAACGTTTTGAGACACTGGTCGATGTCGGGGAGGCCGCCTGAGGGAAGGTCTTGACCGCCACCTCCAGGACAGACCCCGTTTCACTACCCGACGTGCCCACGATCGGCGGGGCCATTGCCGATAGTGGGGACGAAAGAACCCGGTGTGAGCGCCTTGTATGAGACTCATGATGCCGATTCGGCGAGACGGTCGGGAGAGGGAAGAGGGGATAGTCCAGGAGGCACTACGTGTTTTTTTACACGGAGTGCTCCCCAGATTTGTCGTGGCGGGACTGGCCCCCACGACTAGCTCCCCCCCGATTCCCGCCGCCTCTCCGAAACGGGCGACGAGTATCCTGCGCCGGCCGAGCCTCTGGTCAAACTGCCGAGAGGAAGCCTCGATACTTAGTTGCCGGGAGGGACGAGTCGGTGAGCGACGATCGTACGGTCGCTGCGATCGACCGCCCAGAACCTTAGTCTTCCCAGCACTCCAAGACTGGCGTCCCAACAACGGTCCGGACTGTCCCGGGTGAGCCCGGATGTCCACCTCTGGCACGAGTCCATCCGGAGTCAATGCCCAGAACTGGCCTTTGGCATTGACCTGCACCGTCCAATTTGAAGGCACAGGACGCTCCCCCTGTGGGTGAAGTACCGCACGCTCCGGATGTGAGGCCGCCACGTTCCTCCACGCCGAAGGTTCCCCATAGAGGGAAGGAAACCTTCGTTTAGGGATCTTATAGCGCCCTAAGGAAGGAATGCTGACGGTCTGTTCAACCAAACCCAACCCGCTCCCAGGCAGTACGACAAGAGATGCCGCAGCAGCCTGAGAAGGGGCAGGGGGAAGATCACGCGGAGCAGCAGTCACAGGGTTAGCGGGCGCTGTCGGCAGGTGTTCCTCCAAGGGTGGGAGAGGAGTAACCACAGGTGCGACCGGAGGCACAGGGGACGGTCACACCACAGCCTCTGTGAGACGTGCAATAGCTTCCTGCAAGGCGGCAAACTGTTCTGTGTTTGTCCCCTGGGCCTTCACCTGCTCTTCACACAGGACGGCAAACTGTTACGCGTTTGCTCCCTGAGCTTTCACCTGCTCTTAACCCATAATTAGCGGCGAGCAACATAAGTCGAGTTAAATAAAGCTGGACTATGTGGCGGCGCTCGACATAACTCGAGTGGCAATTTCAGCACGTAATGTGGCTGAGAGAGAGAGACAAGTGGTGGCAGGAGACTAGCGAGCGTATGACTGCTCCAGACCACCGCGGCGAACCTACTGACACAAATCTCAGCTCCCTCCTCCCTCTCTCACTCGCTACATACTCAATTATGTACTGAAAGTACCGAATTACCTGCTTTTTGCACTCGCGTTGCACGGTTATTGCAAGAAAACTATCCATCATACAAGGATCGTTATGGTGTCATTCGAAAGCTCTGTTTATGCCCTTTCAGGGATAGGTACTTGTTTTACGTTCTGGGTCTTATTTAGGCATGAAAATGATCACGTAAACAGCCCTATTTTGGCTAAAAACACCCCGCTGTGCGGTACACATAAATAAACCGTATAGGCCGCTCGTAAGGTGTTAATGCAGGGCGGCAATTTCCAGCTTCCATGCAGGTGCTTCTGAAGAGTCCGAGGGAGACGACGATATTGAGCGAAGGCGTCGACGGCGTCCGACCTTCGGTGGCGGAGAAGGTGTGTAGGCGTGAGACTTGCGTGGAGAGTCCTCGCACAAGGTCCCGTCCTCCTCCTCCCAAGCTTCCTCGTCGGGATCCACTGGGTCCACTTCGTCCCCTTCCTTGTCAGACCACACTTCGTCCTCACAGGCACCCTGCTCGGCCCCAAAAGATTGCGAGGGATGCGAGGGGGACCCCCGAGGAGACAAGCCCTGACCAGCAGCAGTGGGTGAAGCCTGGCCACAGGCAAAGGCAGGATCGACATTGGAAGTTAAAGCAGGTGGCGAATGAGATGAAGGCACAGAAGTGGGTACAGACTGGAAGAGTGCAGCAGCTCGAGACGGGGGAGGAGTAGACAGGAGCATCAGTGGAGCAGGCGATGAAGGGCGACAAAGCTCCCCGGCCTGCCCTTCCTCAATCTCCCTTATGAGGTCATGTGTCGTACGGTGAGATGGAGAGAATGCCGGCGCGACAACAGTAGGCAAAGCGGCATCAGTGGGTCCACGTCGCTTTGCCCTGAAGGTTGTACTACCCCTGTGAGGAACGGGAGAAAGGGCATGCCGAGGAGGAGAGTGGGACCATTGACGTCGAGGCGAGGGTGAGCGGGACCTGCGACGCTTCAACCTCTTCCGTCCAGTGTCTGCAGATCCAGTCGAGAGAACCGATGCAGGCACTTGAGTCCGGGCGGCCTGGTGCCCAGCCGGCGATGACAGTGGGAGGCTTAACAGTACCCTCACTTGTTCGTCCATGAAGCGAGGGATCCGATGCAGGGAGTCCTTCACGTACTGAGAAATGGCCGTCCATGTAGCACAGAGGCGGGATCTAGCCACACCAGCCTCCGGTGACGTAGGGTGAGACTCCATGGTTTTGAGGTCCAAAAGGCATGGACCACACCGACGTGGTTTAAAGTCGTCCCTATGGTAGCAGGCCACATGGATGCAACACTCCTCATGGCCTATACCCAAGGCCCGTTTTCCACACCCCGTGCGTGAGCAGGCAGGACACGACATATCCCACTACACCCAGAAAGAAAAACCCTGTTAGTGTATAACTAGAAAAAAACCCAGCGCAGGACAGGGTCTGGCAGTATTCCAGGTATGTACACAATTAATGACACACAGATATGAGGAATTAATTATAGCAAGCAGATTTAGCATGCACAAAAAAACCCTAAGGATTCCCATGAAAAAAAAGCAGATTTAGCATGCAAAAAAAAGCCCTAAGGATCCCCATGAAAAACTACAGGCACAAGGACAGAAAGTCACCCCTAAGCGCAAACTAGACCTTGAGCCTGGAGCACCTTCCTGTGAAGGAGATATCCCCCCCCTCCAATTGAAGGTAAGAATAAGGCCCCACCGTATGGAAGGGCCTGGCAGTACACAGGTGAAACTACAAAAAGTTCCAGTGAAACCCCAAACACCAGGTGAGAATAAACCAAGAGCCAGGTTCATCTCCCATGAAAGGATTTTATTCCCCCCCCCTCCCCCCCTTCCCAAATAAGGTGAGAATAATACCTGAAGGCCTTCAGGCACCGATGAGGAAATGTAGAGAAGTCCGCTCCCAGAGCGGGATGACAGGGAGGATGAAGCGGCAGTGTCGTACCAAGTCCGCTCCCCGAGTGGGAGGGTACGTAGCAGAAGGCGGCAACGTCCACTCCCCGGGCGGAAAAGACCGCTCTCAAGGCGGGGAGGGTGGAGAGCCAACCACACACACCGTAGAGCCAATCACACACACTGCGTTCCCAGAGCGAGCGGAGGCACAACCTGTGCGAAAAAACAGAAGTGTGTGAATACTCAGCCAACTAGCCTCTTAATAAGAGTGAGAGGAGGTAGGGAAAGCGTACACAATAGAGTCCTGCTCCCAGAGCGGAGCGGGCGTACTGCGGCCGCTCCCAGGGCGGAGCGGTCCTAATGCGGACCGACCCTCCAGGCCTCAGACACCGGGGAAAGGCGTCAGGCAAGTCACAACAGACGTGGGAGGGTCTGTGTAAAGGGGTTCAGGTAGTGTCAGCACGACCAAAAATAGGACGGCAGTGACATGCAGGGAGAGGCCAATAAGTCAGAGGATCACTGAAGACCACCAAAATAGTGGGGACCCTGGAGTACGTGTCAGCCGATACCAGATTAGGAACGCTGACACTGTTGCCAACACAAAAAGTCCCAAGATGATGGGTTCACAGTCCCTGGAACTCAGGAGCAGAGCAGGGGAATGCCGGACTGATCTGGTAACAGTGTGAAAGAGAATTGACAAGCAAGGCAACCAATGTACTCCCTTTGACTAGGCTAAGCCACGGCAGCTTAGACAAGTCGGCTCTGTGCCAACTGAGAAAACCAGGACTCCAAAACCAGGCTCCTGTGGGCCAGGAAAAGACCTCGATAGGGAAGGAAACCCTATGAGGTGGCCAGACGAAAGAAAAAACGAGGGGTCTATGCCCCCCACTCAGTCATCAAGGTTAGGCCTAGCCAAGGAAAACACAGATAGCCTAGACACCAATTCGCAAAATGAGTAGCAAAAACTAATGCAGTGACAAAGAGGCCCTAATTGAATAGAAAACCTAGCTAGACAAAACTAAAGCCACCACTATAATTAATAAGTGAACGAAATAGGCGAAGGCCTAGTACTACAGAGCACCACCAGGGGGGAGGTGCCCGACCGCAACAAAACTAGAATGACCACCATCCTCGACGCAACACTCCAATTAAACACATTAGAGCCCATTTTTGTTGCTGCTGCATTTTGGATTGGTGGTATTTTGGGTTGTGTTGTGGTGGTAAGGAAGGTCTCTGCATGTGGAGTATATTGGTGATGTGCGCCTTCTTTATCTCTTCATCTACGCGTTCTACTTTTGGTTTTGTGCGCGCGGTTCTTGCTCGTGGTATCGCAGGGGGATATGGTTGTGTGTCTGTACATTCTACCTGGAGGCCAGTTGCATTCTTGTGTGATCATGGGATCACGCGCTGTCTGTTTGTTCTCTATTGTTAGCGATTACTCGGTCACGAGTTTTCCGTTGCTTGCGATTTGTCTCTTCAGACAGGTTAGTGGGTGCCCTTACCTACTTGTGATTTTCATCCTTAATTTGGGGGTCTTTGCATTCGTTCACAATATAAGCACGAGTATGGAGATGCGAAAAATATGGTCGGAGAAGATCTATGTCTATCTATTTGATATGGCGAGCTGTGGGTTTTTGATGAGAGTTGCGAAAAAGGAAGCTGGCCAGAGAAAGAGAATGAGGGTCGCTGTTAAAGTCAGATCGGGAAGGTACCGGGAGGTGTCAGAAGGCACCATACAGAAAAAAGTCTGTGTATCCTGGGTATCCTAGATGATGTTCTGTTAGGACAAATGAAATACGTATCAACGTTTGCTCGTGCCTGATGGGGTGGCCTGGTCAGGCGAGTAAGAGTAATAATGATCTTGGGGGGGCGGGTGTCTCTTGCTGGGAGGTGTGGTACATCCAATAGTCTCGAAAATGGGCTAAATTGGTGACAAAAGGATGTATTTACCAACGTCCTTCTTCTAGTATTCAAAAGTAAGAGTTGGTCTGTGGACGTAGCTGGGGCATGAGTTCTCGCGAGCTGGGGAACGGATCAAACGAGGAAAAAAGAAAATTCGCGTGGACGGTCGGCAACAAAGCGTGATAGAAAAGAGTAGACGAAATATGCGACGGAAGTAGAGGGAGGTTGGGGGTTAGGTGATCTAAAAAAATACTGGGAGTGTAGGTTTGCACAAACCATGATCGCGACCCTCAGCTGGCAACAGCACGAACATCACCCGAACAACATCCAGCGGCCACAAGACAAACATCGAAATTTGAACACACCGCCCCCGCACAACCGCCACCACCCCAAACACCCACCAACCCCGCCAACGCCGGCCACCCCCAAACACTCACCCACACGGACACACCACAACCCACCGTAGCAGATAGCACCACAGGCCCCCGAACGAGTGAAAGAATTGCAGCATTGCTAGTGAAGCAGTGGGAACAAGTGGAGGAGTTTATAGAGGGGCGTGGAGTGGCTGTAGGGGAAGCACGAGTGACATCTGCAGCATAAAGGCCCTCCCCAGAATAGCGGCCCAATGATACACGAATGGGAACCCGGAACCGGGGGAGGACCACCAGCAAACACGCCACCACACCGCCGTGGATGAAACTAAGCTACGCAAGGGTGGGAGGGGCCCGCCCGCCACAAACCAACGACGGAAACAGCAGGCATTAGTTCAATGAACGAGGGGAGTTCGGATATGGCGAAGGTCGAGAGAGACCTCAGCGGGGTGATTAAGTCACATGCTCGTAGGGACTTGGCGTCTAATTACGAGAGTGCTGTTTGGGTGTTCAAAATATACCACGGTCAGCCACGGTATATGATGATGACAATAAGTCATCGGAGGTGAAGGGGCAAAGCCCCAATAGTTCCACGCATGACAGGCACTCATCGCTTAAAGCCACCTCATTTAAGTTAATTCAATATTAAACTTTTCATGAATTAGGGTACAAAATTCACTTAAAGTAGGCTAGTTTTATTTAATTATTAAGGTGTATCAATAGGAAAATTATTACAAGGGTAGTAGCGAACAACATCTTTATTGAGATACCAAAGTTTTGACAATTAAACAAAATATGACATATACTGTAATTCTAAGAAAAAAGGCCAAAAGATAATTGCTACACTTAAGTTGTTTTACTTATGCATACAAATTTAAAGACCGTTTTGTCCAGAGAATGTGGTTACAGTCTCACGTCTTAGCGGCTTTCCAGGCGGCCCTATCAAGGGCTGCCTCAGTTGTCAAGTTCTTTATATTGAGATTGGACCGGAGTACCTGATCCCGCGTTATTCTAAGTCTAGCCTACCCTTACGCACAGCTCCCCCCACGTTCACAGTCCGGCATTTTCTCACCCAGTTCTGACCATCCAATCTCTCCACGTGTCCAAACCAAACCAATCCAGTCAGCGCGTGCGCATCACTTCACCGACACACCTAATGCCCAGACGCCTTCTTAATTCCTCGCTCTATACGCCATCCCTGAAATTAACCCCACATACCCATCTCACCATTCTCTTGTCATTCCGTTCCATTCTATTGATGTCCTCTGATTTGACCGGCCACGTATCCGAGGAATAGGTAATTGCGCTCCTAACACACTAGGTATAAACCTTCCCTTTAAGGTGGGGTGGGAGCCCTCTCATGGTCAGGAGTGGCAACAACTCTCTAAATTTTCCCCAGTCATTTTTGACTCTAGCAATGGAGGCAGCTTCAGCACCACCTCCGGCGGAAACCGTATTGCCCAGGTAGCAGAACTTATTCACACACTCCAGCGTTTTACTGTCAAAATCAACACTAACAGGCGGGTCATTTAACACAAGATCTCCCTTGCACACTGCACATTCAAAGTCTATGATTCTTGTCAAAAGTCCTCCAGCTCCACTACAAGTGAATGGGGTGAAGTGTCTAATTAATGCGCTGAAACATCTAAAAATCTCCAAACTAATGGAGTGAAACAGGAAAGGTTCAAAGAGCCTCCTCCTCGGACTAAATACTTGTACAGTAGTGTTAATAGGAGTGCTTACGAGACAGAAGGTAGAGAAACTTTGTGAGAGTTCTTAATATGTGTGTTGAGGTTGCATTTCTGAGTGTAACATTTATCGCACTCTTTACATTTAAATTTCTTGAGTCCGGAATGAACGACTTTGTGTCTACTCAGTTGTGAACTAGTGGAAAATTTCTTATTACATTCTGTACATTTATATTTCTTGATTCCTGTGATGCTGTTGATGTGTCGGGCCAAATATCGCTTAGTTTTGAACATCTCGCTGCAATGATCACAAGCGAATTTATTTTCCTCTGAATGAACCTGCATGTGTTTATCAAGGTAGCTTTTGCCAAATGCTTTACCACACACTTGACAGTCCACCTTTTCATCAGTGTGTATTATTATATGATTGACCACACCAGCCTTAGTTTTAAACAGCTTATGACAATAATCACACTCAAACTTCCTCACATCATTATGAGCGTGCAAATAATGTTTGTCAAGGCCAATTTTTCTGACAAATTGTTTTCTACAAATATCACATTCAAATTTCTTATTATGTGAATGAATAATTGAATGTCTCACAAGATAGATTTTTAGACCAAACAATTTGCCACACACTTCACACTCATATTTCTTTTCTCCCGAATGAAGCAAGGAGTGTTGTCCCAAGTCGCCTTTCCTGCCAAACAGTTTCCCACAAACCTCACACTTGTACTTCTTCAACCCTGTGTGAACGTTGGAGTGTTGCCGCAGGTGATTCTTCTGACCAAACCGTTTACCACACAACTGACACTCAAATTTCTTCACCCCCGAGTGAACGACAGAGTGGTCGGTGAGGTGACCTTTCTGGCCAAACCATTTACCACATACCTCACATTGGTGCTTCTTAACTTTGGTTGCCACAGAGACAAACTCAGGGGCATTGAAATGTTCACCCTCTAATCTTTCACTATCCTCACTTCTTAATAATAAATCTCCGTACCGTTGGGCGCTACTAATATTACCTTCGGCATATTCTAATGCTTCAAATTTTATGTCATTATTCATATCATCCTCTATTTCATCACTGTCCTCAATTTTTAACTTCATGTCATTTTGATGTAATTCCTCGCCATACACAGCACCATCACACTCCAACTTCATGGATAAACCTACTTCCATTGTTATATCTACAAATATTATGGTTTGATATTTTTCATGAACAAATTAATATGGATGATGCTTGAATTAATATGGGATTAGTCTACAATCACAGAGGAGTATCACTAATGGAACTCTTGATAACCATATACTTGATGTGTCTCCATGATGCTAGACCTGTGGACTAGGGAAAAAATACAAATTAATAGACGCACAATGGTAGCTGTGAAACAATCATATAAATGAATATTATAACCATATGAGGAAGATCACTATACAGTATTGACAATGTTTCACATAGAGCTTCATCAGGTCAATCATTGCAATCAAGCTCTATGCAAAAATGTTGTCAATAAAGTGCTCCTCCTCATATGGTGTAAATATTAATTTTGCTAACTGTTCTAAGTTAATTTGATCAATCTTATAAATACCTCTCTGGATTCAAGCCCAAGCCACTTAGGCTATCAGAAGGCATGGAACAGAGGGGTAGCTTGCCTCATATATTGGAGAGGCTAGGGTTTGTATCCAAGAGAGGTTACATTGGAATAGCCTATACTGTAAATATAAACACATGTGCTGACTAGGCCTAATACTCACAAATGTAAACAAATGCATAAAACAAAGATGAATTGATATTGTGATATATTAAAATAATAAAACAAATGTACAGTATAAAGCTACCCCGTGAAAAATACATAAGCAACGAAAAACGAACGAACAGCCTCGGATGCGGACGGACCCTGTGTTGATGAACCCCGACCGACTATGGACAATCTTACGGACAAGCTTAGAATAGCAACATGGAATGTGAGAGGCATGAATGATGACACAAAAGAGAGAGAGGTCCTGGAAATGTTAATAAATGCCAGGCTGGATGTATGTGGAATGACGGGAACCAAATGGAGTGGTACAGATGTGAGAGAGTGGGAGTGTGGAATGGGTGTGTGTGCTGGAGTGAGTGAGGGAGCAGCGAGAGAAGGTGTGTGTTTGTAAGTAACAAACGAAAGAAGTGTGTAAGAGACTATGGGTCTGTGGGTTCAAGGATTGTGTGGGTGAGAATGAAAGTAGGAATACAAACGTGGGTGATTGTGTGTGTGTATGCTCCGACAGAGGATAAAATTGTAAGAGAGAAAGAGGAGTTCTGGGTGAATGTGGAGGCGTGCCTGGATAAGTTGTGGAAGGAACGAAAAATATTTCTGATTGGGGGATGAATGGGAAGGTGGTGGAACGAAAGTTGATGATTTGAGTGGAGTGAAAGGTGGGTAATATTTTACGTGCGGCTCAGTTGGTACAAGCAGGAGAAAGTGGAGTGGTAAGATAGGTAAGTGGGTGAGGGGGTGAGGGACTTTTCTAAAAAAAATGAAAGTACAGCCTGAGAGTGGAGGACTTCTTCCTACACAGAATGATAAGGCATGAAGACATGACAGGGAACATTTGGCATTAACGAAGGGATAAAAGTGGTAAAACGAAGGACTGCAGCAGTGCAAATTAAACGCAATTGATTGAAGGGTACTTATACAATACTTAAATAATTAATTAGAACAGTCCATGGCAAATAGGACTGATACCTATTGGTATATTATGTCCTATACTGTAATTCTTTATACATACAGTATACATTTATTGACGGTGCAGAAGGTTAGTGTGGTGCTAGTGAAAAAAAAAATAATAATACCGGTAAATTACAGTAGACAATTTCAGCTAACTGGCCATCATGAAACCATAATATTAACACATTTTAGTTATCCAATAGATATTTTTTGAGCAAACATTGAAAAGTAAATAATGAGCATTGATGATCAATTATTTCTGAAAATCTATTCCAAATATGTATTCGTTTATGCCTAAATAATCTATATGCCATTGATGTTCTGCCTATTGGTACATGCATTTGTGTTCTCTGTCTTGTCATATATTGATGAATTTCTTCGTTTGTATTGAACATATTCAAATCTGCAGGCAACATCCTCTTAAGTGGAGGAGATAAGCAAGGTGTTTAAGGAAGAGATCTGTGCAGCATGTGAGGAGGTGTGTGGAGTAAGGAGAAGAGGGAGGGGAGTGAAAGGTATAGCATGGTGGACAGAAGAGGTAAAAATAGCTGTGGAAGACAAGAAGAGAGCGTATAGAGAGTGGTTGGGTAGTTGAGGGAATGAAGATTTGGAGAGGCAGAAACGAGCGAGGTACATGGAGAGAAAGAGAGTGGTGAAGAGAGTAGTGAAGGAAAGTAAGAGGAGTAGATGAGGAATTTGGAAGGAATCCGAGTGTAAAATGGAGGGAGTGTAAGAAACTGTTCTGGAAAGAAGTCAAGAAAGTTAGGGAAGGTAGCAAGGGAAACAGTAAGGGTGTGAAAGATAAGAATGGGAGAATGCTAGCCGAGAAGTAAGAGACAGAAGAGACAGTCGAAAGATGGAGGAAGTACTTCAACGAGTTGCTAAATGTAAGGAATGAAGCGCCAGCAAACATAGATGGATGGGGTATGGGAGGGAGAAGAAGAGAAGTAGTGGAGGAGGAGGTGGGGATCAGGTCAGAAGTGTGGGAAGCCATGATAAGAGTGAAGTTGGGGAAAGCAACAAAAGGTGTATGTTGCCTTTATGGACTTGGAGAAGGCCTATGACAGAGTGGATAGAGAAGGTATGTGGAAAGTACTTAGAATATTCGGAGTAGAGGGCAAGTTGCTGAAAGCAGTGAAGAGCATGTATGAGGGTGCAAAGGCGGCAGTATGTATGGAGAATGAGCAGAGCGAGTTCTTTGACCTGAATGTTGGGTTGAAACGGGTGTGTGATGCCCCCGTGGTTGTTTACTGTATATATGGATGGAGTCATGAAAGAAATACAAGGAAGAGCAGTGGATGTTGGTGTATCGCTGATAAGGGAGGGAAATGAAGGGAAGCTACCTGTACTGCTGTTTGCTGACGATATAGTTCTGATGAGCGATAATGAATGGGAGTTGCAGGGTCTGGTAAATGTGTTTGGAACAGTGTGCGAAAAATGGAATCTGAAGGTAAATGCGGGGAAGAACAAGGTTATGGTCTTCGAAAGGCGTGAAGCCACAGAGTGTGAGGTGAAGTTGAGCGGTCAGGCTATGGAGATTGTCAGCTCATGTAAGTATCTGGCAGAGCTGGGCACCACAAACAAAATGTCAAATTAGCAAACTCAAATCAGCAAACCCAGAACAAACTTCAGCAAACACAAATGTGCAAACCTTGTGAAATTTCTGGTTCGCAAATGCAAATATGCAAACCCAAACCGTTTTTCATTCATTTTAAATTTAAACTACAGAATCGAGGGTAAATCAATAAAATCAATCTCTAATGTCAATAAATATAGATATTTACTTAAATATAGTGTTGCACAACTTCCAGTGACCTCAGGGATATACATTTTAATAATGCCATGGGATACAGTAATGGGTTGAGGGGGGCTTTGCCCCCCTCATCCCCCCCATGACTTATTATCATCATATATATTGCCAGTAGGGGGGCAAATAACAAGTCTGCCGCGGCCCAACCGACTGTACACCCGCCTGCTAACACAACTCTTACCGTACCTAAAGTTTAATAGGCCTACAGTTTATTTTAACCTAGGTTACTGGAGATGTCGCCCCAAAAACTTGTCCCACATTTTGTATAAGGAACTTGCCCCGTTTTGGTTAGGTTTGGCTAACAAAAATATATATATAATATATATCCTAGACCTATAGCATAGGCCACTCTGTTTGTCCGACATGGGCAATAAAACGTTGGGGTGACTTGTTATCGGGGAGAATCATTCAGTAATAATCAGTACAGTATTCGCAATTTTGCACAATTCGGGAGGAGGTACGCCAGATCACAGAGGTGCAAGGAGGCGATTCATTCGTGGCCATCCCTTTGGGGATGGCAATAGATAGATAGGTTTACTTTAGATTGACTAAGTAATTTAATAGAAAGTAGCCTAGGCCTATATTCATTATGATGCTCAGAATATAGCTTCAGATCAGAATTAAATAAAATCTTATTGTAAATTATATAATACTTTCAAAATGAACACTTTCTATTTGACACTGATAATATGAGTCGGTCATTAGGCCTATATACTGTATATTAAATATTTAGCCTACATGCTTTGAGGCATTTTTGATGGGATTAGGGTAGGCCTAGTATAATTAAATTAGTTTAGGTTAAGAAAACATTAACAATATAAGTCAAACTGCTAGGCTACTAACTGAAGTGAAGCGCCGCTATACAATAGGCCTAGGCCTATTATAACTGCTTCATTTTACATATAGGCCTAGGCCTATTCGTTTATAAAAGGTAAGGCTAATGTACTATTCACTTCAAATACAACATGAGACTTTCCAACTATCTTATCTAATCATAAATAAAGGCATAGGCTATCACGTGGTCACGAAAGCGTGTTATAAACATAACACCAGCTACACAGCTGATAGGCATCACCATCGCCATCTATGGAGACGATGGAAAACCATGATTGGAATTGCCTTCCCTCTCACTTTACCAACCCTAATTCTCATTTTTATGATAAATATAATTACATTTACTCAAGGCTAGACA
Organism: Paralithodes platypus; assembly: GCA_032716605.1. NCBI lineage: Eukaryota > Metazoa > Arthropoda > Malacostraca > Decapoda > Lithodidae > Paralithodes > Paralithodes platypus. The sequence goes on along the minus strand of CM064500.1, from coordinate 4,784,320 downwards.
CAATATAACGCATTTTTTCCATCTGCTCATAACAAAACTCCATGGACCCCACTATTCTTCCAAGCTTACTTTTAAGAATCGGCTATAATCTGGCTTTCTTTTCCAAATCACATTATGTTACTTAGGCTACTTAAAACACCTGTGTTAAGTGTTCCTACTTACAGTTTCTTACAGTAGATCCTCTGGAAAAAGGCAAACTAGGCCTGTGTATCCAGCTCAGTACCAGTACTTGCACTGCTGCGGTCGTTCACGGTGTTGGCGGCGGCGGTAGCAGACGCAACATTTTTACTATTCTGTATTTTTGCTTTATAATCAAACTTCAAATCTTGTCTTTCCCATGCTTTATCAAGATTACTTTCAAACTCCCTTATTGATTCGGAATCGACTACATACTGGGGCAGTGCGTTCCACTCATTTACCACTCTATCACAAAATGAGTTCTTTGCCTTCTCAAGCCTATTTCTTTCTTTGTAAATTTTCTTAGAGTGTCCTCTCGTTCTTGTTCCCTCCCGCATCAAGAAGATACCTTCACACACATCCTCATCATACTTTCCTGACACTATCTTAAAAGTCTCTATCATATCCCCTCTCTTTCTCCTATATGCCAGTGTCGGAAGCCCCAGTGTCCTCAACCTCTGCTCATAGCCCGCATTCTTCAATGTTGGTACTAGCTTGCTAGCTCTCCTCTGCACTTTCTCCACTGCTTCTATATCCTTTACCATATATGGAACCCACACCTGGTTCGCATATTCCAGGTGCGGCCTAACCAGCGCTATATAGAGATTCCTGAAGATTTCTTTGTCAAGTGACACAAATGTCCTCCTTATCAGCCCTACAATTCTATTGGCTTTGTTTATCTTTTCCGCTAAATGTTCTGAGAAATTTAACTTATTGTCTATCACTACTCCTATATCCTTTTCTGCATTCACTTCCTCCATCGCTTCATACATACTGTATCCTACCTTGTCTACCTTGCTGGTCCCAATCCGCATGTACTTGCATTTTTTTGGATGAAAAGGCATTAACCAATGCTCAGACCATCCCTTCATGCCCTCCACATCTCCTTGAAGCAAACCCACATCTTCCTTACTCCTCACTCTTCTATACAGCTTAGTGTCATCCGCATACAGGTATACCTCACTTCCATTAGTTATAACTTCAGGTAAGTCGTTGATAAATATAACGAACAGTAGTCACTTTCGTTTTCGCCACTTACAAATAGGCCTATAGGCTGTCCTAACTCCAGGTTTATCGCATATTACATCTAATATTCGTCTTTATCGTAACTCGATCAGCTCTCTACATCTCAGTATTCATGATATTTTGACAATATCCATATCCAAAAATAAATAATCTAGACTATTGATAATTTAAATATATTAGCTCAAGAGTGGATTCGATTATGATTTGTGAGAATAGGCCTACGTTGCGCAATTAATAGGCCTACGATCGAATCTCTCCAAGTCTTCAAATATTTTTGTTTACCTTTAAGCAATATTTATTAAGTAATCTTTATTATCATGTCTTCCTTAGCATTTTCACACATCAAATCACATACGAAAAATCACGAAATATAGAGAGTGCACTAGATTCCAGCACAAAAAGTAGGCTAGTTGGCTTGGCTTTTGGCAGGCCGCTGGAAGTGGTGGGGGCCGCGATGCCGTGTTTACCACAGGTGGGAGTTTTGCGGACTCAAGGTTAGCAACATGGAGGTACTTTCCAGAGCTACAAACCCGCAAATAGGCGGCCATTTTGGCGCCAACGCTAATGCGCCATCAAAATGACTCTTTCGCCATGGCGAAATTGGCTATTTGCGAAAGTGTTGGCGAAAGTACCCAGCTCTGGTATCTGGGCAGTGTGTTGAGTAAAGATGGGACTATGGATGAAGAAGTGCGGGAGAGGTTGCAACAGGGGAAGAGGGTTGTAGAAACGCTGAAAGCAGTAACAAGAAATAGGGTGGTCAGTATGGAAGTGAAAAAGTCCTTGCATGACAGTGTGGTAATCCCGACACTGACTTACGGAAACGAAGGATGGACGTTGGAGGAGAGACTCAGACCAAGAGTGAGAGGGGTGGAAATGAGTTACTTGAGAAGTGCGTGCGGAGTTACATGGAGGGATAGACAGACGAATGAGGAAGTAAGGAGGAGGTGTGGTGTGGAGGTAGATATGCTGGAAAGTGTGAAAAGGAACACCTTGAGATGGTTCGGTCATATGGAACATATGGGAAGCAAGAAAATGACTAAGAGGGTGTACAAGAGCGAGGTGGAAGGACAGAGAGGGAGAGATAAACCGAAAGAGTACAAAGGAAATCAAGAAACAAAAGATCTAGTGACCCTTCTAGGCTGCTTGTCCTCCAAAACACTGAGGGTCAAGTGTCCAAACAGTGGTTTAGAGTGGGTAAGGGAAAATTGAAAAGGGAACTACTGCCCTGGAACTAATGTCCGTGGCAGGATTAGGAAGTTAGTATCCGTGGCAGGATTAGGAAGTTAGTAGGGGACAGATGGGTTAGTAACATAACAGTTATAAGTGATCTTTCGTATACAGTATCTGGGAAAAAGAGAGTAACGTCTTAGTAATATATATACGCAATAATCCTTGATGAATTTGAGGGAGGAATATAATAAAGTTATTCATTTACAAACGCAGTCAGTCGCGGGTTTGATGCAAGATTATAGGTTTGACTCCTGTAAGGAGATAAAGAAAACCTAATATTTAGTAGTGGCCCCGTAATCATTGACGAACATGCCTATTACATAAGGCACCCTCTTCAAACACTCATCCGCCGTAGTTTGAATCTACCGCGCAGAGCATAACAAATTTGAGGAGCCTTCATCATGAGCGCACGCAACCTCACTCATGGCTTCAGTCATTATGAATTGGGTTCTCACTACGAAAAAACTTCGTAAAAAATTAAAACAAAAAGAAAATAAGACTAACTATTCAATAAGCTTTCCATAATATCGTGGATGTACTTGTGTGGATCTTTGACCAGACGCTGACTCGGGCGTCATTCTTCCTTCACTGACATATCAAGTAAACCAAAAATCCTTAATACATCAACAAATGGGAAGGGGATGGTCGGGAGGGCCCCAGTCGTCAATGATTACGGGGCCACTACTAAATATTAGGTTTTCTTTATCTCCAGTAAGGAGTCAAACCTATAATTTATTAGTGGCCCCTCCATCATTGACGAACATGCCTGATATCTAAGACTGGAGGGGGACATTCGTAATCATATCATAACTCTAGTAAAAGCAGATAATCAAACAACCACATAGTATTCTTACTTCGAAAAAATATATATTTATTGGCGCAGCACATAAATACAAAAAGGGGTTCAAGCAGGAGCGTGCTTCAAAGAAGCCTGCTTGATAAAAAGGGTTAACTCTTGAGATTCTGCAAACAGATCTGTAAGTTAAAAAGGCACCCCACTCAACATAAGTGGTGAAAAATAAAAACTTATAAGTTTACATGTGCACATATAACCCCATAATAATAGTGGATACATCTTGCAAAATATATCCAATGCTTAAAATTAAATTGCTTTCACAGCTAAAACTACTATAACAACACTGTTGTTTGTACTACCATTGTACTAGCACAATTTCCTGCACTGAATAGTACAGAGAAATTTTCATATCACACTACTCATAACTAGTATCAAAGCTCTTATACTACGGCGGGGTCTAGGGTGTCCTATGTTACACTGACTGCCCCCCCCCCCCCCCCCCTTTTCCTTGAAATTAAACCAAAAGTGACTTAAGGGCCACCTAGACCCTCTGCCTTAAAGCTATACATGGCAAGGAAGGTGGGTCTAGAGCTACTGACAGGTATCGAGTAAAAAACGTATGATTAGAGGCCCACAAATGTGTGGACGTAATATCTTCCACAGAAAAATTTGTAAGGAAAACGCAAAGAGGCTGCCCATTTGCGTAAATCGTGGGCCCTACCCACAACGCCGGGATTACTCTCTTTAATGACCTCGACCAAAAGAGAAGCCAATCTACGTTTCAGCAATCGCTTACCCGTACTTGCTACCCATAAAGCACCCTGGGGGTTTAGAGGAGCTACTCTCAAATATTTGGTTAGAGCCTGCACTGGACATAAATTATGGTGCACCTTTCCCCTTTTCAACGCCGGCACAGTGAACTCTGAAAACACGTGTTCACTGTGCTCATTCTTGGCTATGAACCCTGGGGAAGGTGTAATGTGAATACACTCATTAAGCCTGAGGCAATTAGGTGTGTTGCTCATCGCCGCCAGCTCAGACACTCTGTTCCCGGTGGCCAAAGCCAAAAGGAATACAGCCTTTTTTTAAGATTAATGTAAAGTCTGCAGTATTCTGGTACAGACGGGAATGAAGTAAAGACAATGCTTTGTCCAGAGACCAAGTAGGCATGAGCTGACGGGGAGGTGGACGGAGTTTAAAACATGCCCTCATAAAACCTGTTTCCTCCGCGACTGGTATGGTGAGACCGGTAAGGTCCCAAAATGGCATCCTAATCGCTGTTAAGTGATTTTTTAACGTTACCACAGATAACCGTTTCTGCTCGAACAGATAATTTAAATAATTAAAAACTAACGCCACCGAGGGCACAGTTTGTTCTGTCCTCAGGATCCAAGAAGTAAAGGCTTGCCAATGTGATTGATACTGTCGTTTTGTAGACTGAGTATATTGATTCATTAATTTATTGGTCACGTCTCTACCATACGGTGCTAGCCACTTGGCCTCCTGAATGTCCATAATGCAAAAGTCAGCGAGGTCGCTAGGTTGCCAATCGTGTCAAAGTGGAAAAACCCGACCGGGAGCGACACCGGGTGTGGGCACCACGTTTTCAATTGCTGGTACCACAACTGCGCCGGCCACAGGGGCGCAATTAGTGAGACTAAGCCCCGATAATCTCGTAGTTTGTTTACTACATGGCACATTAGAGATGCGTCTGGCGGCGGAAACAGATAGATGGAACTCCACCTGTTCCAGTCTGTCACCAGGGCGTCTGGCCCCCCTGCCGGCGTTATCATCCGGCGGGTGAGGTACATTGGGAGTTTGTGAGTCTCCTCGGGCGCAAACAGATCCACTTGTGGATGGTAAAGCTCCGCAATCATTTGGTTGAAAATGGGTTGCTTGAGCTCCCATTCTACTGTTGTGCTCTGTCTCCGAGACAGAGCGTCTGCCCAGACGTTTGCTACGCCTGGGAGATAAGATGCGTGAAGATGAATGTCCAGCCTGTTGGCTAGCCTGTTGGCTGACACGTTTAGCAACTTCCGAGACCTCGTCGACCCTTGTTTCTGAATACAGTGAACTGCATTCAGATTGTCCATTCTGAAGGCCACCGACTTGCCCCGTAAAGTAGAGCCGTGAGCCTGAAGGAAATATAAGGGGACTAGTAATTCTTTGACATTGATGTGGGAGATTTCTAAATGGGACAAAGGCCCTTGACCCTGGTGCCCTTGGTTTGACTGAAAACCCCAACCTATCGTTCCTGACGCATCCGTGTCTACCCATACCGTCGGCGGAGGAGAGGTCCATGACATTATTGAGTGCAACATTTCCCTCTTCGCCCAGACCGCTAGTAAGGTGTGGATTAATTTTTGTATGGGCCATAATTTTTCCGCCGGTAATAGTGGAAAATATTTGTTGCCCTCCAATATTAAACGCTTTACTTTCAACCGGCCCAACATTACAGTAGTTGAATCCAGTTGAGAGAGCCGACCAGAGACTCGCAGATTCTCCGTGTCGTAGTCAGACTGTGAAGGAACAGGAACAGTTTCCTGCGAAACCTGTTTCGATTGTCCACACTCTGACTCAGAGTGAGAGCAGCTGTGTCCCAAACCAGCCCTATCCACTGAACTACTCGTGAGGGAACAAGGTTTGACTTTACCAGATTTACCTTGAACCCTAGAGTTTTGACATGTTTTAATGTTATGTTGACATGATTTATGCATACTTGCTCCGTCTTTGCCACCACTAGCCAGTCGTCTAGGTACCACAAAATCCTGATCCCTTGTTTTAACAATGGCATCCGGGCTTGCCGGACTAATTTTGTGAATAAGCGAGGTGCCAGGTTCAATCCGAATGGCATCCTCTGGAAAACATAATTTTGATGCCTGATCCGTAAGGTCAGAAATCTTTGAAATCTTTTGTTTACCGAGACGTGCCAATAAGCGTCTGTCAGGTCTAAGGAACACATCCAACCTCCCGACGGAAGTGTTAGCCTGATTTGGTGCACTGTTAACATCCTGAATGACTCGTTGTGAATGTGAAGGTTCAGATAAGACAGGTCTACGACGGGTCTCATCTGAACACTGTCCCTTTTGGGTACCAAAAATAGCTTGGATGTGAAGACTGGGTAATTTTGAGGGACCGGGATGATGACATTCTTGGCTATCATTTCCTTGATCAGTGACTCCACCTCTAATGAAACAAAATTCGCCGTTGTCGGCTGACGTAAACGAGGTCGCCGGAGCCACTGCCAAGTGATGCCATTGCGTACCACTATCCTTGCCCAAGTATTTAACGGCCATGCTTTGTGACATGTTTGGAACGACCCAGTTAGTAGACAAGGGTTCGCCGGCTGTGCTACCCTCGGATCCACCCGCCTTGATACCGGCCCCGGGAGTGAGAGAGACTTTAGTTTTTTTATGGTGGTGGTGGTAGACGCTTAGCCGGCTGGCCGGCGTTGGCCGAAGACGGGCCTTGACCTGGTTTGTTATAGCCTCGTCCTTTCTGACCTGTAAACTTACCCTGTTTATACCTGTACTGACCTTGGGGGGAGGAGGACTTAGGTAGGTGAAAGGGTTTAGATCCCCCCGGCTGTGCTCTTGCGACTGGCTTGGGTTTGGGAAAGTTAAAAGGTTTCTTAGAAGGGGTGGGACTTTGTTTAAAGGCCTGAGCCATATTGAACACCGTTCTCCACACATCAGGGGACATTAAAGAGGGAGTTAGCACTGGTGACATGACCACCTGATTCGCAATTCGATCAGGAAGTTTCCGCACCAAGGACATCCTGAGATCTTGTCTCGCTCGTACTGCCTTAAGTAAGGCTGTGCGGATATCACCCAATGACTGAATTGACATTTGAAGGAGCAATCGCCGAGACAGTTCAACCGATCTTCTGGCATCCGCGTCTGCGATTGCCTGAGTGGATCGGAGCATCGATTTCGCCACCTGGTGCGTCACAATGTACTGGAAGAAAAGTCTATACGCTTTTCCCCGTAGCTTAAATTCCCGGTCTAGGTGAGTTGGAGAAGGAGTAGTGAAAGGGTCCTTGAGTTCACATAGATTGAGTTTGGGGGCAGCTAAGAAAGCAAACAAAGCCGAAGGGACTCCGCCGGCAGAACACACTGGCATAGAGAACCAAGAATGACTATCCTGAGGGATTTGGTGGGAAGATTTTGAGGTGAAGGTGGTCGCAAAGTTTTGAGCCTCCGTCTCCCATTCCACCCAAGGTCCCGGGCCCAACTGCCCCACTTTGAACACTGGATTAGCGGCTGTGTCTGTGACAGTTTGCAAATCTAATTCTGGAGTGAGAGCTGACAGTGTTTTTATGTCATTAAAACCATCATGCTTGGACCAGTCAGAAAACAGTTTTGAAGCTGAGGCAGGGGGCAGGGCAGGTGTAGCAGTATATACAAAATAGTCCTGGTGATAATAGTTAGGAATGGCCTTAACATTAACGTCTAGTACATTCCCCAAAGTATCCAAGGCCCGTAATTTTTTAGATTTATTGCCTTGGATTACCCACTCTCGTGGCACTGGAAGTTCCCCTGACAAGGTAGGTTGAGCGACCTCTGGTTTAGTGGGGATCAATTGTACCCATGACTCGTCTGGACCGTACAGTAAGGGCATAGCTACCTTTCTTATTGGTGCTTTATCTAAAGGGGGCGGATTGACATCCGTTATAACCCTTACATTAGAAGTAGTACAAAGGAGTACAAAGGAAATCAAGCAACAACAGACCTAGTGACCTTTCTAGGCTGCTTGTCCTCCAAAACACTGAGGATCAAGTGTCCAAACAGTGGTTTAGAGTGGGTAAGGGAACATTGGAAAGGGAATTACTGCCCTGGAACTAATGTCCTTACAGGATTAGGAAGTTAGTAGGGGACATATGGGTTAGTAACTGAGGGGGGATAAAATAAAGTTATTCATTTACAAACGCAGTCAGTCGCGGGTTTGATGCGAGATATTTGTCTACGCGGAGTTTAAATGAATCAACGGTGATGCAGTCTATAACGTTTCGGGGAAGCCCATTCCACAAGTTGACAACTCGATTGAAGAAGAAATTCTTAGATTCGTGTGAGTTAAAAGATTTACCAATAATTTTGCAACCGTTTCCCCGCGTGTAATTAGATTGGTCGATAGTGAAGTACTTACTACAGTTCATATTGTCGATGCCTTTGATGATTTTGAACACTTGAATTAAGTCACCTCTTAATCTGCACTGGGTTAAAGGAAATAAGATTTAATTCTCTAAGACGCTCTTCGTATGGTTTGTTCTTTAGGCTAGGTATCATTTTCGTAACTCTACGTTGAACTCGTTCTAGCTTGTTTATATCTTTTTGGTAATAAGGGCACCAAGATTGAACGCAGTATTCCAGGAGAGGGCGGACTAAGGAATTGTAAAGGGTTAGGATAACTTCTTTGGATTTATGCTCAAATGACCTGCCTATAAAGCCAATTATCTTGTTTGCCTTCTTAACAACTTCTGAACATTGTTGACTCGGTTTCAGGTTACTCGATATTGTTACTCCCAGATCGGTTTCTCTGTTTACATTCTTAAGCTGAGTGCCATTCATCGAATAGTTTGCTTTCTCATTTAGGTATCCGATATGTAGTACTTTACATTTATCCGCATTGAAACTCATTTGCCAAATTTGGGCCCAACATGACAATTTATCTAGATTGTGTTGCATATCGTCAACTTGTTCTTTTGAGAGTACGCTATTTGCAATTTTTGTATCGTCAGCAAATTTTGAGATTGTACAGGTGAGGCCCTCATCTATGTCGTTGATGTAAATTAGAAAGAGAATTGGTCCTAGTACCGATCCCTGGGGTACCCCGCTACTTACATTGGTCCATTTAGATGCCTTACCGTTTATGACTACTCTTTGCTTTCTGTCGCTGAGCCAATTTTCTATCCATTTCAACACACCGTCTTGTATTCCATGCGCTTTTAGTTTTAGCAGTAAACGTTTGTGGGGAACTTTGTCAAAGGCCTTTTGAAAATCAAGGTATATAATATCTACAGCTTTACTCTCATCGTAGAGGTTGAGGATATCGTGGAAGAAGTCTAAGAGGTTTGTTAAACAGGAACGTTTTTTACGAAAGCCGTGTTGAGTATCTTTAAGTATGTTATTTTCCTCTAAGTGATTTACGAGTCTGTCTCGTATGACCGTTTCTAGCATTTTACATACAACTGAGGTTAAGCTAATTGGACGATAGTTACTGGGTAGGGATTTGCTGCCTTTTTTGAATATCGGTGTTACGTTGGCTAGCTTCCACTGATCAGGCATAGTTCCAGACTGCAAGGATTTATTGAATAGTAATGTCAGTGGTTTGGAGAGCTCATCCTTAGCTTCCTTTAGAACTCTAGGCGAGATTGTATCAGGTCCAGGCGTTTTATTTACCTTGAGTTTATCTAAACAATTCAATACTTCTCTCTCTGTAACGGTGATATTGCTTAGAACATCTGAATTATCAATCTGAATCGGCGATGGTGTAGGGATATCACTGAGGTCTTCTGTTGTAAAAACTGATGCAAAAAAGGTATTCAGGGCATTACTCATTTGTACTTCGTCTTTGGTGTATTCTCCATTTTCATCGACTAACGGTCCAACAGTTGAAGTAACTACTTTTTCTTTCTGATATAACTATAGAATTCTTTCGGGTTTGTTTTACTTTGATTCGCAATATGTAACTCTAAGGTCTTTTTACTTTGCTTAATTAACTTTTTGGCTTTGCGTCGTAGCTCTACAAATTTCACTCGTTCTTCGTCATTTTGAGAGGATTTTAATCTATCATTAGCAAATTTTTTAGCAAGCAGGCAGTTTGAAATATCTTTATTCCACCATTTGGGCTTATTATTATGGCCTGGACGCCGTATTTTCGATGGTATGCAGTCTTGCACTGCTTTTAGGTAAGTGGTTTCGAATAACTTCCAAGATGTATTTATGTCGTTATTGTTAATTAAAAAGCTCCAGTCAGTTTCTTTAAACGTAGCTCGAAGTTTATGGAAGTTTGCTTTCTTGAAATTAGGGACTTTTTCGATGCTACTATTTGGTTCGTTACTAGTAAACTTTAAAGTGAAAGTTATCGTACGATGGTCGCTGTTACTGAATTCATCACCAACATTCAAATTCTCTATTAATTCTTCTTTTGTTGCAAGTACAATGTCAAGAACGTTATTACCACGGGTTGGCGTTCGAACAAATTGATAAAGCGAACTCTCTTGCAAGTTCGTATACAAGTCATGTCCGGAGTGTGAAGTAAGAGTATCGCCCCACTTGGTCACAGGTAAATTAAAGTCGCCAAAAATTACGGTATCTTGTGAGTTACTTACATCTGCAATTTGTTCGTAAATTTCTCGGTCAGTTTGCACTGATTGAGCTGGAGGTCTGTATATTAATGCAAGTATTATTTGGTACCTTTATTATTCTTTATTAGCACAAAAGATGCGTCGACGTTCACAATTTGAGGTTTTGACAAGAGGGTAGGGTTAAGACTTTCTTTGATATAAAGTAAAACGCCACCTCCATTTCGATTTATTCGGCTTTTCTCAAACATTACATAACCGGGAAGTGAATACTCTGCTAAAAAGTCTCTATCTTCTGTATTGAGCCAAGATTCTGTTATGCCAATCACATCATAATTTTCTGTAAACACTAGCTCCTCTAAATCTGAAAATTTATTGCGTATGCTACGAGCGTTTGCATAGAAAACCTTTAAATTTGTTATTTTAGAACTCACGGAACGCTCTTTAATAATATTTTTGGTTCTTGTCGGATCTACATTTATGTTCATGGCTGTCCTCGGTCCTCGCTGTCTTCGGTCCTTATCGCTGGTGGTCCTCGGTTGCCTCTGTTTTTTTCTTGGCGTTGGATGATTTATGTCACTGCTGCTTCTTCTCGGATGGCGTTTTTTGACCCATGGCTGCGGACTGCTTCGTGTAGGAGACGACCCATGCGTGCTGAACCCACAGGGTTTAGATGAGTGCCATCCTTGCGGAACAGAGTAGGCTGGTTGTAGAAGTTGTCCCAGAGGTTGATGAATTCAACTTCTTCCCCTCAGACACAAATATTTTAGTCGGCTATTTGTGCTGAAGGCCTTGTCGTAGAATTTGTCAGGTGCGTCGATCTTGGGGATGATGATATTCCTTGACTTGTTTTTGTAGTGCTGGATCATCTTGCGATATTTCTCCATCAACTCTTCGGATCTGGTGCGCATGACGTCATTTGAACCAGCATGGATGACAAAAAGGGTATTTTCATTTGCATCCTTTGTGGTATCTTCGAAGGCTTCCACAATGTCGTCCAGTCCAGCTCCTGGGATGCAAAATCTTTTTCGTTGATTTGGGACTCTGTCGCAGAACTCTTCGACCTGTCCTCGTAGGATGGAATCCCCAACGAGCCTGGTCTCTTCTGGTTCGTCTTCCATCTCTACCAATATCTCAAATCTGTTTGACATTGTGACTGGTAGATGAGACCTAGTCAGTGCCGCCGAAGCAGGCCTAGTGACCACAGATGGTGATATAGAGGGAGGGTGAGGAATCTTAGTCAAAGCAATAGAAGTCATCAGAGGCTGAACAATAGAACTCGTCATGGAAGCTCCCAGGTCCACTGTAGGAGTTTCCGGCTGTTGGCCAAAAAATTTAGTTAAAGCATTAACCAGTAACCCATCTATTTCCTCCGCCGTGACAAATTTATTCGATGATGAACTCAAAGGTGAATCATTCCGATCCTGTGCGTCGTCTAAAACTGAACCCGACTCTTGCACTTCCATGTCCGAGATAATAGATACTTCGTCTTTGTCATCGGGCTCCCCGTGAGAGGATTCCGCCGAAGCCGGAGCCCCGTCGTGTTGCCAAGACAAGTCTGGAATGGATGATGGGATCGCCGCGTTCCGGTGGACATCAGCCACTGTTTGTGTATCTTGAGCCAGACGTGGGCTTTAGTCCCTGGTTGAGAATACGGCCATGCACCTAGGCCTTGGCCTGTACTCCCTTGGGAGTCTGATGCACTCTCAATAGGACGATCACTGTCCACCGAACTCTTCAATTCTAAGGTTAGAATACTAATTGGCAAACTATCTTTGGTTGCTGACACTACACTAGCCTCATCCGATTGAATACTAGTTTTGTCGGGGTGAGAGGTATGATGAGAGGCACTAGACTCCGGTGAACGCCGGGAGGCCTTTCGATCATGTGATTCTTTTCTAGAAGATTTATGGCTACGGTGCGACCTAGAACTTCCTTTGGACTTTGACGATTTCTCGCTATAACCACTGGTGGACCCCTCTGTCTTGCTCTTCTTACTCGCCGGCGAAGACGAGAGACTAGGCGGCTGCTGCCGAAGAGGGGACCTGGACCTGGATCGCGCCCGTGACGCCGCCACCGGGGGCGTAGGTTCTCGCTGTCTCTTAGATGTGCTTGGAGCTGGAGAAAGTGTAAGACCCTGTCCAGTCTCTGCCGATCTTCGTACAGTTACTCTAGAGGGACGTTTAATGGGGGGGTGCTCAATTAGTAACTTATCCCAAAGCGGGAGGTTATCGCATTGAAGTGACTTATGAGCCACGGTAGTAGTATAAGTGGTCATCTGCTACCTGACCTCCCGTAAAGCGACAGCTGCGGTCTTATCATTATCTTGAAGCACTTTATGGCTTAATTGAGAGCAAAAGGTACAGTTCCTCATAACCCACAGACCCCTTGAGCGGTCGAGATATTTAACACATTTAATGCAAAGGGTGTGTGCAAAGATAGGGATACCTGAACAGGTGGGCGTAATGCACAAAGCAAAGACAGGGGCAAAGGTAGCCATGACAGAGACTGGTGGGAAACTTACTCCAGGTTCTGTATAGACCCGCCAGGACCCAGCTCTGGAAAAAAAGAAAATTTCCAGGAGTTAATGCTCATAAGTTTAACCCAACATGTTCGCACACAAGTGTTAAAATAACCCGCCGGGTAACGAGACGTAATACTCAACGACTACAGCTCGCTACGCGGTGGGGTTCCTAAGTAAAAGATTTCAGAATATCTTAACTTGTCGAAAAGATTTATGAATACCCTCTGACATAATATAAAGACCAGCATGACGTTTATAACTGATTTTAGTCTTTCCGGTGGAGTTTGTTTCAAGATTCAATGCAGGAAAAAAATAACTAAAAAGACGCCGGCCCCCGAATTATCTCGCAGATCAAAAACTGGGAAGCCTGACAAATATACGAGATCTGACTTCTCCCGAAGTATCTTTTAGATCGCCGTATGTTGAAGGCGGCGATACAAAACGTATCCCTCAATTGTCTGATTAACTAACTGAATTGTAAATTCGTTATTCCCACCCTTCCAAGGAGCACCCGCCGGGTGTGAATTTAAGTTAAAAAACGTTAACCCCAATTGTGCCCAAAAACGCCGTATGTTGAAGGCGGTGATACACAATGCATCCCTCAATTGTCTGGTCAACTAAACTGAATTTTGCAAATTCGTTTATCCCACCCTTCCAGGATGCACCCGCCGGGTGTGATTTTACGTTTATAAAGTTAACCCCAATTGTTCCGTTCCCCACTTCTTTGTAAAAGATCGCCGGGGAGGAAAAGACAAACAACAACAGCTTAGTTTTTTATTGGCTTTGCAAAACCGGGAAAAACTACATACAACACGTGTCTTACAGTTTCTTACAGTTTCTTACAGTAGATCCTTTGGAAAAAGGCAAACTATGCCTGTGTATCCAGCTCAGTACCAGTACTTGCACTGCTGCAGTCGTTCACGGTGTTGGCGGCGGCGGTAACAGACGCAACATTTTTACTATTCTGTATTTTTGTTTTATAATCAAACTTCAAATCTTGTCTTCCCCATGCTTTATCAAGATTACTTTCAAACTCCCTTATTGATTCGGAATCGACTACATACTGGGGCAGTGCATTCCACTCATTTACCACTCTATCACAAAATGAGTTCTTTGCCTTCTCAAGCCTATTTCTTTCTTTGTAAATTTTCTTAGAGTGTCCTCTCGTTCTTGTTCCCTCCCGCATCAAAGATACCTTCACACACATCCTCATCGTACTTTCCTGACACTATCTTAAAAGTCTCTATCATATCCCCTCTCTTTCTCCTATATGCCAGTGTCGGAAGCCCCAGTGTCCTCAACCTCTGCTCATAGCCCGCGTTCTTCAACGTTGGTACCAGCTTGCTAGCTCTCCTCTGCACTTTCTCCACTGCTTCTATATCCTTTACCATATATGGAGCCCACACCTGGTTTGCATATTCCAGGTGCGGCCTAACCAGCGCTGTTATAGATTCCTGAAGATTTCTTCGTCAAGTGACAAAAATGTCCTCCTTATCAGCCCTACAATTCTATTGGCTTTGTTTATCTTTTCCGCTAAATGTTCTGAGAAATTTAACTTATTGTCTATCACTACTCCTATATCCTTTTCTGCACTCACTTCCTCCATCGCTTCATACATACTGTATCCTACCTTGTCTATCTTGCTGGTCCCAATCCGCATGTACTTGCATTTTTTTGGATGAAAAGGCATTAACCAATGCTCAGACCATCCCTTCATGCCCTCCACATCTCCTTGAAGCAAACCCATATCTTCCTTACTCCTCACTCTTCTATACAGTTTAGTGTCATCCGCATACAGGTATACCTCACTTCCATTAGTTATAACTTCAGGCAAGTCGTTGATAAATATAACGAACAGCAGTGGTCCCAACACAGATCCCTGAGGTACCCCACTTGTAATTTCCCTCCACCCCGAGCCTATTCCATTCACCAGTACCCTCTGTCTCCGATCTTTCAGGAAGGCTTCTATCCATTTCACACATTTCTCCCCTATATTATAGCTTCTAACTTTCTCTATTAACCTTTTATGTGGGACCTTATCGAAGGCCTTCATAAAATCGCAATATACCACGTCTATTACATCACCATCTTCTAGAATTTGCATCCAATCATCTACCACCTTAATTAGCTGTAGTACCGTCGACCTCCCCGGCAAGAATCCGAACTGTCTCCCACTGAAAAGTTGGTTTGACTTCATATATCTATTATTCCTTCTCTAATTACCGTTTCCATTAGTTTACACACAACACTTGTCAAACTGACTGGTCTATAATTCCCTGGGTCATTTCTCTTTCCCTTCTTAAGTATAGCTGTTATGTTCGCCTCTCTCCAGTCCATCGGGATTTGTCCTGTATTAAACGATACCTCAAATAACATTTTCAATGGCTCTACTAACATCTCCCCTCCTTCCTTTATGATTCTTGGGTGTATCCCATCCGGTCCCGGTGACTTACTTCTGTTCATTTTTTCTATAGCCCTTCTTATTCTAGCATGGGAAAACTCTATTAGTTCTAGTGCCGGTGCCTGTTTGATGGGAATAGTAGGCACTGCATCCTCCGACTCCACTGTTAGTACCCCCCCAAAGTATTTCCCCAGCACCTCTGCTTTCTCCTTATCAGTCTCCGCTCTACTCCCATCATTCAACCCCCCCACCAGCTCTGGGATCCCTACTCTTCTTGTTAACTTTTCCTGAATGTACTTCCAGAATATTTTTGGATTATCCTTCACATTTCTAGCTATCTCTCTCTCCCTCTCCTTCACCCCCCTCCTTGTTTCCCACCTTATTTTATTGTTTACAGTGTCCGCATGAACACTGTTAGATGGGTACAACCATTCCGCAGGGAATCATAAGGAGCCTGACACAGGCACCAGAGACGCAGTCCTGGAGAGCCACAGACACCCACTCGCCGGGGAAACAAGCCTGTTTTTAAAACCACGCGTGGCCAAAACTCGGCAACCAGCCGGGTTTTTCACGGTGTAACCGAGAAAAACCCGCCGGAAAGTAACCCACCCCGTCCAGATACCATCCGAACGCAACACCGGACTGAGGCTTTAGCCAAAACACAACTAACGCCGGGCCCACAATAGTCCGTGGAAATAGCCAAAACACAACTAACCCAGGACACATAAATAGTCCGTGGAATTAGCCAATACACAACTAAACCAGGACACACATGACACAGTAGTAAATATTTATAAAATAAATCAATAACACTTGTACATGTGGCAAAGGTACGAGAGGTTGGCTAGGCCTAGGTAGACGGATAAAAGTAAACATGTCGGAATATAAACAAAAAGCACTGAATTATATCACAACAGGAACCACCGCCAACACACCACTGTAGCAACACTTCCGGCAAAGGGAAGAACTGACTCGGGACCCAGAAAAAACTTCACTAAGTGAAGAAAAATACGCTGGGAACGTCAGCCAAAATAAGCTACCTCATCAGAACGATAAAAGGAAGCAATAATAACGCGTAAAGAAAGCCGCCTGCATCACAAAGCTAGCTAACTGTGAAAAAGTTCACATGTCCACAACAGGACCACGAGGGTACACCCGAAATAGATGCCCCAAACACACGACCCAAAATACACTGCCCTGCGGGCAACTAGCCAAGGACACTCCTGCTACGCATATCCTAACCTTACTCGATACATCCCGGAGTAAACAAATGAGAAAAAACTCACTAGGGACGCAACAAATGCGGAACCAGCGGAGCGTGGGGAGACACGTCCGGGCAGGCTGAGCGCAGAGCAGAGAAGGAAGAATGACGCCCGAGTCAGCGTCTGGTCAAAGATTCACACAAGTACAGCCACGATATTATGGAAAGCTTATTGAATAGTTATTCTTATTTTGTTTTTGTTTTTATTTTTTACGAAGTTTTTTCATAGTGAGAACCCAATTCATAATGACTGAAGCCATGAGCGAGGTTGCGTGCGCTCATGATAAAGGCTCTTCAAATTTGTTATGCTCTGCGCAGTAGATTCAAACTACGGCGGATGAGTGTTTGAAGAGGGTACCTTATGTAATAGGCATGTTCGTCAATGATGGAGGGGCCACTAATATATACTTGTCTAGGCGAGGTTTAAAAGAATCAACGGTGCTGCAGTCTATAACGTTTCGGGGAAGCCCATTCCATAAGTTGACAACTCGATTGAAGAAGAAATTCTTCGATTCGTGAGAGTTAAAAGATTTACCAATAATTTTGCAACCGTAATGTGGGAGGGAACGAGAGGACACTCTAAGAAAATTTACAAAGAAAGAAATAGGCTTGAGAAGGCAAAGAACTCATTTTGTGATAGAGTGGTAAATGAGTGGAACGCATTGCCCCAGTATGTAGTCGATTCCGAATCAATAAAGGAGTTTGAGAGTAATCTTGATAAAGCATGGGGAAGACAAGATTTGAAGTTTGATTATAAAACAAAAATACAGAATAGTAAAAATGTTGCGTCTGCTACCGCTGCCGCCAACACCGTGAACGACCGCAGCAGTGCAAGTACTGGTACTGAGCTGGATACACAGGCCTAGTTTGCCTTTTTCCAGAGGATCTACTGTAAGAAACTGTAAGTGTCCCCGTGTGTAATTAGATTGGTCGATAGTGCAGTACTTACTACAGTTCATATTGTCGATGCCTTTGAGGATTTTGAACACTTGAATTAAGTCGACTCTTAACCCTCCAGCCCCGGCTACGCATTACATAAATATTCCCCGAAACCCGGGTGTTTTGGCCGAAAAACGTCTAGGCTAGGCTGCCGTATATTTGTTAATCTGACTGCTTCCCGCATTCCCACACATCCCCAAGCGTAGCTGTGTTATTTGCCTGTAGAATGGCGTTAAGTAGAGCTCTCTAAGTCAACTGGTTGATTTGTGATGATGATTTCATTGGAGATAACTTTATGGCAAAAACAGCCACTTTACACTACTTTTCGATACTTAACAACAACATACAGGCACACACGAACAAGCGACGCTCTCCTTCTTGTGGCCGGAGATGCGGGGCGTCGGTCCAGCCGGCTGTTGTTTACATGCGTCGGACCGACGCCTCGCACAAGAAGCTCACAGGCTTTCAACCACTGGGCGTTAAAGAGCCCTTCCGGGTAGCTCGTGTATGCTTTTTTATGGGTGTTCAAGAGCCCTTCCGGGAACAGAGGGTTAATCTCCGCTGGGTTAAAGGAAATAGATTGAATTCTCTAAGACGCTCCTTGTATGGTTTGTTTTTTAGGCTAGCTATAATTTTGGTAACTCTACGTTGAACTCGTTCTAGCTTGTTTATATCTTTTTGGTAATAAGGGCACCAGGATTGAACGCAGTATTCCAGAAGAGGGCGAACTAAGGAATTGTAAAGAGTTAGGATAACTTCTTTGGATTTATGCTCAAATGACCTGCCTATAAAGCCAATTATTTTGTTTGCCTTCTTAACAACTTCTGAACATTGTTGACTCGGTTTTAGGTTACTCGATATTGTTACTCCCAAATCGGTTTCTCTGTCTACACTCTTAAGCTAGGCGGGTGCCCAACCCCGAAAAGGGTTGAAATAGGGGAGCTATCTCCCCGCCAAAGGCGGCTTTCTAGGGCCTTTCCTAGCTGATGCTGAGAGGATTGGGTTCTAGTCATGTGGTGATGGGTTGGTCTATCAGAGTGAGAACTGAGCAATCTCTGCCATACCCATAGCTTACTCTGACTGTTCCTTTTACTTATATGGTAGCTAGAGGGTTGAGGATGGTATGGGAAACTACCTTATGATGTTGCCGAACAGTGGCGGTACGCGCAACCCCCTAGCCCATCCGCGCGGGTGAGTAAGGGTGGATGGGGAAAGCCAGCTTACCCACTTATCCCACCGCCACTTCTGTGCTTATTTATTCTTATCCTATGCTAGCTAGAGGGTTCAAATTCATATGGGATATACCTTATGATGTTGCCCAACAGTGGCAATACTAATCAATTGGCAATACCCAAGTCCCGCCGCGGTGGGGAGAGAGAGCGCGGGAGTGGAAGGACTGGGCGGCCTCCCACCTCCCTCCCGGCCAGTTACCTTGTTTACCTCGTCGCCTCGCTATGTTTATCGCTCACCTAACGCTTCCCATAACATAGTTGACTCCCCACCAAGTGGGGAAGAGGAGGAGGAGGGCGGGAAGCTTGAAGGCCGCCCGGCATTAGCTGATTGCTGAGGGTGCCCCCCCCCGTAGGACCCCCAAATTCTATTTATTCTTCATTTCTCACCTATTTAAGCTATTTAAAAAAAAAAAAAGGCCAAATCCGCTGGTTTCTCGATGTACATATATTCTAAATTAGCTGGGGTTCAGTGGGTTAATTAACTTTTTGGCTTTGCGTCGTAGTTCTACAAATTTCACCAGTTCTTCGTCATTTTGTGAAGAATTTAATTTATCATTAGCAAAAGCAGACAGTCTGAAATATCTTTATGCCACTATTTGGGATATCATTATGGCCTATACACCGTATTTTCGATGGTATGCAGTCTTGCACTGTTTTAGGTAGGTGGTTGCAAATAATTCCCAAGATGTATTTATGTCGTTATTGTTAATTAGAAAGCTCCAGTCAGTTTCTTTGCACATCTCTAAGTTTACGAAAGTTTGCTTTCTTGAAATTAGGGACTTTTTCGGTGCTGCTATTTGGTTCGTTACTAGTAAACTTTAAACTGAAAGTTATTGTACGATGGTCGTTGCTACTGAATTCATCACCAACATTCAAATTCTCTATTAATTCTTATTTTGTTGCAAGTACAAGGTCAAGAACATTATTACCACGGGTCGGCGATCGAACAAATTGATAGAGTGAACTCTCTTGTAAGTTCGCATACAAGTCATTTCCGGAGTGTGAAGTAAGAGTATCGCCCCACTTGGTCACAGGTAAATTAAAGTTGCCAAAAATTACTATATCTTATGAGTTACTTACATCTGCAATTTGTTCGTAAATTTCTAGTCAATTTGCACTGATTGAGCTGAAGGTCTGTATATTAACTCCTCAGACCCGGAAGGGCTCTGAGGCACCCATAAAAAAAACACCCCGAGCTACCCGGTAGGGCTCTGAGGCACCCATGAGCTTAAAGCCTGTAAGCTTGGTGTGCGAGGCGTCCGTCCGACGCATACATACATAACATAACATTTTAAGACTGAGTGTTCCACACATAAGTGCAGTTTCAGTCTCTTGTCCTAATGGCGGCGTTCCAGGCAACCCTATTAAGGGCTGCTTCACTTGTCAAGTTCTTGGATTTGAGATCGGCGCGTATAGTCCGATCCCAGGTCTTCCTCGGTCCACCCCTTGGTGCAGCTCCCTCCACAATCACAGACCTGCATTTTTTCACCCAATTTTGTTCATCCATTCTCTCCACATGTCCATACCATCCCAGTCTACTTGTACGCATCACCTCGCTAATACTCTTTATACCTAAACGTCTCCTCAGCTCAACATTTGTTATTCTATCCTGTAGCCTGGCCCCACACATCCATCTCACCATTCTCATCTCATTACGCTCCATTCTGTTGACATCCTCTACTTTAACGGCCCATGTTTCTGAGGCATACGTCATTGCACTTCTAACACATGAGGCATACACCTTTCCCTTCAGGGGGAGAGGCATTCTTTTCATGGTCAGGATTGGCATCAATTCTCTGAACTTCCCCCACACCTAATTCTAGCAACAGTGGCAGCCTCGGCCCCACCACCGGCAGAGATGGTATCTCCTAGGTAACAAAACTTGTTCACCAGCTCCAAAGACTCATTTCCAAAATTCACAGCCACAGGATCATCACTTAACACAAGCTCGCCTTTGCACACTACGCACTCAAATTTCTCTATTTCTGACTTATCCTTCGGCAGGGGCCCCTTTATTCTACTACAGCGCTTACTCCCATGGTGTACCCAACATCGACAGATGCTACATTGAATTGAGTTAACGCCCACTCCCTTTCCACACACTGCACATGGGTATGCACCGCTCTTTTCCACATTGCCTCGTCTCAAACTACAATGCATAACCTTGGTTTTGTTAATATTGACTCTTAAACCCTTGCTCGCCATGCCCTCTCTCCACTTTCTGAATTTGGCCTCAGCATCCTGCATACTGTCAGCTATTAGGACTAAATCGTCTGCATAAAACAGTTCCAACGGGAGTCCGCCTCTAAAAACTCTAGACAGCGCCTCCAAGACCATAATAAAGAGGAGGGGGCTTAACACTGAACCCTGATGGACTCCAACACGGACTGCGGATTCATCACTCAGTACACCTTTCAGCCTCACCGAACTTCGCGAATCCTCATACATCTTCATTATCACACGCACCAGCCACTCTTCCACACCAAGTTTCCTCATAGCCCACTGTACAACATCTCTAGGTACCCTATCAAAGGCCTTCTCCAGGTCCACAAACACAAAGTAAAGATCCCTGCCTTTTAGTAGGTATCTTTCCTGTATCTGCCTGACTATGAAGATAGCATCGGTTGTACCACGTCCTGGCATAAAACCAAACTGCATATCATCAATAGAGATGCTTTGCCTGATCAAACCCTCAAGGACTCTCTCACAGACCTTCATGATTTGGTCAAGCATTTTCAGGCCCCTATAATTTCCTCTATCTAGCGCATCCCCTTTTCCTTTGTATATATTTACTATTACACTTTTGAGCCAATCCTCTGGGATTTTCTCATCTTTAATAATGGTGTTTATCAACTCAGTGACTAAGTTTACACCAATCTCCCCTGAGGCTTTTATCATCTCAGCGACAATGTCGGAGCAACCTGGAGCTTTACCGTCCTTCATTTTATTGATTGCGTCGCTCACTACAGCTGGTGCTATCAAAGGAGGGGGCCCAGATATTGGTTTTTCGATACTAAGCTGTTCCTTATCCCATTCAAACTCTACATTTAGCAATCGTTCATAGTGTACCTTCCATGCTTCTCTGATTTCATTTTCTGCATACACAATCTTCCCATTATCATCTCTAACACACTGTTCACCTATAATATCCCTACTGTCATTTTTAACTCGCCTAGCTAGGTTGAAGATCCCATTGGGATTGTCAGTGTTACACACTTGTTCGAGGACCAGGTCCTTAATGCGATTTTTAGCATTGTAAATAACTCTTTTGGCAGTTCGTTTAGCTGCCTGGTATTCCTCCCTGCTGCCTCCTTTCTTCCATGCTTTGAAGCATCTCCTTTCTCTTTCACAGCATGTTCTACCTCATCGTTCCACCACCAAGAGGTCTTATTCCTGGGGTGACCCTTTGTTTTCCCACAGACTTTGTCAGTGGCAGCGATAAGGCTATGCTTAAGAAAGTTCCATTGGCTATTTACATCGTTAGGCCTAGCTTCCTTATTTCTATTCATTTCCTCCAGTTCATTATGAAACCTATCCCTAACTTCCTTGTCCTTCAGCAGCCACACTTTCCTTTTGGGTATGTAAACCTTCTTGCGCTTAGGATCTCTGTATAAGCTCATGTAAGCTTAAGGCATGTAAGGCATGTAAACAACAGCCGGCTGGACCGACGCCGCGGATCTCCGACCGCAAGAAGGAGTGCGTCGCTTGTTCGTGTGTGCCTGTATGTTATTGTTAAGTATCGAAAAGTAGTGTAAAGTGGCTGTTTTTGCCATAAAGTTATCTCCAATGAAATCATCATCACAACTGAACCAGTTGACTTAGAGAACTATGGTGATGGGCTGGTCTATCAGAATGAGAGTTGAGCGATCTCTGCCATACCCATAGCTTACTCTGACTGTTCCTTTTACTTATATATTTTCTAGATCTCAAGTGACGGCGTCTTTTCCGTGGATTGACCTCCCTACTGCCAACCCTGGCAGATTGGGAGCCAAAGCGTCACATTTTTCCTTTGCCCCTCAACTTTCCCTTTATAATTGCTGAGGGGCACAGGCCTTGGGTGGGGCTTTTGTTTCCCGGGCGTTTCCGCACCCTCCTCAGCTCCCCGCCTTTGAGTGGCTTCGGTCACCTGGGCATTATTGGTGGTAAGCTGGGAGGGTTCTGTGGGGGCGCTCGGTTATGGCCTTGGCCTTGCTCGGGGCCTTGGCCTTGCTCGGGACCTTGGGGCTGCTCGGCCAGACAGCCTGAGGAACAGCAACAACAACAACAACTTAGAAAACTCTACTTAACGCCATTCTACAGGTACGAAACACATCTACGCTTGGGGATGCGCGGGAATGCGGAAGCAAGCAAAATAACAAAGATGTGGTAGCCTAGGCGTAGACGTTTTTCGGCCAAATCCCCCGGGTTTCGGGGAAATTATATACAGTCAGGACCCCCAATACACGATTCCACAATGCGTGAAAACCCTAATACACGAGTTACCCCTCGAAAATAACATTAATTAATTAAACATTAATTACGCGAGGTGGTACCACAATACACGAATCGAGAGCTAAGAAGGGGCCCAATCCGCTATTCCCGCTTGATACGCGAGCACGTCTACGTTTCGCGAGGCCCAGGCGTAGCTCCGAAAAGAGAAGAAGACGGGCATACGCCTGCCTTCCCTCCCGCTTACCCTCCCTCCCAGTCCCGCTCAAGCGCTCATAGCCGTGCGGAGTGACCAAACGTTTGTAGTGCCTGCCACTTTTTTCGCCATGCCACGCCAATATAAGAAGATAACACACAAAATGAAGGTGCAAGTGTTGGATCGCAAGAAAAAAGGAGAAGGAAACTGTGCAATAGGTTTGTCAGAGTAAACTGTTCGTACGATTTGGTCAGGGAGGGAGAAGTTGGAGAAAATCGTGAAGTCCTACGGTCCTAGTCCTAGCCTATCTACTACTAATTAATTTTAAGGTAAGGTTTCATATTTTTATTCATTGTTCTTCTTATATATAAGATATAGACTGTACTGTAGAGCCAAAAATTTCAAAAATAGGGCCAAAAATGTCGAAAATAGGCCATAATTGAGAGATGTCACCCAATCTAATTATTCCCATTTAAAGTTAGTTCCACAATACACGAATTCACAATACGCGATGCCTCCTGTCACCCCTATTCTCGCGAATTGGGGGTCCTGACTGTAATACAATACCCGGGGCTGGAGGGTTAATGCAAGTATTATTTTTGTACTTTTATTATTTTTTATTAGCACAAAGGATGTGTCGACGTTCATTATTTGAGGTTTTGACAAGAGGGTCAGGTTAAGACTTTCTTTGATATAAAGTAAAAGGCCACCTCCATTTCTATTTATTATCTTCATCATTGACGATGCGCCTTATAAAGATAATGGCCAATCTTTGAACTCTGGCTTGCCGTTCAAACGACCCGCCTAGGAGAGAAAAAGAATTCGATTGCCAAACATTGTGAGCAAAATACTCTTGAATATAACAAAACTACTCACGGACTGGTCCTTATGATGTGGGTACCACTACTGAAAAAAACAGTAAAAAATAAAAATAAATAATTGAATTTTAAAATATTAAACATTATCTAGCAGTTTGCGCTTCTCATGCATCTGCTGTTATTGTGCGCGTCATCCAGCTCTTATCTGGGCGCATATGTCCTTTTTCTCCTAAGCGTCGTCGGGTTCGGACGTGTCCGAGGTGTGCTCAGCCTCTCGCTTCATTCTCTCCTGCCTTCCGACTTGTGAGTCTTTTCTCATATGTACATGCTTATGCTGAAGTCAGGGTAGCTTATAGATTAGCTAGACTGTGCACATCTTGCCTACTCGCCTTTGGAGACTGTTTTACGGGTGTTTGGCAAAGGTTTTTGTTTTTGTCAGCTCTTGTTGTGATAAGGCAAGACTCCCACGTGTGTTTTTTCATTCCTCTGGATCCTATTTTAGCTCTTATAGACATGAGGCTTCTTTTAGAGGATCCGGGGCCCGCTTCTCTGCTACCTATTCGGGTGGGTTAACCCGTACTCTACCGTAGGATACAGTTATAAAACTCCCCTGCAGTCCCAAGCACTGCGGCCAAAATGGCAAGATAGAACAACTTTCCACCTCAAGAGATGAAGCAAGGCTGGCTCTCCCACCCTTCAGTGGGTCTTATATAAGCTGAGAAGTGTTGCCATATCGAGAGCAGTGCTCAAACGGTCGTGGTACCAGGTACAGCCATGTATAGGCAGTTACAAGGAAAGTGCATTACTGACGGCTCCCAGCCGTCGCTGGGACTGTGGAGTGACTTATCTACCGACGGCTGGTAGCCGTCGCTGGGACTGTATGGGTTGAGCGGTTTTTGCTTCATTGAGAGGAACATGTGCGTTTCAAGTTTTCTCACTTAGTGAGGGACTTGGCACTGATTCATGATGCTTTTCAGCCTATGTTCCTGTTTCTACATGATGGGTTTTGGAGGACTTTGCTGGATCTCAAGATTTGTGAGTGTGATTTATTCTACATCTAGTTGGCCTCCTGTAGGTATTTCAGTTATGACTTATATGTTTCAGTTCTTCATTTGTGTTTAGTGTCCAACTAAAATTTGTCACTGTCTCTGCCACTGCCCTGGTTTTAAACTGTACTCTTATAGGTCTCATCTCCCCCCTTCTATATCTACCTATCCTACTGACTTCCTCCACCTGCCCATCCCATCCACATCCATCTACATCCACAACTTTCATGACCTCCTTCACTTTCTCCATATCTCTCACTTTTCTCACTCCATTATCATTCATGAGCCGCTATATCTCCTTGCATGATTACACCCCTATCCCTGTCCATGGCCTCCCTCACGACACTCTCCTTGTTCTTCATGACACCTACGACTGCACTCTCAATTTTTTTTTTTTTTCTTATTCATTTCTTCCCTTTGTTCTTTCACAATTTCCTCCAAATCCTTAACTTTCTGTTCACCTACCACCGTCCATGCAGTTGACTCCTTCACTTCCTTGAATCGTCCTTCGTATTCCTTCAGCTGCTCCTTTAATGCCATATTCTCTGCTCCCAATTCCTCTACCTTTTTTAGTACCATCTCTAGGTTATTATTAACTTCTGAAATAGGCCTACATTCGCTTCCTTCGCTAGGCCTATTCCCTGCCCCACCCGACGCACCACATAGTTCGCACAATACCTTAACTTTCTCACCAATGTCCCCCTTCCATTTCTCCGTATCACTCTTCCACTTTCCAAATCCTTCACAACATTAATAACTTCTTCTAACTTCTTATCTTTACTCCTAAACCCATGAAACCGTCCTAGCCTTTCTTCCGTCTCCGAAATTCTCGCCATTCCATCCGCCATGTTTGTTTACAATCACAACTCCAGCTGTCCCGTTGTTACACTACTCTTTTTACAATATACAGTACAGTATATCACCCCTCCACCACACAAATTTATCTTCCAAACACTTCACTAGTCCTTCCTCTCCTCGCTAGCTCAGTATGCACTCAAAATTCTGTGATATTTAATTGTGCCCATAATAATATGCCGGAGCCTCAAAAAATGCGTCCGCCTCCCACCATCGCCTCGACCGTGTGAGTGGCAGTCTGTATTATTTAATATAGTTTTCTTACAGTTTCTTACAGTAGATCCTCTGGAAAAAGGCAAACTAGGCCTGTGTATCCAGCTCAGTACCAGTACTTGCACTGCTGCGGTCGTTCACGGTGTTGGCGGCGGCGGTAGCAGACGCAACATTTTTACTATTCTGTATTTTTGCTTTATAATCAAACTTCAAATCTTGTCTTCCCCATGCTTTATCAAGATTCTTTCAAACTCCCTTATTGATTCGGAATCGACTACATACTGGGGCAGTGCGTTCCACTCATTTACCACTCTATCACAAAATGAGTTCTTTGCCTTCTCAAGCCTATTTCTTTCTTTGTAAATTTTCTTAGAGTGTCCTCTCGTTCTTGTTCCCTCCCGCATCAAGAAGATACCTTCACACACATCCTCATCATACTTTCCTGACACTATCTTAAAAGTCTCTTTATCATATCCCCTCTCTTTCTCCTGTATGCCAGTGTCGGAAGCCCCAGTGTCCTCAACCTCTGCTCATAGCCCGTGTTCTTCAACGTTGGTACTAGCTTGCTAGCTCTCCTCTGCACTTTCTCCACTGCTTCTATATCCTTTACCATATATGGAACCCACACCTGGTTCGCATATTCCAGGTGCGGCCTAACCAGCGCTGTATAGAGATTCCTGAAGATTTCTTTGTCAAGTGACACAAATGTCCTTCATATCAGCCCTACAATTCTATTGGCTTTGTTTATCTTTTCTGCTAAATGTTCTGAGAAATTTAACTTATTGTCTATCACTACTCCTATATCCTTTTCTGCATTCACTTCCTCCATCGCTTCATACATACTGTATCCTACGTTGTCTATCTTGCTTGTCCCAATCCGCATGTACTGTACTTGCATTTTTTTGGATGAAAAGGCATTAACCAATGCTCAGACCATCCCTTCATGCCCTCCACATCTCTTTGAAGCAAACCCACATCTTCCTTACTCCTCACTCTTCTATACAGCTTAGTGTCATCCGCATACAGGTATACCTCACTTCCATTAGTTATAACTTCAGGTAAGTCGGTATATCTCACATCCATTAGTTATAACTTCAGGTAAGTCGTTGATAAATATAACGAACAGTAGTGGTCCCAACACAGATCCCTGAGGTACCCCACTTGTAATTTCCCTTCACCCCGAGCCTGTTCCATTCACCAGTACCCTCTGTCTCCGATCTTTCAGGAAGGCTTCTATCCATTTCACACATTTCTCCCCTATATTATAGCTTCTAACTTTCTCTATTAACCTTTTATGTGGTGACATTCAAACAGCACACCACAAACATTAAAAAGAAACTGACACCCAGACTTAACGCCCTCAGGTCACTTGCTCACACAAAATTTGGACACAACAAAGAAACTACCACCACAGTATATAAACAATACATAAGATCAGTGATGGAATACGCAAGCCCCGCCTGGGCTTCTAACCTAGCTGAAACACATCATAAGACCTTACCGACTATTCAAAACAAAGCCCTGAAGATCATTACAGGCTGCACAGCTACTGCACCCACAGATCACCTACATCAAGAAACCAAAATCCTCAAAGTCAAAGACCATCTGGACATGAGAGGCACTCAATTCCTGGCAGCAGCCTCCACGAACCAAGACCACCCACTAAACTACATGGCAACACACCCACAGACACCAAGAAATATCAAAACAACACCCAGCACACGGTATCACACACAATATTGTCCTCTCTCCCTCCCTGCCCACCCCGAACCAACTTCCAGAAGCACATCCACACATATCTCTCACCGATCCATCCACTCACTCACAGACAACACGCAGCTGCATGCACGACCTCCCGAAATCCATCCTTCCGAATCCTCCCTTCTCGTGAGGACAGAGTCCACCTGGCCAGGCTGAGATGCGGACACCATCCAGCTCTCCTGAGCTATCAGAAGAGACTGGATGACTCCGTTGTCGACGCCTGCCCGGGATGTAACACAGCACCCCATACCATTAAACACATCATAGAAGACTGCATTTCACACAACCACTTACGCCAACAACACAATCTACACTCAATGAGAGCTCTGTGGGAAAGCCCGATCGTGGCCATGGCCTTTCTCAGGGACTCGGGGCTGTTCGGCCAGGCAGCTTAGGGAACAACAACAACAACAACAACGAACAGCAGTGGTCCCAACACAGATCCCTGAGGTACTCCACTTGTAATTTCCCTCCACCCCGAGCCTATTCCATTCACCAGTACCCTCTGTCTCCGATCTTTCAGGAAGGCTTCTATCCATTTCACACATTTCTCCCCTATATTATAGCTTCTAACTTTCTCTATTAACCTTTTATGTGGGACCTTATCGAAGGCCTTCATAAAATCGCAATATACCATGTCTATTACATCACCATCCTCTAGAATTTGCATCCAATCATCTACCACCTTAATTAGCCGTCGACCTCCCCGGCAAGAATCCGAACTGTCTCCCACTAAAAAGTTGATTTGATTTCATATGCTCCATTATTCCTTCTCTAATTACCGTTTCCATTAGTTTACACACAACACTTGTCAAACTGACTGGTCTATAATTCCCTGGGTCATTTCTCTTTCCCTTCTTAAATATAGCTGTTATGTTCGCCTCTCTCCAGTCCATCGGGATTTGTCCTGTATTAAACGATACCTCAAATAAAATTTTCAATGGCTCTACTAACATCTCACCTCCTTCTAGATTCTCATTTATTTTCACTTGATAACTTTTAACACTTTAATAGAACTGAATCTCACTTTCAATTTAGCTATGGATACTACTTTATACAGTAATCCACTTTTGATATACATTCAGAGGAAATGCGTATGAATTATTACGATTGACGTTAGTGGCAATTCGATTATCGCGAGGTCAGCATTTCTTCCTGGCATCAGAGCACTGGCACCTCTTGAGAAACCGTTAGAAACAACACTAAAACAGGCTTTTCTTCACTTGCTTGGTCGTAATTTAATATTTGTTGCACTCAATTTATTCACTATGACGAACTAGATCCGCTTGCGAAGTATTGTCTATTTATCTCCATTATATCCCTGGTAAATTGCCCTATACCGGAGAGCAAAATCGACACTCCCTCCCACGACTACTACTTATACTACTACTCCTGTTGTACTAAAAAATTGTGCTTCCGTGCTGACTCCCTGCCTAGGCAAACTCTTTCGTCTCTGTGTCTCCTCCAACGTCTTCCCTTTATGCTGGAAGTTTGCTCTCATTCAACCTGTCCCAAAGAAGGGTGACTGCTCTCAACCCTCCATCTACCGTCCAATTGCTCCCATCTCTTGTGTCTCTAAAGTGTTTGAAACTATTCTTGCTTTCAAATTTCTTAAGCATTTTTTTCTCATAATCTACTCTCAGATCGCCAGTATGGCTTCCTCAAGGGTTGCTCTACTGGTGATCTTCTTTCATATCTTACTAACTCTTGGTCATCCTCCTTTCGGGACTTCGGTGAGACCTTTTCTATTGCACTAGACATATTGAAGGCCTTCAATAGAGTCTGGCACAAATCTATAATTTCTAAACTACCCTCCTTCGGTTTCTATCCCTCCATCTGTGCCTTTGTCTCTAATTTCCTTTCCGGCCGTTCCATAGCTGCGGTTGTGAATGGCCATCGCTCAATTCGTCATCCTTATCAACTCCGGTGTTCCTCAGGGCTCTTTCCTATCTCCTATTTTCTTTCTAATTTTCATAAATGATCTTCTCAACTGTACCTCCAGTCCCATCCATTCATACGCAGACAACTCTACCTTACACTACTCAATGAGTTTTCCAGAACGCCCCAGCCAGCAATCCCTCAAAGACAAACGTAATGAAACTTCGTAACAAATAAAAAAGAAAAAGAAAATAAGAATAACTATTCATAAGCTTTCCATATAATCGTGGATGTACTTGTGTGGATCTTTGACCAGACGCTGACTCAGGCGTCATTCTTCCTTCACTGACATATCAAGTAAACCAAAATCCTTAATACATTAACGAATGGGAAGGGGATGGTCGGGAGGGCCCCAGTCGTCAATGATTACGGGGCCACTACTAAATATTAGGTTTTCTTTATCTCCTTGCAGGAGTCAAACCTATAATTTAATAGTGGCCCCTCCATCATTGACGATATGCCTGATATCTAAGATTGGAGGGGGACATTCGTAATCATATCATGACTCTTAGCAAAGGCAGATAATCAAACAACCACATAGTATTCTTACTTTGTAAAAAAGATATATTTGGTGCATAAACTTTATACAGCACAACTTATACAAAAAGGGGTACAAGCAGGAGCGTGCTTCAAAGAAGCCTGCTTGATAAAAAATGGTGTTAACTCTGAGATTCTGAGGACAGATCCGCCAGTTAACAAGGCACCCCGCTTAAATTAAGTGGTGAAAAATAAAACTTATAAGTTTACATGTGCACATATAAACCCCATAAAATTAGTGGATATATCTTGCAAAATATAACCAATGCTTAAACTAGATTGCTTCTCAGCCCAAAAACTACTTACAACAACACTGTTGTTTGTACTAAAATTGTACTAGCACAATTTCCTGTAATGAATAGTACAGAGAAATTTAAATATCACAACACCCATAAACAATATCACAGCTCTCATATTCCGGCGGGGTCTAGGGTGTCCTATGTTACACTGACTGCACCCCCCCCCCCTCCTTTTCTCGAAATTAAACAATAAGTGACTTAGGGGCCACCTAGACCCTTTGCCTTAACCCCTCCAACCCGGAAGGGCTCTTGAACGCCCATAACAACCTCGGCCCGCGCAACCCGGAAGGGCTCTTGAACGCCCATTGCTTGCGTGCGTGCTTTCGAATGCCGCGCGTACATTTTTGGTATCGTGGGACGGTAGGTGGCGCCACCAGGCGTAAACTACGCCACAGCAACAGTATCTACCCCGACGCCATCATGGACAGTACGCCAAATAGTGATTCCGCTGTGTCCGATACCGTGCTTCCTACGACGCCCTTGCTTGTTCGTCGCGCCTTACCCCGACGCCATCGCCTAAATGTGTTATCTCCCGGAGGTATTGAGACGACATTGAGACTTTATGAGCGAGCTGATGCCAAGCATAATGTTGATGATGAAGTCAGTGACGACTCCAGTAATTATAAGTCGAGTGATTATGGCCATGAGAGTGATAAGAAGTGCAATTCCTGGGATTTGCGAGAGAACATGACAGTGATGAGAGTGATGAAGGTGATGTACCAGTTGTTGAGGAAGCTGGTTTACCTAAAGACAGTGAACTTGAGAGAGTGAGCGAGTGGGAGAGTTCAAGGTCACTCACCAAATTTCGCTTAAGTGACACGACGCCAAGCCCTTCCCAGGTAAATCGCCTTTCAAGCTACATTTGTATAAGCAGAAAATACTTGAGAAGGCGGCCGCGGAAGCTAGGGAACAAGCAAAACTACTTGGTGAGGATGAGGCTGTGAGTGAGGGTCAGCGTGGTGACCCTTCTCGTCCGCCATTGTCTCCCTTATCTACCCACGCCACCCAAGATGACCCGGATGCCCCGCATTCTTCCCCACCACCCCCACCATTGCCAAGGGTTGAGGACCCCCCACTTTCGGCCTATTTGCCTCCTAGGTCCCCCGACAGGAGACATACTGCTGCCGAAAAGGGGAAAGGTAGGAAATATACCAAAAAAATTAAGAAAAGTAAGAGAGTTTTGTTCGAGGCTCCCGCGGCGTCCACCCCGGCCGGCCCCAGCCATACGTCCCCGCAACTTTCCCCACCTCTCCCGCCTTCAACATGTCTTCCTGAAGAAGTCTTTGAGCTCGCATCACCAATACCTGGGCCTAGTGACAGTGAAACATTGCTTTCTGTCACTCGTCGCAGGCCAAGGAGCCCAGGACCTCAGGGGGACACAGCCTCACCTGCCACTCCTTCCCCACCTCGCCCACCCGCACGCCGCCCACGCATCACTGGTTCCCCGCCAGATTATGTGGGGGCCACTGATGATGAAGGGCACCTCTCTGAAGACTGGCCATGATTACATAGGTCCACCGTCAGGGCAAGATGACCACTCTGACGATGACTATATGGACATCGACGACCCTCGACCCATCCGCTTGGCCCGGCGTCGTGCTGCCCGTCGTGCTGCCCGCCGCCCTGGCCGCCCTAGGGCGCGCGCCTCCCGAGTTGGCCGTGGGCGTGCTGGGCCACCAGCTGGAGCTCCTCGTCAGCGTAGACAAGACCCATTCTACGTTTTTCAGTGGCAAGACGTAGTTGATGAGGATGGATACAACCCTGATGTGCCAGCTTTTGATGAGGTACTGGAGGGTTCAGGCATTACCCCCAATTTTCCTGCAGGCCCCAATGCTCCACCACACGAACTATTTGAGGCCTTCTTTGATGAGGAGGTGGTAGGCTATGTTGTCAAAGAGACAAATAAGCAGCACCAATTCCAGGTCCACTTTTTGGGCAAGGTGACCAAGGGCCACATGAGGCAGTGGACCCCAGTGACTCATTAAGAGTTCATGGTGTTCCTGGCACTCACCATGCTAATGCCTCATGTCAAGAAGCATAGGTTGCCTGACTGTTGGATCACCAATGATCTCATATCCACCCCTGCCTTCGGGAAATATATGTCTCGCGACCGGTACCTTGATATCCTCGCAGCGCTCCATCTTGTCACCAACCTTGACGTCCACCTCCCAGACAAGCTGTGGAAGATTAGGACGTTGTACGAGATGATGCGAGAACGCTTCACCTCCTACTTCAAGCCCTTCCGCAAGGTCGTCATTGACGAGTCTCTTGTGCTGTTCCGGGGAAAACTCAGCTTCCGGCAGTACATCCCCTCAAAAAGACATCGCTTTGGCATAAAATTCATTGTGCTGTGCGACTGCCAAACTGGCTATGTCCTGGACTTCCTGGTCTACAGCGGGAAGGAAGGGGACTTGCTTGTGGACCCCCTCATTGGCTTTGGCGGAGCAGTGGTGCAAGCCATGATGGACCGCTACTTTCCAAGAATCACGTCCTCTACACGGACAATTATTACACGTCCCCCACTCTCTCACAGTACCTGCATGAGCGCAAGACGGGGACTGTAGGCACAGTACGAGGGAAAAGGAAGGGCATGCCACCTTTCCCTCCAAAGACCAAAAAAGGTGATGTGTTCAAGAAGAAGTCGGGGCCCATTCTGGCTATCCACTGGCACGACCAGCGGAAGGTCAACCTCCTGACCACCATCCACAAGGGGGAAATGGTGGAGACTGGCAAGGTGGATCGCCGCACCCAGGCCAGGGTGACCAAGCCCGATGCTGTCCTGGACTACAACATCAACATGAGGCTGGTGGACAAGTCCGACATGCAGATAGGCTTCATTGACTGCCTGCGTACCTCGTGCAGATGGTACAAAAAGTTCTTTCTGCATATGGTGGACATGTCAGTTCTGAATGCCTACAATATATACAAGCTTCGGAATGTGAACACACCCATGAAGTTCAATAGCCTGCGGAGGTTCCAAAAGCAGGTGTTGACGGAGCTCCTGGAGAAGTATGCTACGCCACAGAGGGCAGTGGCACATCCTGGGCCCGCCGTTATTGACCGCTTGCAGTGTGCTCAATACTTGATTAGGCACAGGCTTGGTTCCCTGCCTCAGAATGAATCAGGAAGAACACAGCAGAAGCGGTGCCATGTCTGCTACAACAGCAGGGTGAGGCCGAGGCCAGGTAAAAAGTCAACCATGGAGTGTGTGGAGTGCAAGGTGGCACTCTGTGCTTTAGAGTGCTTCTTTGATTACCACTCCAAGCTGGAGTTCTAATAATCATACTGAAATTGCCAAATAAAATGACAATATGTACACTATAATTATATATAGGCAAAAAGTGGAAGAAAACCAATTTATTGTAATACAAAAGTCATGTATTATGAGAAAATTTATACAAATACAATTACACCATAATAATATGTGAAAGTGACACATATGTATATACCAAGTGACATTCATATGATTAGAACCTATAGAAATATATAAATCAGTGAAAAAAGACACAATAAATTGTATATAAAACGTTTACAAATCATATAACTAAGTGAAAGTGACACACGACCTAATATTTGATGGCCAAAGTATAATAAATACCTGTGATAACGAATAATCAGTGCCTAATACAACAATAACCTACCTCAATTACTGATAAAATGTACGGTATCGAGTGAAAATGAGCATTATCAGTGACAGTGACACTCTCTAAAGCATATTTGTCAAAGTGAAAGTGACACAAGACCTAATATTTGATGGCCAAAGTATAATACACACCTGTGATAACGAATAATCAGTGCCTAATACAACAATAACCTACCTCAATTACTAATAAAATGTACGGTATCGAGTGAAAATGAGCATTATCAGTGACAGTGACACTCTCTAAAGCATATTTGTCAAAGTGAAAGTGACACAAGACCTAATATTTGATGGCCAAAGTATAATAAACACCTGTGATAATGAATAATCAGTGCCTAATACAACAATAACCTACCTCAATTACTAATAAAATGTACGGTATCGAGTGAAAATTAGCAATATCAGTGACAGTGATACCCTAATAAACATATTTTATATAATTGGCCTCAAAATAACTAGAAAATATCAAATAAACATCACATTCTCAATATCAAACACTAAAATCGTCTAAGGGAGATAAATACTTTGGCGCGACGAGCGGCTAGGTGCGTCGTAGCCATGGCCGGGGCGACTCGTCCGAACGCGGGAAGAATTTGCCGCCGAAAAGCACTCGTCTTCCCGCGCTCACCATTATGCAACCAGAGGGGCTAGAGACCTCTACTCAACGCCATTCGACAGAGGAAGGTTTGTGGAACATTATTCTTTTTTATTCACAACATTACATGCCATATTCATTGACTTACAGAGTAGTTAACATAGGCCAAAGATCGTCAAAACACCTGGTACCGCAGCACAGTCGCAAGCTATAGCCTCCGGGGCTGGAGGATTAATGTCCGTATGTAGCTCAGGACTCGAATTTAGCCAGGACTAAATTCTGGATAATTTTTTTGTTCAGATGCTAATTCGGGATCACGAAGAAAATGGGCGAATTTTGGCACACTGCGTGACCCCGTGAAATCTGAGCCAGCTTTCGTCAAAAGTTGGCTCGGGTATTCACAAAATTGGGTTTTATGGGTTTGCAATTTGGAAAAACACGAGCAATACAAAAACGCTATACTGTAGGCCTATTATTGTATTTTTACGCTTTTAACCCCTCATTTTCCCTGAACTTCATAGCCCTCCCCACTAGTGGGGGGCGTGTTTTTAGATTCTTGGATAATGGGTAAATACTCATTTCAGCGGTTAAATTGGATTTTAGGTCACATATGTGTTTTTTGTATTATAATCCTTTTTCGGTATATGTCAAGGAAACCGGCCACGAATTTTCCTGGAAATTTGGAAGTCACCTATCGAATGAACATAACCTATACATCCTGTTAATATATGTTTCAACCGTCGGTAAAACCTATTTAAAAAGCGGTAACAACATGTCTTCCTACCTTTAAAATGTTGTCAAGACTCTCCTATAGACGGCGCGGGGTTTGTTTCAGCCATTTTTATGTGGCCTCGGGAGCTCTTTTTCCCAACCTGTGTGTGCTTTCACGCCATCTGCCAACCTTCTTGGTAAGTAATAAGTCTTAAAATTCCGAACTTCTGCGCATCACGTCACAATACGTCAGCATACCCCTTGAACTTTGATTGGCGTTTCTGCCATTACGTCATCATTTCACCAAGGGAGCCAATCCCTTTGCTCCTGTGTGTTTTACAGGTAACCAATGACAGCCAAGCACCTGCAAGCAAAGAGATTCACAGTTGCACGATGTCAGCCAAGTGTATCGGGTGCTCTTCTCTTCCCCGTAGTATTATCATTGACACCACGAGGAACGATCAGGCTCCATTGAAAATATTCACAGACCACGGTTTATTACCTACTTCAGTGACCTGTCCTCATTGTAATCAGCCTTGTAACGTGGCAGACCTCGACGCAGTAGACGTCGACGTATTTATGCCCACTCTGACCCACCGCAGCCTACTCCATCCACAGCTTCTCAATAAGGTACACAAGTACGATAGCTTAATTAGGTTACGTTTTTGATAATATTCAAGGACACTAGTGCGACGTTATGAGAAACAATTTATTAGGGAAAATAGGCACCAATAGATTCACCATATTTTTCTCCATATAGTCTGCATGGAGGATTTTCGTTATCAACAAATTGAAAAATACCCACTTCACAGACAAATACACCAAAAATCTAAGTCAAAGCGGGGGTGTGGGAGCGGCAGCCCCCACCTATAATACTAGGATAGGTTAGGTAAGGGATAATATTCAAGGACACTACATCCGCCTTATTAGAAACAATTTATTAGGGAAAGTAGGCACCAACAGATTCGCCATATAGTCCGCATGGAGGATTTTCGTTATTGACAAATTGAAAAAATACCCTTTTCACAGAAAAATACACCAAAAATCTGTCAAAGATGTCTAATAGCGGGGGTGTGGGGGCAGCAGCCCCCACCCATAATACAGTACTAGGATAGGATAGGTTAGGTAAGGTTGTTAAGTTAGGCTAATGTCCTTTCAAAGGGGTATAGGCTAGTAAACACTAGGATAGCTTATACCCGGTCAGAGGTAAGAAGAAGAAGAGTCCTTATGTAGTCTCCTTGAATGCTACCAGGTAAGGTTGTTAGGTTAGGCCAATGTCCTTTAGGTTAGGTTAGGTTAACTTTCCCCAAATATTGGCTCTGGTTTTGGACATTTCGGGTTTTATGGGTTTAAAAAACATGAAACTCCGAGCCAACTTTCGAAATTCAATTACTGCCTTTCTTTCTTTTGCAAAATGCAAAAACCCGAGCCAATTTTCGCCAAAACTTGGCTCAGGTTTTTCCATTTTAAGGTTTTTTCCATTTTCAATATTTTAAATACAGAGTTCTTCCAATATTACCCCTTATTTTCACCTTTTACCCCTCAATTTCCCTGGACTTCATAGCCCTCCCCACTATCGGGGGCCGTATCGTAAGATTGTTGGATAATAGGGAAAACGGTTTTTCCGGAGATTCTAATCAGGCTAATGACAACCACTGTAGGCTATAATGATGAAAACTAGCTAGGCCTAAAACCAAAAAAAAAAAATCACGAAATAAAAGTTTGCCGGTTTCCTTGATATTTAGCCTACCCTTTTTCTCATCAGTTTCTTCATTGATTAGTGTGTTTTAAGGTGTTTTTCCTTCTGGAAATTCATATTTACCCATTATTTTGCAATATTAAAACATGCCCCCTAAAACCATATTTTGTCATTACCCTAACCTGGGGGCTGCCGCCCCCAGACCCCCGCAGGGTTGGTATTGATATAGAATATGACAAAATACTAAAACTACAGTAAAAAAATGAAAAACATTAGTTCTCAGCTGATCCAAGATGGCCGCCATCACCCTTATTTAACCCACAAAGTCTAAGGGAAAATAATTTAATATGCAGTGGTAAAGACATATTGTGGTGACTAATACTCTAATACAAAGCTAGGCTATAGTATACATTTAGATGATTTAGAACATAAGGCCTAGGACTATATCCCATACGTGACCTAAAATCCAGTTTGTCCATTTCAGCTCCTCTTCAGTATAAAACAACACTAGGCCTATATCTAAATAAAAAATAAAAAAATATATATATATATTCCGGTAAATTGATACGGTGTGACAGTCACAAGTTTTAGCATGTGTTTTTTTTTTAATTTATTTATTTCTACACCGGGTCGAAATCATGGATATATTATTTAGACAAATATGTTAGTTAGGTCATGTACTTCATTGCCATATATGTCCACCCCGTCGGTAATTCATTATAAAAAAATCCCTAAATGTCTAAAAAAAAAAACTAAATCTCGCACGGCTCACCCGATCTCCATTTTCTGTTGCGTTGGTGCGGACGGCCACCCCTCTCGCTCCACCACCTTCATTCATTGGTTAGGTTAATGACAAACTTGGCCCGGATTTCATGGATTTAGCGGGGGTGTGGGGGCAGCAGCCCCACCCATAATACTAGGTTAGGTTAGGTAGGTTAGGTTAGGTTATTTGGTTAGGTTAATGACAAAACTTGGCTCGGATTTCATGGATTCTTCCAATATTACCCCTTTATTTACGCCTCTTACCCCGCAATTTCCCTGATCTTCATAGCCCTCCCCACTATCGGGGCCCGTGTCTTAAGATTGATGGATAAGACTTGTTTTGCATTTTCCGATGGGGTTCATAAACAAACACAACTAAAAAAAACAAAAACAAGGACAAAAACTAAAAAATACTTGTAAAAATCGTCCCCGGTGTAAAAGTAAATAGGCTAGCCTAGGCCTATTTACATTTTTTTTTTTTTTTGCATTTTTTCTTTGATAGCCTAGCCTACAGTGTTGTTTTATACCAAGGACTGCAGCAAATGAGTAGCCTATTTACCCATTATCCAACAATCTAAAAACACAGCCCCCACTAGTGGGGAGGGCTATGAAGATCAGGGAAATTGCGGGGTAAATGGGGAAAAATAGGGGTAGCCTAGCCTAATATGGGAAGAACTCTCAATAAAATATTGAAAACAAATTTCCTTTGCAAAATGCAAAAACCCGAGCCAACATTTGCCAAAACTTGGCTCGGGTTTGGGCCTAGCGATTTTTTTGAAGTAAAAAAACAGAGTAGGCCTAGGCTAACCTAACCTAGAACGTTGGATACAAGAATAACCCTTACCTACCAGCTAGTATGTGTCCCTAGTTTATCCCATACCTACCAGCTGATACCTTGTCATGAACCTAACTAAGAAACGAAACGAAACAAAACAAAACCTAACCTAACCTAAATGTAATACGTGGATAGGCTAGATGGATCGCGCAACTGTAAGGTCCCCCGAGTAAGGTAGGCTAGGAGGGAAAACAAAAAATCTATAGGCTAAAGCAGAAATCCCGTAAAACAGGACTTGTCATTAGGCTATGCAGACAAGACTCTGTGTTTTACCCTATATCTCCCAAAGGCTATAATATATTTGCGAAGGGAAGGACATATATAGGACTGAAGACTATTATATAACATACCTATAGGCTACACAAACATCGATGGGGCTTGTAACTCACACCGTAAAATCTTACCAATATTCCTACCCTAAAACTTACTGAAATCGCTGTCGGTCCAAAAGGTCAGGTTTACCGGATCATGTGCTAGGCTATTTGTTGAGGTCAGGTCAGGTCAGGTGAAGGTATTGAGGATAAATGGCACCTCGTAGTTGGAGACTCATATTTGTTGTTACCGATGTCCAATAAACCCTGCCTAGTGGACTGAAGGAGGTTTCGGTGAACTACAGTGTTGCCACATTCTAAATGCAGAATTATCGTAATATGACCACAAAATTCCCCCCTGATACTACTCTCCTTGACGCGGTTGGGGGGCTTCAGTGACTAATTTTGAGTAGTTTTGCATTCCTCATTCTATGATTTTCCCCTTCTATTCTTATTCTGTCCCATCTAAACGCCTGTGCAGTAATCTGGAGACAACCCTCCAAGCAAACTGCACATTTAAACAATAAGAAGAAGAAGACCACAAAATTATGGAATTTGCACCAAAATTATCGTACACAATAAATTATATATATATATATATATATATTGTTATGCCCTGATTTTATACAGGTTTAACTTGGTATAGGTGAGTTCTGCAAGACTGGGCTATTGGATATATTGCAAAGTACATAAAGGAAATCAACAGAGGACAAAAATAATCGTGGATAAATGGTTTGTAATACAGCTTTATTTAAACTGCTAAACACTCGGGTATAGAGTACGCAATAGGATTCGCACGAACAATTGATGTTGGAGCACTCGGTTAAAGTAGGGGCCTTTGTATAGCCTCTTAGCACTGCTCGCGGATTTGAATAGAGTTCTTTCGCTTCCCACTTCCAACGTTCAGGAATGATTCTTCTGATCACATTACTCAACGATACGTAGATTACTTAAATCACAAGGCTAGGTATCTCGTTATCTTGAGTTGGTGTGTTGGGGGCTAACAGCGACTCTTTGGGCGTTCAAGTTGTCCGGGAGTGTAGAGAAGTGTACAGTTGGGCTAATTTGTCTAATTTGTTCTCTCACCCCCTCTCCGTGCCGCCTCTCTCCAAGTTTAAGATCCCCAAAGTCAAGATGCCATCCCTGTATGGGGATTCTGTTGCTTGGGGAGCTGTGATCGCCTCCAACCCTGAGGGGGCGGTCCACCTGCCGGCCGGAGAGCGAGCTGTGCCGGAGGGCTGGGCTATCCAGGTGAATGAGAAAAACATCTTCAGGGCCATTACTCCACAGGGTCTGGTCCCTGAGGTCGATGTGAGGGTGTACCCTAACCGGCAAGACATGCGGTATTTTTCGTATCGTCCGTCGGTATTTCCTTACACT
Organism: Paralithodes platypus; assembly: GCA_032716605.1. NCBI lineage: Eukaryota > Metazoa > Arthropoda > Malacostraca > Decapoda > Lithodidae > Paralithodes > Paralithodes platypus. The sequence goes on along the minus strand of CM064500.1, from coordinate 4,743,407 downwards.
GCCACCAAGCCCTGGGCTGACTACTCCCGCCAAGACCTGTCTGCGGATGTCCACTCCCTCTCTGCCATCTCAGGGACGCCGTACCTCAGGAATGTGCGAGATCGGGACGGGGTCCTGATGCTCGAACTCCCGCACGTCTGTCCGGGTCCCTGGGGTGAGTGGATCCGTGAAGCAGTGGAGTTTGGTCAGTCCATGGCTGAGACATTGCCGCCCATCCCATCCATGGAATCATCTTTTCTGTCGGGCATGCTCCTTACCTCCTCGGGCTTCCCTCTGCCTGTGTGGGAGTGGCTCAATGCTCCCAAACTGTCGGGCCCCCTTCCGTGTTCCTTTTTCACGGCACCGGAGAAGGCACCACTGGACCGGGACTTTAAGTTCCGTCAGCGAGCGGCGCGCCAACTTTCAACTCGTCTTGCTCAGTTGGAACTGGCGCGGGTTCACCTCCGCCTTATTGAGTCGCTGGAATCGGCTGATCATCGCCAAGGTTTTGAGCATGTCCGACGGATCACCCTGCAGCTTGCCCTTAACCCTGTTCAGGACATCCGCCACTCCCTCCATGAAGCCACTCGTTGCCGTCAACAACTTCGGGTGGCTTTCTGTAAGAAGGCCCCTGCCGACGTCCGCAACCGCCTCCTACTGACTGATCTTCTGACCCCTGGACTGTTCCCTGAGGAGGCTTGGCAAGGGGCTTTCTTACTGGCGCAGAGTGACATATACGCTGCTCAACGGAAGGTGGTGGCGAAGCCCACTTCATCCTTTTCCACCCGCGGATGCGGGGGCAGGTCTGTCGCCGGCAGAGGGCGCCAGGCTAGAGGTGTGGCCAGGGGACTGGCTCACAGGGGGCGTGGTGTACCCGCCTTCCGTGGATGTCGGTCCCCGGATCGCCGTCCCCGTCAAGAGGGGATGCGGCGCTGGCAGGCGCAGGGCCCCAGTTCCTCCGCTACCAGACACAGCCTGGAGGGGGATAGGCCGGAGCGCGAGGCTCGTCCATCGTTTCGGCGGGGCGGGGGGACATCTGGAGGAGGACGTGGTGGCTCTAGCTCCCACTACGATAAGTCCAAGAGGGGCTCCGCGCCAAAAAACACGTAGTTCCTCCTGGCCAGTCCCCTCTTCCCTCGCCCGACCATCTCGTCGAAGCGGTGATGGGCCTGACACAAGGCACCCGCACCGGCTTCTTCCGCCCCCACTACCGGCAATTGCCCCGCCGGTCGTGGGCGCGTCGGGTGGTCAAGAAGGGTCTGACTTGGAGGTGGAGGTCCAGGCCTCCTCTCAGGTGCCCTCCCCGACAGCGACCAGTGTCTCAGGAAGTGGCCCAAGTGATCATGTCCATGCACGAGGAAGGCGTTATCAAGGAAATATCTTCTACACAAAAGGTATTTCTGTCTCATGTGTTTCTGGTCCCAAAGAAGGACTGCGCTGCTATGAGGCCGGTGGTAGATCTCTCAGTCCTCAACTCTCACATTGTGAACACCCGTTTCCGCATGCTCACCATCAACCAGGTACACCTGGCACTCAAGCCCTTGTCTTGGCTGGTCACCCTGGATCTGAAGGATGCTTATTGGCATGTGCCGATGGCTCCTCGGTTCCAGGGCTGCCTAGCACTGCAGTCGGATCAACGGGTGTTCCAATTCACCAGACTACCATTCGGCCTCAACATAGCACCGCGGGTCTTCACCAAACTGGTAAAGCAGGCTCTGACCCCCTTGCTCTTACAAGGGATTCAGATCCTGTTTTACCTGGACGATTGGCTCATCTCCGCAGACTCTCTCACACACTGTGTACAAGACACGCTCACTGTAGTCAGACATATCACAAACCTGGGGTTCAAACTAAACATTCCCTAGTCCTGCCTCTCACCGTCACGAGAAGTGACGTGGGTGGGCTTGCACTGGGATCTCCAAAGCGCTACCATTTCCCAGAGTCGAGTGAATGCGGCGAAACTTCGAAGGAAGCTCTTTGTCGTGTTGCACTCGATCTCGATAACACGAAAAATCTGGGACTCCCTACTAGGGTCTTTGAATTGGGCGTCTCTGACCGTGCCCTTGGGCTGGCTCCGACTAAAACGCCTCATTCAGCTGGGCAACAGGCACTTCTCTATCTCGCCCCCTTACCGTTTGTGGACGGTACCGCGCTCAATACATCTGAGACTGACACACTGGGTCGCTCGGGGCACGCTCTCTGCGGCTGTACCCTGGACTGCTCCTCCGCCGACCATCTGGGTAGACACAGATGCGTCGAGCGAGGTGGGGTGGGGCTATCAATCAGACATGGGACATCAAAACCACGGCAGGTGGTCGGGGCTCTCACACTTCCACATCAATGCCCTGGAACTGTTGGTACCGTTGTTCTTCCTGCGGGATCACGGACTGGCCCTCACGAGCAAGTCGGTGGCCTTCAGGATGGACAACATGTCCGCGGTTCATTGTATCCAAAAGCAGGGCTCCTCCAGGTCTGTTGTGCTCCAAGACCTGGCGGAGAAATTGTTTTACCTAGCCGATCATTACAGCATCACCCTGCATGCGACTTACCTGCCCGGGACGGCCAATCTTTGGGCGGATGCTTTGTCGAGAGGACAGAGCACCAAGGTAGAATGGTCATTAAGACAAAGCGTTTTCGACGACCTCGCAGCCTCCTGGGGCCATCCGCAGGTGGACTTGTTCGCCTCCTCGGGGACGAACAAGCTGCCGGACTACCTCACCCGCTGGACTTGTACTCAGGCTGGGGGGCCGGATGCCTTCAGTGAGGACTGGAGCAGGTGGCAGTCGATTTACGCTTTTCCACCGCCCGACGCACAGCTTATGTGCAAAATCCTACACAGGCTGAGAGAGTACCGTGGCAAGGTTTGGTTAATCGCGCCCCTCTGGCCGGCCCAAGCCTGGTACGCTCAGCTGAAGCGATGGTGCCCGAGTCCCGTTCCCCTGTCTGTCTCAGACTTCCACTTGGGACAGATTGGAGACCTAGGGACCTCGTTGGCATTCGCATCGTGGATGTTTGTGAGGCAGGGTGGTTGCCGAAATATGGACGTTGCTTGACTGATATGCTTAATCAGCACTGGACTAAGGCTACTTGGAAGACTTACGAGTCTCATTGGACTACTTTCACTAAATGGATCAATGACACCAAACAAACAGTTCCGTCGGTTGCGTTAGTCTTCCATTACCTTAATCACTTGTTTGCGACACGCACATACATGTACAACACCATTAGGAACCACCTGTCCGCTATTAGGGAGCCTTTTGAGACCTTGACGGGGCTGGTGCTCCCTCACAAGGAGCTGTCTCTTTTCATGAAAGCCTGCTTTAGGCTCAGACCGCCCCCACGCCAGATACCGCCTCAATGGTCTCTGGCGAAGGCTCTAAGGCTCCTTACCTCACCCATCTACACCACTAACCCAACACCTGTTCATCTGCTTGATAAAACTTTGTTTCTTTTAGCATTGGCTACAGGAGAGAGGGTCTCGGAGTTGGCTGCCATGTCGAGGTCCCCGAATTGCATGAGTTTTTCGCCTTCCTTGGGGTCAGTCACTTTGGCCCCTTCCGTTCATTTTGTGGCCAAGATTGAACGTGAGGCGCACATTTTTAAGCCGTTTACTGTACCAGCTTTAAAATGTGGGAGCACGCATCATCCGCTATGCCCAGTAAGAGCCTTGCATACGTATGTGCGTGCCGCTGTGCCGACGTCGGGGACGGCGCTCTGGTTGGCCCCTACGACAGGGACACGGTTAGGCAAACGTGCTGTGGGACTTCATTTACGCCATATCATTACTGCGAGTAATCCCCTTGTAAGGGGTCTAAATTGACTAGGCTTAATTTTGGCAATATTTACACCAAGACTTTTTCTGTTCACTCACTTTAAGCCCAATAATGACCCAGTCAGTGTTGAGATTAGGTGAAATGTTCGGTATTATGTTATTATCTTGATTAAGATATCAGTTGACATATATTAAATTGTAATGACTAGAAAGAAATAATTAAATAGGCCCAATGGTGTCTCATAGGTACGATGGTCATTATTCTAACTTTACATATTAAATATAAATGTTATATTAAGTTTAGAAAAGGGGTGTCACAATCGAAGCAATGTTGTTTTGGAATTAGAATGAAATTTACTTGTTTTGGCCATTTAATCACTTCCAGGTGTATACAGTTAATTGCAAAGCATAACTTTAACTTTGTGAATCTAGTATAATGCTGATATTTGGCCTAATAATTGCTTGTACCGGGTCTCTAGTGTGACACCCTGATTCTGAGGCCTTAGCGACAAGTGCCCACCTCAAGGGGGTTTGACAGGTGGAAATTTATGAGTCCTACCTCCAACTTAAAAACTATAGTCTTACCTAGGATATCGTAAGTAATAGTTAACATGTTTGTGCCTGAAATTCGTTGCATCATATAAAAGTAATTCAATTATCCTTTGAAAGTTTTATTAGACTCTAAGTAAGTTGAGGAGCTCATTTAATCAAGGTATGGTTATTGTTGTGACAAAGGACGCTGACCCCGAGTCCTACAGAGCCTAGAGCTGTGGGTGCCAGCGTCATTCCCTCCCAGTCGCCAGCCTCGGGCGGACTAAGGGAAAATATTTGGCTTAACTCAGTATACATTTCCTTTTGTGTTGTGTTTAGATAAAACCTTCAGTTGAAGGTCCCAGGTCAGGAGCGAAGTCCCAGAAGAAGTACCAGGTGCAGAGAGTCCTGTGTCCACCCCAGTGGACATGACCTAGTGGCTGTACTGAGACAGGATGCTGTTGGTGTTATTGAGCCTTGAGCTAACCTTCACCCCATTGTGAGCTGTTGTACGCCTTATGAACCTAGTGACCAAGTGTGTGTTTACTAGGGTAGTGGCCTTGGGGTCACCTGTTGAAGGGTTTTAGTTAACTTTGATGTGGTGATAAGTAGTTCAATGTGCCAATAATACCGATATATTCCGTGGTTGACTAAAGTAATAATCGTATTGATTTGTGTATCACAGTGAAAAGTGTATTTCTTTACAGTGTTTTAATATAGTTAAGAATACCAAACGGTATATTGTGTTTTTATTTATCCTGTCATTTAGACCATTTGCATTCATTCACCTGTATTTCCTTGCATGCAACGGCCATTAAGCTACCAGAGTAATAAGTTGGACCCATCATTAAGTAAGGAAGAAACACAATAATGGAATGAACAAGGAAATAATAAATAAGGCGGGGGTAACAGCAAAGTTCCAGGAACTTTAGAAAAGAAAAGTAAAGACTACGAAAACCCCCCTTACACCCTTACGAAGGGCTCCGCTCATGATGTCCGCTCTTATGCAGCGACTGTGAGGTTTCTAAACAATTCGTCACTTTCGGATATAGCCGACACAGGGTTATGGTCCTCCCACAGCACTTTTGTCTCATCGTACCTGTCCATGTCCACTGCCAGGCCAGGTGTGCCTTGTGTTGCGTTAGGCCAATGTGTCACATGATTCATCTCCATCCTGTGTCTCTTCTCATCCCATACTGTATTTTCTTCCTTTCCCTACACTGGGGGGGGGGGGGGGGGGTCATTTTGTATGATTGTACAATGCCTTTCTCTCTTTCATTTTACATGTATGTCATCCCTGTTTAGTATTAAGGTTATCTCTCTTACTTCTTTACGTATAGACTCTACTGTCTAGGGGTTACTTGTTTGGTATGTCTATGCCTCATACCCGGTTTTTGTAATTAAAGAGTGTCCTTGGAGATCATCCACCTACTGTGCCTTGCCTTCAGATTCTGGTCTTCATGTACAAATTGCCTTCATTCTTCCCAGATTGGTGTGCCATTCTCCGGTCGACATGACCTATTCCTTACCCTGCTGCGGCACTTTTAAGACCCTAGACTGATACTGGTAACATGTACTTCCTTAACCTGACAAGCGCGAAATAGACCTAGGGGCTAGGGTAGTTATTTGTGCATTTCTAGCCTTGGATTCTGACAGAATTCGTTATATTTACAATGTAGAGCATTATTTGTTTTCGGTATGCTTTTATTTTACATATATGATGTATATATGAACCTTCAAGAGTGCTAAAATAAGTGGGAAAAGCATTTGGGTGGTGAAAAACGAAGATATTGGCCACCCGGTCATAATCTCAGGCGAGAGAGAGCCACAGGCAACCCTCCTCTCTCGCTGTCTGTGAGGTAACTGAGACGAGCGGGGCGGTGTGGGCCGGTGTCTGGGTGTTGCATAACGATCTTTTCTGCAACCCACTTGTGCTACATTATCGCGGGAGAGAAAATAACCGATAAATGATGATAATAAGAGGAAAAATAGGTGATAATTGAGGAGGGGAGGGAGGGGGGAATAAGGTGGGGAAGGAGGGGAGGGGGGTGGGTGAGATTTACATGGATGAGTACTGGAGGGGAATTATCTCACCTAGAGACAAATTCCTTTGTTTTGATAGGCCCTTTTTTTTATGGAAGGCTTTTTTTATGGTCTTGCTTCCGTGAGGCCTATCACGTTCCCTATAGGAAGCCTTCCGTGAGGCCTATCGCGCTTGCCGGGTTAATATGCACCGTACTGTTACGCTCTTTTTCTAATAATAAACTGATTTGTTTATTTGTGTCTTTTCTTGGTCCTCTGCTTGTGCTACGACTTGGGGTTTAAGGTTTATTGGATGTCCGCCTCCAATTTGGGATTCAAGCCCTACGTTGGAAACGTAGAGACTGCTACTAAATTGGGAGGTTTGACAACCTCCCTTATAACCAAATAAGGAAAACCTCTTATTTGGTAGCAGTCTCGGAGTATCCAACGACAGAGTATCCCGCCCTCATGCCGATCCCCTGCCCATCCAATCTAAACTGATTACTTGATACCTCGATACTTTGGCAGGGCCTGGCGCAGGCTCATAGAACATGGAGCATGGCTCAGAGGAGAGCAGCTAGATTAAATGGGTAACTATAACAATTCTTTCTCTCCTTCGCTTTCTCTTCTTTCTTAGTCGTCTCGGGGTGTATACAACGTGCCTAGTAGTGAACTGAGGTGCACCTCTAGAAATTATTTGATTACTTCGCGTGAGTACCGATAAATCGGCCCGCTGTGGTAGTGGCTGAGATCATAAGCCGTACGTTGGATACTCCGAGACTGCTACCAAATAAGAGGTTTTCCTTATTTGGTTATAAGGGAGGTCGTCAAACCTCCCAATTCCTGTCCAACAACCTAGTTAATAAAACAATTTACTTTACTACAAAAGTTACAAAAGTGACTGTATTATATACAGGTATATGAAATGAAGTTTTCCCTTATTACGTTACCACAATTGGTGACGGATTAACCCGGGAGCTGCGGGGAGACTCTTAAGAGTTCCCCCGGCGCACTGCGGGAAGACTCTTAAGAGTCAGAGAAAATAAAAATCAACTTTTGACATCGAAAAAAAAAAAAAATTTATATTTTTTTTTTTTGGCCCCTGGGCCATGCAAAATCTCAGTCCTCTACCTCCCCTCCTTCCCCACTTTCCTCCTCTCCTTCAGTTATCACCTATTTTCCCTGTTATTCCCTTATTCTGAGGTATATTTTCGTGCTAACATTAGAAATCCGATTGGAGGGTGTGGTCATCACTGATAGCAAGCGAGTGCAAGAGAGAGAGAGAGTATCGATCGACTGTGTCTCAGTGGCCTTGGGGGAAATTGGCGGGAAAGCAGATTGCCTCACCCATACATTATACAACTCGCGGGCTATATCTCCGATTTTGACCATCCAAACGCTGTTTTCACTCGTTTTATTGTTGTTTCAGGTTAATACCTTTATAATCAACCCATAATAGGCGCATATGGATAAATATTAATGCTATTAATGGCACAATGAATATTTTAGTGACGGAAACACCTCAAATACGTCAGCACAGGGGGACGTTTCCAATTACCCCCATGCGCACTTCAGAGGTTAAGAAGTGAATTTTCTTCATGAGCTGAAGTCAACATAGTTTGAATTTCAACCGCGAACACGCTTCACATCTGGTTGGTCCCAGGTCCCAGCAGCAGGTTGAAGTATCGCCCATAAATTACATTGATGCCATCTCAAACAGATTACGTCAACGACAATGTTAAAGCCACCATCACACGGTACAAAACATGGCAATCATAATGAAATCTAATTAAAAGCACAATATGTATAATTAACAATTACTTAGCCTTGGCATATATGAAATATTTAATTAGAAATCCAAATACTGTAGGCCTAAGCTCAGAACTTTCTTTCTTTGAATTTGGTAAATGGTAAATTGGTAACATTGTGGTGACTTGTTAGCAGCCCCAAACATGTTACGAATAATCGAATATAACAAAACATGCCTAGCAGAGCAGCGGCATGGAATAATTCACACATTACACAATTATCAGGAGATTGGTAAGTCAATATCTAATAGGCTACACTAAAATGGCCAATTATTGGACAAATATCAGCGACGGAGTGTTATTGATGTTGTGAAGACTCCCAGTTACTGTCCAGTAGACTAACCAGTTACTTACCAGGTAGGACCACTGGTAACATTCAAGGGGAAATATAACCGAAACTAGTCCTACCACTAATTTTCCCATGGGTTTTGTTATTGGTTTTCATCATTATACAGTAGTTGTAATTGGTTACAATCCCCGGAAAATGTTTTTTTTTATTAGGTCTAGGCTAGGCCTATAGGGTAAAACACCGACATAGGTACTGTACTCTGGTCTCGGTAGCGGGAGGACCTGTATTTATATCAATAATTTGGTAATGTTACATTTTTCATTCATAAATAATCCACTAACCCTTTGGCGCACCTATAGTTTCCAATCAAGTTTTTTGTTGTGGGCAAAATTTTGAGCTAGAGTTGGAGATAAGGTAGGCCTATTTCGATTTTTTGTTTACAATTCTTATTTCGGAGTGCCCCAATGTGGTTGTTTTGTATTTATTCTATGTTTTTACTTACTTAGGCTATCTTCAAGTTCAATCAATAACGAAGCCGATGGTAGGGTAAGACGGGGTAATTTCGCCGCGGCGCTAATAATTTGCATTCAAACGCCGATATCTCCGAAACTATTGCATGGATTCGGCTGCAGTTTGGCTTAGGTTGTAGAGCAGTTTTGGTTTAGGTTGTGGAGCAAGTTTGGTTTAGGTTGTATATCTAGTTTGGCTTAGGTTTTATTGCAGTTTCACGGGGCCTGGAGCCGAGGCTAGCGGCGCATCTGACGGTATGGTCGGGTGTGTGTGGGGGTGTTTGTGGGTGGTTTGTATGTGTGTTTGTTTGTTTGTATGTTTGCGTATGACACAGTGTTGGCAGTAGCCATCAGCTGCTGCCTGGTACTTAGCACTAGCAACCTACACGTCGCACCCACACAGGGTGTCAATCCACAAAATATGAATTGTGTTATCATTATGGTTTATTATTTTGTAATCATTATAGCGCGACGGAGCGGCGAAGGTGCGAGCTCTAGGGGGGTCCGGGGCACCCCCCCCCCCCCCCCGGTGATTTTTTTTTGAGAATTTAGGTGTCTAAAACAGTATTTCCTGCAATCTAAAAGCAATCAAGATGGAAAATATGGAGACTAAAAGGTATATTCCTGCGAAACGGCATGCATTATATCTCAAGAACTGGGCAGTGTTATAGCATATTTGTTGTTTGTACATATATATGTATTATGTATGTTGCTTCGTAGTACTGTATATTATAAATGGAAAATATACTTGGTAAATGAATAATTAGAGGGCATCTGTGGACTCACTTTTACAATTTCCCAGCTCAGCTGGTGGGCGACGAGTGGAGGTGAGTCGAGTTGTATACTGATATTCTATTGGTCAATAAACTGGGTGTGACGTCACGAGCGATGATGGCATATGAATGGTTGTTGTGGGAGTACGTCACTGTCTAGACGGTGACGGGGTGCGTCCCTGCGGCTGGTTCTGGTGGGGCGTACTGAGGCCACTGGATCCTACCCCCTTGTAATCACTTGGGGGATGGTGCTGGGAATGGTCCCGGGGTAGACTGGAGCCGGAGTTCTGGGGGGGGGGTGATGGCCATCTACCAGCCAAACCTACCTAACTATGACTAAAATCAAAGAAAATAAACGTAAGTCCGATGAAAAAAAACCGCACGGGACAATGACAAATGCCCCCCACAAACTCAGACTTGCTAGTGTGAATGTTGGTAGTTTGAATCTGCGTGCAAATTAAGTGGCTGAGATGTGTGAGAGGAGGCGAGTGGACGTCTGCTGTACCCAGGACACACTGGAAGAGGCATGGGGTACAGTGGATTGTCGGAAGGAGGAAAAGATATAGGATATACTGGATGGGTGTGGAGACTGATAAAGCGAAAGGAGGAGTGGGTGTTCTGGTGGCTGAAGAGCTGGCGGAAAGTGTGCTTCAGATTACGAGAGTTAGTGAAAGGCTGATTGTTTTGAAGTTGAAAGTTGGTGAAAGAATTCTGAATGTGATATCTGCATATGCCCCACAGGCTGGTTTACAGAAAGAGATAAAAGAGGACTTCTGGAATGACACCGTCAGTGTCATTTCAGGCCTCTCGGAGAATGAAATAACTATCGTGGGGGGGGACCTCAATGGTCACGTGGGAGCATCTGCAGATGGATACGAGGGGGTACATGGAGGAATTGGTTACGGAAGGAGAAATCTAGAAGGCGAATATATATTGGAGTCCTGCGTTGCACTCAACATGGTTGTGTGTAACACAAAGTTCAAGAAAAGACAGAGCCACCTGATCACATATAACTCTGGGGTCTCCAGTAGCCAGATAGATTACTTCTTGGTTAACAGGAAAGACTGGAAACTAGTTCGAGATGTAAAGGTCATCCCGAGCGAAGAATGTATCCCCCAGCATAAGCTACTTGTGTGTGACATGAGCTTATACAGAGATCCTAAGCGCAAGAAGGTTTACATACCCAAAAGGAAAGTGTGGCTGCTGAAGGACAAGGAAGTTAGGGATAGGTTTCATAATGAACTGGAGGAAATGAATAGAAATAAGGAAGCTAGGCCTAACGATGTAAATAGCCAATGGAACTTTCTTAAGCATAGCCTTATCGCTGCCACTGACAAAGTCTGTGGGAAAACAAAGGGTCACCCCAGGAATAAGACCTCTTGGTGGTGGAACGATGAGGTAGAACATGCTGTGAAAGAGAAAAGGAGATGCTTCAAAGCATGGAAGAAAGGAGGCAGCAGGGAGGAATACCAGGCAGCTAAACGAACTGCCAAAAGAGTTATTTACAATGCTAAAAATCGCATTAAGGACCTGGTCCTCGAACAAGTGTGTAACACTGACAATCCCAATGGGATCTTCAACCTAGCTAGGCGAGTTAAAAATGACAGTAGGGATATTATAGGTGAACAGTGTGTTAGAGATGATAATGGGAAGATTGTGTATGCAGAAAATGAAATCAGAGAAGCATGGAAGGTACACTATGAACGATTGCTAAATGTAGAGTTTGAATGGGATAAGGAACAGCTTAGTATCGAAAAACCAATATCTGGGCCCCCTCCTTTGATAGCACCAGCTGTAGTGAGCGACGCAATCAATAAAATGAAGGACGGTAAAGCTCCAGGTTGCTCCGACATTGTCGCTGAGATGATAAAAGCCTCAGGGGAGATTGGTGTAAACTTAGTCACTGAGTTGATAAACACCATTATTAAAGATGAGAAAATCCCAGAGGATTGGCTCAAAAGTGTAATAGTAAATATATACAAAGGAAAAGGGGATGCGCTAGATAGAGGAAATTATAGGGGCCTGAAAATGCTTGACCAAATCATGAAGGTCTGTGAGAGAGTCCTTGAGGGTTTGATCAGGCAAAGCATCTCTATTGATGATATGCAGTTTGGTTTTATGCCAGGACGTGGTACAACCGATGCTATCTTCATAGTCAGGCAGATACAGGAAAGATACTTACTAAAAGGCAGGGATCTTTACTTTGTGTTTGTGGACCTGGAGAAGGCCTTTGATAGGGTACCTAGAGATGTTGTACAGTGGGCTATGAGGAAACTTGGTGTGGAAGAGTGGCTGGTGCGTGTGATAATGAAGATGTATGAGGATTCGCGAAGTTCGGTGAGGTTGAAGGGTGTACTGAGTGATGAGTTCGCAGTCCGTGTTGGAGTCCATCAGGGTTCAGTGTTAAGCCCCCTCCTCTTTATTATGGTCTTGGAGGCGCTGTCTAGAATTTTTAGAGGCGGACTCCCGTTGGAACTGTTTTATGCAGACGATTTAGTCCTAATAGCTGACAGTATGCAGGATGCTGAGGCCAAATTCAGAGAGTGGAGAGAGGGCATGGCGAGCAAGGGTTTAAGAGTCAATATTAACAAAACCAAGGTTATGCATTGTAGTTTGAGACGAGGCAATGTGGAAAAGAGCGGTGCATACCCATGTGCAGTGTGTGGAAAGGGAGTGGGCGTTAACTCAATTCAATGTAGCATCTGTCGATGTTGGGTACACCATGGGAGTAAGCGCTGTAGTAGAATAAAGGGGCCCCTGCCGAAGGATAAGTCAGAAATAGAGAAATTTGAGTGCGTAGTGTGCAAAGGCGAGCTTGTGTTAAGTGATGATCCTGTGGCTGTGAATTTTGGAAATGAGTCTTTGGAGCTGGTGAACAAGTTTTGTTACCTAGGAGATACCATCTCTGCCGGTGGTGGGGCCGAGGCTGCCACTGTTGCTAGAATTAGGTGTGGCTGGGGGAAGTTCAGAGAATTGATGCCAATTCTGACCATGAAGAGAATGCCTCTCCTCCTGAAGGGAAAGGTGTATGCCTCATGTGTTAGAAGTGCAATGACGTATGCCTCAGAAACATGGGCCGTTAAAGTAGAGGATGTCAACAGAATGGAGCGTAATGAGATGAGAATGGTGAGATGGATGTGTGGGGCCAGGCTACAGGATAGAATAACAAATGTTGAGCTGAGGAGACGTTTAGGTATAAAGAGTATTAGCGAGGTGATGCGTACAAGTAGACTGGGATGGTATGGACATGTGGAGAGAATGGATGAACAAAATTGGGTGAAAAAATGCAGGTCTGTGATTGTGGAGGGAGCTGCACCAAGGGGTGGACCGAGGAAGACCTGGGATCGGACTATACGCGCCGATCTCAAATCCAAGAACTTGACAAGTGAAGCAGCCCTTAACAGGGTTGCCTGGAATGCCGCCATTAGGACAAGAGACTGAAACTGCACTTATGTGTGGAACACTCAGTCTTAAAATTTTATGTATGTATGTATGTGTGTGTTAATTTGGCTGCAGACCATTATTGTCCAGTACACCAAGGGTAAGGGTTTTATACCGTCGTTATTTGGGTCCAAGCCTAGGCTACGATTACCACAGAATCTTTAATGAATATCCTCAATACAGACTTATTTCCTTCACTTACCTCGTCAATAATAACCCATATAGGTGCAGAGGCCCTGAATTATATCAAAGAAAAAGTGATGTTGAAATATTATCTGCAATTTAGCCATGTTCATTAACTCTTAGCCCACTTAACCCCTTCACTGGCCTTCAGACTCAAATGACGCAGAGGTTGGCAGATTAGCAATAAGAAATAGAGTTCTCTCACTCTTATAATTAACTCTTTTGCCGACCGTCAATCTTTTATGAATTAGGCTAAATACCAAACCAGCGGGGGTGTGGGGGCGGCAGCCCCAACCTAATATACTAGGTTAGGTTAGGTAAGGTTGTTAGGTTACGCTAATATTACCCCTTATTTTCGTCTTTTACCCCTCAATTTCCCTGTACTTCATAGCCCTCCCCACTATCGGGGGCCGTATCTTAAGATTGTTGGATAATGGGGACAACTTTTTTTACGGAGATTCTAATTAATGACAACCACTGTATTTATTAGTGGCCCCTCCATCATTGACGAACATGCCTATTACATAAGGCATCCTCTTCAAACACTCATCCGCCGTAGTTTGAATCTACCACGCAGAGCATTTAAAATTTGAGGAGCCTTCATCATGAGCGCACACGACCTCACTCATGGCTTCAGTCATTATGAATTGGGTTCTCACTACGAAAAATTTCGTAAAAAATAAAAACAAAAACAAAATAAGAATAACTATTCAATAAGCTTTCCATCATATCGTGGATGTACTTGTGTGGATCTTTTGACCAGACGCTACTGCAGGCGTCATTCTTCCTTCTCTGCTCTGCGCTCAGCCGGCCCGGACGTGTCTCCCCACGCTCCGCGGGTTCCGCATTTGTTGCGTCCCTTGTGAGTTTTTTCTCATTTGTTTACTCCGGGATGTATCGAGTAAGGTTAGGATATGCGTAGCAGGAGTGTCCTGGGCTAGTTGCCCGCAGTGCAGTGTATTTTGGGTCGTGTGTTTGGGGCATCTATTTCGGATGTACCCTCGTGGTCCTGTTGTGGACAGGTGAACTTTTTCACAAGTTAGCTAGCTTTGTGATGCAGGCGCCTTTCATTACGCGTTATTGCTTCCTTTTATCTTTCTGATGAGGTAGCGTATTTTTGCTGACGTTCCCAGCGTATTTTTCTTCACTTAGTGAAGTTTTTTCTGGGTCCCGAGTCAGTTCTTCCCTTTGCCGGAAGTGTTTGCTACAGTGGTGTGTTGGCGGTGGTTCCTGTTGTGATATAATTCAGTGCTTTTTGTTTATATTCCGACATGTTACTGTTATCCGTCTGCCTAGGCCTAGCCAGCCTCTCGTAGCTTTACCACATATACAAGTGTTATTGATTTATTTTCTAAATATGTACTACTGTGTCATGTGTGTCCTGGTTTAGTTGTGTATTGGCTAATTCCACGGTCTATTTATGTGTCCTGGGTTAGTTGTGTATTGGCTAATTCCACGGACTATGTTGGGCCCGGCGTTAGTTGTGTTTTGGCTACGCCTCGGTCCGGTGTTGCGTTCAGATGGTATCTGGACGGGGTGGGTTTTTTCCGGCGGGTTTTTCTCGGTTTCACCTTGATAACCCCGGCTGGTTGCCGAGTTTTGGCCACGCGTGGTTTAAAACAGGCTTGTTTCCCCGGCGAGTGGGTGTCTGTGGCTCCCCAGGACTGCGTCTCTGGGGTGCCTGTTTCAGGCTCCTTATGATTCCCGGCGGGTTGGCTGTACCCATCTAACAGTGTTCATACGGACACGTGTTGTTTGTAGTTTTTTCGGTTTTGCAAAGCCAATATAAAACTATGCTGTTGTTGTTTTTCCTCCCCGGCGATCTTTTACAAAGAAGTGGGGATAGGAACAATTGGGGTTAACTTTTAAACTTTAAATCACCCGGCGGGTGCAACCTGGAAGGGTGGGATGACCGAATTTGCAAAATTCAGTTTAGTTGACCAGACAATTGAGGGATGCATTGTGTATCGCCTCCTTCAACATACGGCGTTTTAGGGCACAATTGGGGTTAACGTTTTTTAAACTAATATTCACACCCGGCGGGTGCTCCTTGGAAGGATGGGAATAACGGATTTACAATTCAGTTAGTTAACCAGACAATTGAGGGATACGTTTTGTATCGCCGCCTTCAACATACGGCGATCTAAAAAGATACTTCGGGAGAAGTTAGATCTCGTATATTTGTCAGGCTTCCCAGTTTTTGATCTACGAGATAATTCGGGGGCCGGCGTCTTTTTTAGTGTTTTTTTTTTTTCCAAAATTGAATCTTGAAACAAACACCACCGGAAAGACTTAATCAGTTATAAACGCCATGCTGGTCTTTATATATTATGTCAGAGGGTATTCATAAATCTTTTGGACAAATTAAGATATTCTGAAATCTTTTACTTGGAGACCCCACCGCGTAGCGAGCTGTAGTCGTTGAGTATTACGTCTCGTTACCCGGCGGGTTATTTAACACTTGTGTGCGAACATGATTGGGTTAACCTTATGAGCATTAATTCCTGGAAATTTTATTTTTTTCCAGAGCTGGGTCCCGGCGGGTCTATGCAGAACCTGGAGTAAGTTTCCCACCAGTCTCTGTCATGGCTACCTTAGCCCCGGTTTTTGCTTTATGCATTACGCCCTCCTGTTCAGGTATCCCTATTTTTGCGCACACCCTTTGTATAAAATGTGTTAAAATGTCTCGGTTGGTGTGGGTTACCTCTCCGGCGTTTTTCTCGTTGCTCCGAGAACACCGTTTTTGTTTACCGAGTTTTAGTCAGGATGGCTAAAATAGATAAGTTACCCCGACGAGTTTGGTCGCTTGAGGGCTCATCAGAAACTGCGTTTTGTGTGGTCGAGCCTGGGATCAGGCTTCCTGTGTTATTCATTGCTTTATGCATTACGCCCTCCTGTAATGTATAGTTTAGTGTGGGTTACCTTTCCGGCGTTTTTCTCGTTGCTCCGAGAACACCGTTTTTGTTTACAGAGTTTTAGTCAGGATGGCTAAAATAGGTAAGTTACCCCGACGAGTTTGGTCGCTTGAGGGCTCATCAGAAACTGCGTTTTCTGTGGTCGAGCCTGGGATCAGGCTTCCTGTGTTATTCCCGTCGAGGGGGGCTCCACACAGTTATCTAGGTGATCATGCTGACACCTGTTGGACATGGTTTTCTCGGCTTTTCAAAGCCATTGAAACAATGCTGTCTGTTTGTTTGGTCTTTCCCTCCCGGCGACCTTTTTACAAAGAGGTCTGGGGCAGGTATAATTGGTTTGACATTGCATATAAAACCCGGCGGTTGTATCTTCGGGCGGTTATATTAACGGATTTGCGATTCGCGATAATTTGCCAAACAATTGATTGATACAACAGGGTATCACGGCCTTCAAGACGGCGATCTATGAGGGCTTCTGGGAGAAGCCGGATTAGAGATTAAGATAGGCTTAGACTTTTTATGGGATAAAAAGATGCCTGAATCTTACTAGTGTTTCAAGTGTAAAGGGATACTTGAAAGACTTCATCTTTAATAAAGATATGCTTCATCTTTATGAGGATTCAGAAGACATGCTTAAATCTTCTGGACAGGTAAAGATATGCTGAAATCTTTAATATGAAACTAAAGGAAAACGAAAAGTAGTGGTGGAGTGCTACGGTTCGTTGACCGGCGGTTTTGTGGCACATATTTTGTACCATTTTTTGGGTGTAACCCTATGAGCATTAATCCCCGGAAATTTCTCTTTCCAGGGCGGAGTACCGGTGTTGCACCAGGTGACCAGGTAGCTCCCGGGGGCGGGGTAGTTTTCCCCCAGTCTCTGTCATGTCGGCACTTGAACCTCTCATTGCTGTATGTTCAACGCTGTTAAGCTCAGGTATCCCTATCTTATTTTTATTTGTTAATGAAATAATTTAATAACTGAATCATAATAAACATTTATATTTTCTATGATTATATTATGATAATATTGTGTTTATTTATAGTAATTTATTTTAATACAATTTGTGACGCTTCTGCATAGTAACCACGTGCGGGCATGCGCGCGCGTCGGCTGCCCAGCCGTTTAGAAACCGGCTGGTGGTAGCCGGCCGGCAGACTTTCCCTTAGTATATATCCTACGACAATGTAACTAATGTCTGGGATATTCTTATGTTGTTTCACAGCTTGAAGCTGCCCTTATTCTTAACCATCGCATCTCAGTATATTTTATTCTCGGTAGTTGATTGTTTCATTATAATATATAAGATGTAAGTCTAGTGAGAGCGGGAAGAGACGAGCGGGAGAGAGAGACCGGCTTGGGACGTTGCTTCGCGCGGAGAGATCAGCTTGGGACGAGCCTGAAGCGCTGCCACATGCATTTGATTGCACGTTAGGCTTAGTTTCGACTCACGCACGGGGTAGAGGATTTTGACCAGGCAACTGTGTTGAGTGTTGCCAAGCCTGGGATGTATTCTGCATGCCTAGGGTGGGGTCCAGACAGATTCAAGACTCAGAGCTCACCTCATTGTCGTACCCTTCAGACCCCCTTGATATCTATCCCTCTCAACCCCACTTAGAAACGTTCTCTCTTACTTTGTATACCTTTCCACTACTTCACCAATCTATTTAATTATCCCATCCCCTTGATAGACCTTATATCTATTATTGTATTAACGACGAGCTCTCAGATAACTAGATAGGATTTTGGGCCTTATGCAGGGATGTAATTGTTAATGAGACCTAGGAAGCTTTTTTGTTGTCTCATATTTGGTGGTTTCATGCTTGCTAGTGTGTTCTTGTGTCAGGTTAGCAGGGGCTAGACCGGAGGGGAGGCTTTTTGCGATCCTTTAAGTAAAGTCTGCTGGTGCGAGTCCCGTGGACCCGCACGACTTTACTAGGATACCCGTGGGAGTCTGGGGGCATTTTCTTGTCTATGTCCCTGTGTGTCTAGCGTTGTGTTGTGTGAGGGCCCTTGCCTAGTCCACTCAGCACTGCGCTAGCACGTCTAACTTTTGTTTTAGGGTCGCCAGGAGAGAGTCAGATACTTGCGATCTGAGTCTCTCAAGAGAGCACCCTTTCAATTAGAGTAATTTGGCGCACAGACCTGGGAACGTCCCTAGGCTAGAGCAGGTGGCTCAGCCCGGGTATCCGAAGCCTATATCCTTCCGGCTAGACCTCTGCCACCTGGCAGATTAACAGCTAGGGGTTTATTATCTCTGTATGCTTATTATTGTGCCAGAGTTTACCGTTTTTGTGAGCATTGTGAGTCAGGGTGTGGCTTAGAGACTCTGTCCGAGCAGGCTTGCCTGACTAAGAGTGAGAAGCACACCTGTATGTGGTTATGTTGCGAGTTGCTTCCTTTATTTAATTATACCTATGCCATTATACACTGTATGTCCTATCACTAGTATTTATTCCTGGTTATGAGTTAAGAGTTCTATAAATCCGTAACGTACTTTCTTTGCTAAGCATCAGATCCTACAGTAGCCGCATGCAGTTTAGAAACCCGCATCTTGTCTACCTGTACGATGTTTTGAGGACTGTTTGCTTTCACCTTCTTTCACGCAGGGGTGATTAGTTGTATTAATTAACGTAACGTTAAATGTGCTTTCTTCTAGTTTGTTATTAAATTGTTTCTGCAATTTAATTCCGTTATCTATTTTTTCCTTGAAGCTTTAAGTCAACTTAATTGTGTGATCTTTTATATAGCCTGCTTGACTATCAGCAGTCTATAGTGCGTGCACCCTGTAACCGAGTCATAGGATACCTTGTTGTCCAGGCAGGACTCTTGACGGTTTAGGGTGGTTTGTTGCCTAGGTTTATAGATAAGGGTTGGATCTAGCGTTTTCCGTTGTTGCTTGTTGCCGCATACCTAGTCCAATAGAAAGAGCCCAGTGTTTATATATCCCAGGACGTAACAAATGGCGACCTTGCATAGGATTTACTGAACAGAGGAATATAGTGGTCATTTGTTTTGAGATTCCTTATGATTAGAGGAATACAGTGGACATAGATTTTTTTTTTTTTGGAGCAACCAATATAACACATTAAAGACTTTAAATAACATTAGTATATACATACTTGCATAGGAGATAAGGCACATTCTATAACCGTGATAATTACTGCAGTACACAAACATGTCTAATACATCAGAACACAGTGATGGGTCAGGTCACGATACGGGCTCGGAGGGAGAAAGACCTGTGGAGTGGCTAGTCGATAGCGAGGAGGGTGCTAGAAGATTTTTAGAGGTGCCCCTTACCACTGCCAGGGTGTTGAAGCTGAATAAGTATGGCTTAAAGTGTGTGGCAGGTCTTCAGGGTCACCAGGGTTTAAGTGGCATGAGGAAAGATCAGCTGAGGACTTTGATATTGGGTTTAGAAGGGAGAGACCTGGGTGGAGAGGCGACTGGGGGCCCCGGTCCCCAGCCCCCCCTCCACTCTACCCCCATATCAAACGTCAGGGTGCCTGAATTTAGTACATACCCCCAAGTTGATGGTCAATGGCAGCGTGGAATTCAATCACAGGGACCCTCTCCATTAAATGCACCTTCCCCTCCTCAAGGGTTGACTCCAGATTTGTTGTTTCGGCTTGAGATGGCCAAGGTTGAGGCCGCTAGAGCTCAGGTTGAGGCCGCCGAAAGACAGGTTAGTGTGCAGGCTGAGGTTGCTAGAGCTCAGGTTGAGGCTGCAGAGAGAACAGCTATACGAAAGGCTGAACTGCAGGCAGAGTCTACTAGGTATCGGGCTGACAGGGAGCTGGAGAGATCTCGAGTGGAGGTAACAGGGCGAAATATTGGGGGAGGTAACAGACATCGGGACCAATCATTGTCGCACCTGCTTAAACTAGTTCCTGTGATCGATGAATTATGTGTGGCTGAGTTTTTTATGCGATTTGAGAAGAAGTGTCAGGAACACCAGTGGCCTCAGGAAAAGTGGGCAGCATTAGTTTCATCAAGACTCCAAGGAAAGGGGCTAAAAGCGTATGATGCACTACCTTTAGAGTCCTGTGTAGTTTATGATGAGCTAAAGAAGGCTGTGCTACGGGCCTATGAGTTACAACCAGAAACTTACCGCTTGAAGTTTCGGGGTGTTACTAAGGGCAAGGATAGTACCTTCCTAGAACACGCCCGGGACTTGTCTGATGCACTACGACATTGGCTGCGTTCTGAGAGGGCAGCTACTTTTGAGGAGTTGAGTGAGCTGGTTCTCTTGGAGCAGTTCTTTAAGTGCACAGGCGGGGACTTAACATTAAATATAAAGGAAAAAATCCTAGAACTCTCCAGGAGGCAGCAGAAATGGCTGACCTCCGACTGTCATTAATTCGAGGGTGCGGAGCAGCAGCTAGGAGTGAGTCGGGTGCAAAGGATCGTACCCCTCCCCCTCCCAAGAATTTTGATACACATAAATACACAAAACCATCTAGCACTGACAATAAAACTGAACATAAACCAAATTTTGTTACGTCCTGGGATATATAAACACTGGGCTCTTTCTATTGGACTAGGTATGCGGCAACAAGCAACAACGGAAAACGCTAGATCCAACCCTTATCTATAAACCCAGGCAACAAACCACCCTAAACCGTCAAGAGTCCTGCCTGGACAACAAGGTATCCTATGACTCGGTTACAGGGTGCACGCACTATAGACTGCTGATAGTCAAGCAGGCTATATAAAAGATCACACAATTAAGTTGACTTAAAGGCCATGCCTGATGACATGCCCGGAAGGACCCAGTTAATAGACTGGGGTTCGCCGGCTGGACTACCCTCGTTTCCAACACGCCTTTGAATGGCCCCAGGAGTGAGAGAGACCTTAGTTTTTTGCTGGTGGAGGTGTACCCTTGGACGACTGGCCGGGTTTGGCTGGAGGCGGGCCCTGACCTGGTCGTTGGTGAAACTTGTGGCCTTTACCTGAGAAACCACCCTGTTTATACCTGAACTGAGCCTGACCCTGAGTGGAAGGGGACTTTGGCTGATGAAAAGGCTTAGACCCACTAACTTGAACTTTCGAAACTGGTTTGGGTTTAGGGAAAGTGAAGGTAGGTTTCTTAGGTTGAGAGGGACTTTGTTTGAATGCTTGTGCCATATTGAAAACAGTCTTCCAAACTGCTGGTGAAATCAAAGAAGGAGTTAGAACTGGAGACAGAACTACTTGGCTTGCAATACGGTCAGGAAGTTTCTTCACTAAGAACATCCGCAGATCCTGCCTTGCTCGAACCGCCTCTAATAAGGCCGTCCGAATATCTCCTAAATACTGTATGGAAGTCTGGAGAAGCAAGCGCCAGGCAAGCTCAATGGCTTTCATGACTTCCGCGGCTTCTATTGCCTGAGAAGAGCGTAACAGAGACTTTGATACTTGCTGGGTAACAACATATTGCGAAAACAGTCTAAACGCTTTTCCTCTTAACCTAAACTCGCGGTCTAGGTGAGCTGAGGAAGGCGTGCTAAAAGGATCTTTTAATTTGCACAAATTGATTTTAGGGGCAGCCAAGAAATCAAACAAAGCAGAGGGGACTCCGCCGGCACTATAAACCGGAAGAGAGAACCAAGAATGGTGTTGTTGAGGGATTTGGTGGGAAGATTTTGACGTGAAAGTAGTGGCAAAATTTTGAGCCTCTGTTTCCCATTCCACCCAAGGTCCCGTACCCAACTGCCCCACCTGCAAAACTGGATTAGAGGCTGAGTCTGTGATCGGAAACATATCCAACTCCGGCGTCAAAGCAGAAAGTACCTTGACGTCGTTAAAGCCGTCATTCTTAGTCCAGTCAGAAAAAAGCTTTGAAGCTGAGGCAGGGGGTAGGGCTGGTGTTGATGCATACACAAAAAAGTCATGGTTATAATAACTTGGAATGGCCTTAATATGAACATCCAAAACATTTCCTTGACTATCCAAAGCTCTGAGTTTTCTAGATTATTACCTTGGATTACCCACTCATGTGGTACAGGGAGCTCCCCCGACATAGTAGCTTGTGCTGCCTCTGGCTTTGTTGGGAACATTGCTACCCATGACTCATCAGGCCCATATAAAAGAGGCATAGCTCCTTTTTTGACTGGCGCCTTGTCTAAAGGAGGGGGAGTTATGTCTGATATGACTCGCACATTAGAAGTAGTGAGAGCTGCTGTGCCTGGCACATTGGAACTTGGATCTGACACAAGAGGGAGGTTAGGTATTTTAGCTAAAGCAATGGATGTAGCCAGAGGTCGCACATTCGTCGACGTCGCGGGAGCTCCCATACCAACTGTAGGAGTTTCCGGCGCAGGGCCAAAGAACCTATTAAGTGCATTCAATAGTAATCCATCAATCTCTTCTGCTGTTACATACCTAGCCGATGACGAACTCCGTGGAGATTCGACAGTACCCTGAGAGTCGTCTAGAAGTTGACTGGACTCTTGAACCTCCATCTCTGAGACTAGAGATCGTTGTTCTTCATCCGTTAAGTCTGGCCTATCATGGGAAGATCCCGCCGAAGCCAGGACCTCCACATGCTGCCATGTTAAATCTGGGATAGAAGATGATACATCGGCATCCCGGTGGACGTCAGCCACTACTTGAGTCACAAAAGGGTGTGTTCTGTCCTGCCAGGACCGTGAGTTACGCCATACCCCTAGGTTGTGGTTGTCACTCGCTTGCGAGCTAGGAATACTCTCTGATTGAGAGCCCTCACCCGAGCCCCCTAGAGGTTTATAGTTTCTGTAAGACACTTCTAAATCTGAGGCTGACACACGTGACCTAGTAGAACAAGCCTGAATATCAGGTAATGAAATGTCCACCGGGGCATCCTCCACCACATTCTCTGACTCCACCCCCGACCTGTCAGATTGGATGTTAGACTTGGTGGGGGTAGAGGCAGAAAGCGGGGTACCAGGCTCCGACGACCGCCGTGAGTCCTTTCGCGCCGGAGGATCCCTTTTGGATGATTTATGACTTTTACTTGACTTATGCTTAGTACTAGTACAGTACTGTCTTTAGATCCCCCACTAGCTTCCTTTTTCTTCTTTTTGGAAGGGGAAGCAGAGTGGCCCGAATCTGTCACCTGCTGCCTCAGTGGTGACCTTGAAGTGGACCTCGTCGCCGTTGCCAAAGGTGACGGTGAGCGAGGCCTCTTAGACTTGCTGGGGGAGGGTGTGGCAACTTGTCCCCGCCCAGTCTCTGAGGTCTTACGTGCATGTATCTTATACTGAGGGGGGGTATGTTTAATGATTAAAAGCTCCCATAGCTCAAGGTTATCACATTGCAATGCTTTATGTGCTACATTCGTTGAGTAAGTAGCGAGTTGTTTCACTTCTTGTAAAGCCACCGCCGCAGTATTATCCTTCTGAAGTAGAACTTTAACACTTAAGAGGTGACAAATAGTGCAATTCTTTGTCACCCCTATCCCCCGTGACCGATCTAGGCATTTAACACATTTAATACAGAGCTTGTGAGCAAAAATAGGGATACCTGAGCATGACGGTGTTGAACATAAAGCAATGAGAGGTTCAAGTGCCGCCATGACAGAGATTGGGGGAAATCTACCCCGCCCCCGGGAACTACCTGGTCACCTGGTGCAACGCCGGTACTCCGCCCTGGAAAGAGAAATTTCCAGGAATTAATGCTCATAAGGTTACCCCAAAATGGTACAAAACATGTGCCTTAACCCTTCCTACCCGGTCTGCCTTAGGTAAGGACAGCACGAAAGAAGGGCCGCTACCCGGTATGCCTTATCTAAGGCATGAGCTTAATAGCCTAATTAAGCTTGGTCTGAACGCCGTGCGTACGACGTATGTCAACAAACCCAAGCGTTCGTCACCGCACCTCCGAAAACAAGAAGGAGAAGACTCCTCAATGTTATTGTTCTGACGTCATGACGAAATTAGTGTCTAAAAAGCCCCCATATTGGCAACATCTCTGCAATATTGGCTCCACTGAAATCATCATCACAACTGAACCAGTTGACTTACAGAGCTCTACTCAATGCCAAAATACAGATTGAAAACCGCACTACGATTATAGATGAGTGGGAAAGTTCTAGCAGTGAAAATAAACATAAATACGGTAGCCTAGGCCTAGACGTTTTTCAGCCATTTCGCCCGGGTAGGGGCGACCGTCATTGGGTAAGACAGCCCGGGGAGGAAGGGTTAAAACCGCCGGTCAACGAACCGTAGCACTCGACCACTGCTGTTCGTTTTCCTTTAGTTTCATATTAAAGATTTCAGCATATCTTTACATATCCAAAAGATTTAAGCATATCTTCTGAATCCTCATAAAGATGAAGCATATCTTTACTAAAGAGGAAGGCTTTCAAGTATCCCTTTACACTTGAAACACTAGTAAGATTCAGGCAACTTTTTATCCCATAAAAAGTCTAAGCCTATCTTAATCTCTAATCCGGCTTCTCCCAGAAGCCCTCATAGATCGCCGTAATGAAGGCTGTGATACCCTATTGTATCAATCAATTGTTTGGCAATTTATCACAAATTGCAAATCCGGTAATATAACCGCCCGAAGGTACAACCGCCGGGTTTTATATGTAATGACAAACCAATTGTACCTGCCCCAGACCTCTTTGTAAAAAGGTCGCCGGGAGGGAAAGACCAAACAAAACCAACAGCATTGTTTCAATGACTTTGAAAAGCCGAGAAAACCATATCCAACAGGTGTCAGCATGACCACCTCGATAAATGTGTGGAGCCCACTTCACCGTGAATAAAACAAGAAGCCTGATCACAGGCTCGACCACAGAAAATGCAGTTTCTGATGAGCCCTCAAGCTACCCAACTCGCCGGGGTAACTTACCTATTTTAACCAACCTGATTAAAACTCGGTAAAAACTCGCCGGGATAACTTACCTATTTTAACCATCCAGATTAAAACTCGGTAAACAAAACGGCTTCCTCGGAGCAATCGAGAAAAACCGCCGGAAAGGCAACCCACACCAAACAGAACGCAGTCTGATAAACATAATCAGACCCCCAGTCCGAAGCTCCTGGATCAGCCAATCACAACTAATCCAGGACACACATGGCACATGAAGAAATTTTTATTATAATAAACAATGAAAACACTTGCATATGTGAAAAAACTACGAGTGGCTGGCTAGGCCTGGTGAAAACGGAAAAAACACTTAATGACGTCGAAACACCATCGAAAAGCACTCATCCCACCAAAACTGGAACAGCCGCCACATTAAAATCGTAGAAAACACCCGGGTAAGGGAAAACACTGACTCGGGACCCAGAAAGAACTTCACTAAGTGAAGAAAAATACACCAGGAACGTCAGTACAAATAACATAGGCTACTCCATCAGAAAGATAGCTAGAAGCCCGACATCGCGTAGT
The DNA here is from genome assembly GCA_032716605.1 of Paralithodes platypus. NCBI lineage: Eukaryota > Metazoa > Arthropoda > Malacostraca > Decapoda > Lithodidae > Paralithodes > Paralithodes platypus. The sequence goes on along the minus strand of CM064500.1, from coordinate 4,717,824 downwards.
TACAGCCTCCTAACAAGCTAGGCCAAAAGATGGCTAAACACGAAAAACGTTTCAGAGCGTCCTCAACTCGGCCACGAGGGTCCGTCCGAAATAGACGCCCCAACAAAACGACCCAAAATACACTTGTTCTGCGAGAAAACCACCCATGACACCCCTGCTAAGCTAATCCTAACCTTACTCAAGACATCCCAGAGTAAACAAATGAGAAAAAACTCACTAGGGACGCAAGAATGCGGAATCAAAGCGGAGCACTGTGGGGGACACGTCCGGGTGGTGAGAGCGCAGAGCAAGGAAGGTGGATAGATGCGCTAGCCAGCGTCTGGTCCAAGAATCCACAAAAGTACATCCACGGAATATGGAAAGCTTATGAAAAGTTATTCTTATTTTATTTTTATTTTTTATTTGTTACGAAGTTTTTTCGTAGTGAGAACCCAATCTTAAAGACGAACCATGAGTGATTTAGCGTGTGCTTATGATGAAGGTTCCTCTGAGCTCTGCGGCGGTAGTTTCAAACTGCGCTCATGGGCGTTTGAAGAGGTAGCCTTATGTAATAGGCATAATCATCAATGATGGAGGGGCCACTAATAAATATGCCTCTGAGAAGAAGCTAAGCAAATTAGTAAGGCAAGAACGTCTCTGATTGAATCCATGCTGAGGAGAATTGATTAAGTTAAATGTTTCTAAGTGGTTTCTAATTTTCCTAGCAATAATTGACTCTAGCAACTTTCCTATGATTGATGTGAGACTAATGGGACGGTAATTGGATGCTATTGATTTATCACCTTTTTTGAAGATCGGAACTACATTTGCAAGCTTCCAAGCTTCTCGGTCTTATATCCCATTTCACACAATAACCACTTAATGTACAGTGTTCTAGTTTTCACCCATCGCAAGGCAACACCCAGATCTGCCTCTGGTATGTATATAAACTTGGTTAGGCCATTTATTTGCCGAATGTAAATGACGAAAACCGGGAGTAAACACTGATTCCTAGGCTTTCGTTTGCCATACTGACTTACAGTTTCTTACAGTAGATCCTCTGGAAAAAGGCAAACTAGGCCTGTGTATCCAGCTCACTTGCACTGCTGCGGTCGTTCACGGTGTTGGCGGCAGCGGTAGCAAACGCAAAATTTTTACTATTCTGTATTTTTGCTTTATAATCAAACTTCAAATCTTGTCTTCCCCATGCTTTATTAAGATTACTTTCAAACTTCCTTATTGATTCGGAATCGACTACATACTGGGGCAGTGCATTCCACTCATTTACCACTCTATCACAAAATGAGTTCTTTGCCTTTTCAAGCCTATTTCTTTCTTTGTAAATTTTCTTAGTGTCCTCTCGTTCTTGTTCCCTCCCGCATCAAGAAGATACCTTCACACATCCTCATCATACATTCCTGACACTATCTTAAAAGTCTCTATCATATCCCCTCTCTTTCTCCTATATGCCAGTGTCGGAAGCCCCAGTGTCCTCAACCTCTGCTCATAGCCCGCGTTCTTCAACGTTGGTACTAGCTTGCTAGCTCTCCTCTGCACTTTCTCCACTGATTCTATATCCTTTACCATATATGGAGCCCACACCTGGTTCGCATATTCCAGGTGCGGCCTAACCAGCGCTGTATAGATTCCTGAATATTTCTTTGTCAAGTGACACAAATGTCCTCCTTATCAGCCCTACAATTCTATTGGCTTTGTTTATCTTTTCCACTAAATGTTCTGAGAAATTTAACTTATTGTCTATCACTACTCCTATATCCTTTTCTGCATTAACTTCCTCCATCGCTTCATATATACTGTATCCTACCTTGTCTATCTTGCTTGTCCCAATCCGCATGTACTTGCATTTTTTTGGATGAAAAGGCATTAACCAATGTTCAGACCATCCCTTCATGCCCTCCATATCTCCTTGAAGCAAACCCACATCTTCCTTACTCCTCACTCTTCTATACAGCTTAGTGTCATCCACATACAGGTATATCTCACATCCATTAGTTATAACTTCAGGTAAGTCGTTGATAAATATAACAAACAGTAGTGGTCCCAACACAGACCCCTGAGGTACCCCACTTGTAATTTCCCTTCATCCCGAGCCTATTCCATTCACCAGTACCCTCTGTCTCCGATCTTTCAGGAAGGCTTCTATCCATTTCACACATTTCTCCCCTATATTATAGCTTCTAACTTTCTCTATTAACCTTTTATGTGGTGACATTCAAACAGCACACCACAAACATTAAAAAGAAACTGACACCCAGACTTAACACCCTCAGGTCACTTGCTCACACAAAATTTGGACACAACAAAGAAACTACCACCACAGTATATAAAGCTTCTAACTTTCTCTATTAACCTTTTATGTGGTGACATTCAAACAGCACACCACAAACATTAAAAAGAAACTGACACCCAGACTTAACACCCTCAGGTCACTTGCTCACACAAAATTTGGACACAACAAAGAAACTACCACCACAGTATATAAACAATACATAAGATCAGTGATGGAATACGCAAGCCCAGCCTGGGCTTCTAACCTAGCTGAAACACATCATAAGACCTTACAGACTATTCAAAACAAAGCCCTGAAGATCATTACAGGCTGCACAGCTACTGCACCCACAGATCACCTACATCAAGAAACCAAAATCCTCAAAGTCAAAGACCATCTGGACATGAGAGGCACTCAATTCCTGGCAGCAGCCTCCACGAACCAAGACCACCCACTAAACTACATGGCAACACACCCACAGACACCAAGAAATATCAAAACAACACCCAGCACACGGTATCACACACAATTATTGTCCTCTCTCCCTCCCTGCCCACCCCGAACCAACTTCCAGAAGCACATCCATACACATATCTCTCACCGATCCATCCACTCACTCACAGACAACACGCAGCTGCATGCACGACCTCCCGAAATCCTTCTGAATCCTCCCTTCCTCGCGAGGACAGAGTCCACCTGGCCAGGCTGAGATGCGGACACCATCCAGCTCTCCTGAGCTATCAGAAGAGACTGGATGACTCCGTTGTCGATGCCTTCCCGGGATGTAACACAGCACCCCATACCATTAAACACATCATAGAAGACTGCATTTCACACAACCACTTATGCCAACAACACAATCTACACTCAATGAGAGCTCTGGGAAGCCCGATCGTGGCCATGGCCTTTCTCAGGGACTCGGGGCTGTTCGGCCAGGCAGCTTAGGGAACAACAACAACAACAACAACCTTTTATGTGGGACCTTATCGAAGGCCTTCATAAAATCGCAATATACCACGTCTATAACATCACCATCCTCCAGAATTTGCATCCAATCATCTACCACCTTGATTAGCTGTAGTACCGTCGACAAGAAATAAGAAAGTCAACAAAGGATTTCTCCCGTCTTCTCCCAGACAGGCTGGCGCCGACCCTCCGATCGGAAGATTTACATTTTATTTATTTATATAACTGTCTTCGTGGTGCAATGCATAAGTGTGTTGATTTTCGATGTGAGCATCCTAGGTTCGAATCCCCGGACTGCCACATGTGTTTGTTAATTTCATTAATCGAGTTTAGGAGTAAAGTTGGTTGGTGGAGAGAACATAATAATTTATTATTTTTTTTTACCAGTCTACATAAAATTATAGGGAAATATTGTAACATGTTTTTAATTGACATTTGTGTCATTTTTTCTGATTATAAGTTGGTGGGAAAATGTTTTCTTTGATTCCATCATATCGGAAATGATTCACAGATTATATAGAGACCAAATAACATACACTTTTAAGTGTGTTCAATAGTTTTGCATTATCAAGAGGGTCATAACTTCTTCTCTACTTTCTGGTCTATTGAACCATAATAAAGAGAGGGGGAGGGAGGGAGTGCCCCCGACTGTGATAACCAGTCTGATGATGATAATGATATGATGAACAATATTTCTGTGTTCTCTGGTTTCGATGAGTACGATATTTATGCCGGGGAACCTGGAGGGACCGAAGTACGAGCTGTAGCTCAAAGCTTATCAACTTCATCACAGTAACGGGATCGGGGTTGGGGCCGGGACGGGGCAGGGGGTGGTTCCGAGGGAGTACAGCGGCGGGGGATATCTACCGAACGTCAACACATCTATACACACAAATAGGTCAGTAACAGGTACAAATCAGTACTTAACAGGTACAAATCAGTACTTATCGATGCTTAATGTATTCTATGTTTTGTTATAAATGATGTTGGTGGTATAATGTAATATATGTCGGCTGAAGGTAAGCAAAAAAGGTCAAAAGGGGACTTTGGGAAAGTGGCTTGAACGAATTCATTAATTCCCATAAGGCCTGTTATATCTAAAACACGGTTTTGATTCCGGTCTATATGATCTGTGCCCCATGAATATTCTTTCCTCTCACTTAAACATTAGGCTACCATGGTGCGGTGGGAGTATGAACATGATTAGATTAATATCCAGTATTCGAGAATGGATAATAAGTCGTAGGCATGTGCATAAACCTTTAACCGTCTTGGTGGTGTAATGGTTAAGGTGTCAAAAATCTGTGTGTGATAACCCGGGTTCGAATCCTGGTGGATCGCACATGTGCTTTCATTAATTTCATTGGAGGTGTTTGGTGTTGTGGTGAAGTTAATACAAAATAGATAAACGGTACGTATACGGTAAGAGTTAACCATGTAAAGGAACATAATAATTGATATTGGTTCAGGAGTAATTTATCGAGAGGACTTCCCTAAGTGGTTAAGGCCCCATTAATTGCTCTTTCCATTCACATATGCATAGCCTACGTGAGTTGCAGTTGGGATGTGTGTACATGCTTAGATTGATATGCAGGATTCGAAGTTGCATAATAAATCGTAGGCAGTGTCCACCAACCTTTAACTGTCTTCGTGGTGCGATGTATAAGGTGTTGATTTTCGGTGTGAGCATCCTGGGTTCGAGTCCACGGACTGCCACATGTGTTTGTAAATTTCATTAATCGATTTTAGGAATATGGTTGGTTGTTGGAAGGAACATAATAATATCGGGACCTGACTATACAGTATATATATATATATATATATATATATATATATATATACTGTATAGATATAGGCTACTGTATATATGTATAATAATAATAAAATACTATTCTGTGATACTAAAGCCTACACTTACCCGTCGTCCAGACGCATTGTCCGACATGTTTAACCCTTCCTGCCCGGGCAACATTTTAAAATGACGTACCTTGCGAAGGCCCAGAGCCCGGGCAGTATTTTAAAATCTGTATGCTTGAAAGCGTCCTAAGCGTGCTTTGAAAGCCACGCGGCGAAACATTTGTTGACAAGGTCGATCGTAGCGCCACCAAGCCTCAACTACATCGCTTATCAGTCCGACCTTGTCCGCCATTGCTAGTAATAGCGAAAATAAGTCTTCCAAAGTGCCCGATATGGCTAAATACGCGGCAAAACTCTCTCCACATAAATCGTAATCACACCAGTTGACCTAGAGACCTCTACTCAGCGCCAGTCTACAGATACAAGTAAGGGCTACATTTTGAGATTTTAGTGAATTCTCTAGCTATTAAATTAACAAAAATAGGCCTATGTTTACATACAACGTTTTTTGGCCAGATCGCCCGGGTAAGACTATCAACATTTAGAAATGCTGCCCGGGCAAGAAGGGTTAAAGGGACAGCCGACCGCACTTTATCATCTGACTGCCAGGGAGAAACTGAGGACTTGACCTGTCTCTACCTACCGGGAGAGTGGAGGTAGACTAGAAGCAGTGTTGCCAAGGTTTTCATTCACCATGCCACTACAAAAACTTTTCGTAGCCTAATTTATACACAATTCGAGTACATACATACATACATAAAATTTTAAGACTGAGTGCTCCACACATACATGCAGTTTCAGTCTCTTATCCTAATGGCGGCATTCCAGGCAACCCTGTTAAGGGCTGCTGCACTTGTCAAGTTTTTAAATTTGAGATCGGCATGTATAGTCCGATCCCAGGTCTTCCTCGGTCCACCCCTTGGTGCAGCTCCCTCCACGATCACAGAACTGCATTTTTTCACCCAATTTTGTTCATCCTTGCAGCTTAGGCTCCGCTGCATGTCTGCCTGCCGAGATTAGAACCTCTCCGGGTGGTTGGGGGCCGGGGGAGTGCTGGAGGGACCTTGGTGACCCTGGTCTCTGGGTCTTCTCCTGGATGACTTAGATGTGTGTGAATTTGTATTTTGTTTTTGTGTGTTCATTGTTTTGTGTTGTGTTTTGTGTTGTCCCTGTTCTTGCTCTGTCTTGATCCCCCCCCCTCCCCCCCCCAAAAAAAAGGGAAAAAAAAAAGGAAAAAGAAAACAAAATAGGAAAAGACGGGGATTGGGCTTGAGTAAATAGATAGAAAATAGATAGATTCTCTCCACATGTCCATACCATCCTAGTCTACTTGTACGCATCACCTCGCTAATACTCTTTATACCTAAACATCTCCTCAGTTCGTCATTTGTTATTCTATCCTGCAGTCTGGCCCCACTCAGCCATCTCACCATTCTCATCTCATTACGTTCCATTCTGTTGACATCCTCTACTTTAACGGCCCATGTTTCTGAGGCATACGTCATTGCACTTCTAACACATGAGGCATACACCTTTCCCTTCAGGGAGAGAGGCATTCTTTTCATGGTCAGAATTGGCAGCAGTTCTCTGAACTTCCCCCAGCCACACCTAATTCTAGCAACAGTGGCAGCCTCGGCCCCACCACCGGCAGAGATAGTATGTCCTAGGTAACAAACTTGTCCACCAGCTCCAATGACTCATTTCTAAAATTCACAGCCACAGGATCATCACTTAAGGGGAGGTATTTAGTTTGTTCCCTAGACCTCCATCAACCTTAAAATTACACCCCCTTGAGTCCCTTTCAAGATAAATTTGTACATTTTTCGGTAGAAAAATATCCCGGCCGAAGGCCGGTTCCTCTTAAATTACAGGCTCGCTAACGCTCGCCAGGATAAAATCGACACCTGAATGGCACGAAAGGTCTTAATATGGGGTGAAAGTTCTTAAAATCGCTAAACTAATGGGGCAAACGTCTTAAAATCTCAAAAGCAATGGGGCTAAACGTGAGGGAGAAAGGAGTCAAGAAAAAAATCCCTCAAGTGGAGACCTCCCCTTAACACAAGCTCGCCTTTGCACACTACGCACTCAAATCTCTCTATTTCTGACATATCCTTCGGCAGGGGTCCTTTTATTCTACTACAGCGCTTACTCCCATGGTGCACCCGACATGGACAGATGCTACATCGAATTGAGTTAGCGCCCACACCCTTTCCACACACTGCACATGGGTATGTACCGCTCTTCCATATGTTCCGTATGTTCCACATTGCCTCGTCTCAATCTACAATGCATAACCTTGGTTTTGTAAATATTGACTCTTAACCTCTGAAGTGCGCATGGGGGTAATTGGAAACGTCCCCCTGTGCTGACGTATTTGAGGTGTTTCCGTCACTAAAATATTCATTGTGCCATTAATAGCATTAATACTTATCCATATGTGCCTATTATGGGTTGATTATAAAGGTATTAACCTGAAACAACAATAAAACGAGTGAAAACAGCGTTTGGATGGTCAAAATCGGAGATATAGCCCGCGAGTTGTATAATGTATGGGTGAGGCAATCTGCTTTCCCGCCAATTTCCCCCAAGGCCACTGAGACACAGTCGATCGATACTCTCTCTCTCTCTCTTGCACTCGCTTGCTATCAGTGATGACCACACCCTCCAATCGGATTTCTAATGTTAGCACGAAAATATACCTCAGAATAAGGGAATAACAGGGAAAATAGGTGATAACTGAAGGAGAGGAGGAAAGTGGGGAAGGAGGGGAGGTAGAGGACTGAGATTTTGCGTGGCCCAGGGGCCAAACAAAAAATAAAATAAAAAAAAAAATAACAAAATATTTTTTTTTCGATGTCAAAAGTTGATTTTTTTTTTCACTCACTCTTAAGAGTCTCCCAGCAGTCCGCCAGGGGAACTCTTAAGAGTCTCCCAGCAGTTCCCGGGTTAACCCTCCAGCCCCGGCTATGTATTCCATATATATTCCCCGAAATCCGGGAGTTTTGGCCGAAAAACGTCTACGCCTAGGCTACCGTATCTTTGTTATTCTGACTGCTTCCGCATTCTCGCGCATCCCCAAGCGTAGATGTGTTTCGTACCTGTAGAATGGCGTTAAGTAGAGCTCTCTAAGTCAACTGGTTCAGTTGTGATGATGATTTCATTGGAGATAACTTTATGGCAAAAACAGCCACTTTACACTACTTTTCGATACTTAACAATAACATACAGGCACACACGAACAAGCGACGCACTCCTTCTTGTGGCCGGAGATGTGGGGCGTCGGTCCAGCCGGCTGTTGTTTACATGCGTCGGACGTACGCCTCGCACACCAAGCTTACAGGCTTTAAGCTCATGGGTGTTTAAGAGCCCTTCCGGGTAGCTCGGGTGTGTTTTTTATGGGTGTTTAAGAGCCCTTCCGGTTCTGAAGGGTTAAACCCTTGCTCGCCATGCCCTCTCTCCATCTTCTGAATTTGGCCTCAGCATCTTGCATATTGTCAGCTATTAGGACTAAATCGTCTGCATAAAACGGTTCCAACACAATTTGAGTATTCAGTTTTCATTCAATCTATTTCCAAAAGTATCAAATATACGAAAGTTGCGTATCCATGCATTTTGGAACACCTTTGCTGAATGTGCGATGTTCCATGTGTGAGAGGGTCAATCAATTTTTATTCTGCGTAATTCGTCTTATTCTCATCATTATTCATATAAGTTTATTTGTTTAACAACTTTTAAAAATACCAATAACTTCTACCTATTCAGCCATTAATGGGGTATCATATATGGCAATGTTGTTTCTAAGACGATTCACGCAATTAACCTCCTGCTTCCCTACACAAATTTATAGAAAGGTAGCATTGCCAATTTCTATCAGGTGAGTTAGCGAATTCTGCACCACCTTGTAGCCTACGTGAGTTGCAGTTGGGATGTGTGTACATGCTTAGATTGATATGCAGGATTCGAAGTTGCATAATAAATTGTAGGCAGTGTCCACCAACCTTTAACTGTCTTCGTGGTGCGATGTATAAGGTGTTGATTTTCGGTGTGAGCATCCTGGGTTCGAGTCCACGGACTGCCACATGTGTTTGTAAATTTCATTAATCGATTTTAGGAGTATGGTTGGTTGTTGGAAGGAACATAATAATTTATATTGGTTCAGGAGTAATTTATCGAGAGGACTTCCCTAAGTGGTTAAGGCCCCATTACTTGCTCTTTCCATTCACATATGCATAGCCTACGTGAGTTGCAGTTGGGATGTGTGTACATGCTTAGATTGATATGCAGGATTCGAAGTTGCATAATAAATTGTAGGCAGTGTCCATCAACCTTTAACTGTCTTCGTGGTGCCATGTATAAGGTGTTGATTTTCGGTGTGAGCATCCTGGGTTCGAGTCCACGGACTGCCACATGTGTTTGTAAATTTCATTAATCGATTTTAGGAGTATGGTTGGTTGTTGGAAGGAACATAATAATATATTATTTAGGTCATGTTGTAGGGGTCCATGTCATCTGTGTTGATATGGTGAGTGAAGTTAGGTTCTGTGGGGTGATGTCAGGGACTTCAGAACATAGTAGATTTATCTTGTTTTTAGATTACCGTGTTAACCCAGTGTTGAGGTTTAGAATACCCCACATATTTGTATATGTGTAAGTTGTTACCTAATCGCAGCTGTTGTTTCAGGTTCATAACTGTACTCAAGCGACAGGAAGAAGGAAGTTACTGGAGTTTGTGCCTGTCTCCTCTGCTAATACTAATATTCATGAGCCTCTCGGGTATGTTTAGTGAGATCTGGTCCAGCAGGCTGTTCAAGAAGGCAGCTCTGTAGATGTTAAAGTTTGCCAAGTGATGCATCACGTGAATGATGCACAGCATAATCAATTGACTATAATTCAAAAAGACTTTTTTTTAGTGTTAAGACTTGTCATATGAAACTGCCTATAAAGCATATCATTAAAATTATTTTGTTTACTGTCATTATTTTTAAGTGTTAGTAGATTCAAAGCATCAATGATGGATTTGCTGGAAGAAGAATCAGTTGTGAATTTGGATAATGAAGAGTTAACACAACATACGGAAATGTTGAAATATAAACAATTTGAAGGCAATAAAAGTGAAGAGAAAAATTTAGTGGATAAAGGTTTTGAAAAGGTTACTATATGCGAAGATGAAGAATTAGAGAGTGAAAGAGTGAATATTGACAAATGTGAGATAGCCAGTTTTGTAGTGGAAACACAAGATAATAATCCTAGCAGGAGCTTCGACCACAATAACAAAACAAAAACTTATCACACAGGTTCCCCAGAGCAACAGGTTAATAAATATGAGTGTCAGGTCTGTGGTAAGAGGTTTGGCAACAAGCGGTACCTGACTCGGCACTGCGCAGTTCATACAGCAGTGAAGGAGTTTGTGTGTCTGGTGTGTGGTAAGAGGTTTGGTAAGAAGTACAACCTAACTCGCCACGAAGTTGTCCACACGGGAGCCAGGGAGTACCAGTGTCCGGTATGTTCAAAGAGGTTTGCTTTGAAAGACACCCTCGCCACGCATCTCTTAGTTCATTCGGGAGAGAAAAACTTTGGCTGTGAGGATTGTGGTAAGCTGTTCAAGTCAAAAGTTGAACTAGTGAGACATTCATTCATTCATAGTGAAGCCAAGACCTTTGAGTGTCAGCTGTGTGCTAAAAAATTCGCCCAGAGAACTGCCCTCGACACTCACGCCAAAATCCATTCAGCTAAAGAGTTTGTTTGTGATTATTGTGGTAAATGCTTCCCACTTCGGAAATACCTCAATGCTCATCTACTGGTTCATTCAGGAGAAAAGAAGTACAAGTGTGAGCATTGTGGTAAATGTTTTATGCTAAAGCAATATCTGAAGCAACATCTATTGCTCCACACGGGGGACAAAACGTTCAAATGTGATAATTGTGATAAATGTTTTTACCGAAAAGCTGACCTCGCCCAGCACTTTTTAGCTCATTCAACCAAGAAAAAGTTGAAGTGTGATCATTGTGGCCGAGGGTTCAAGTATAAGACGCACCTCACCCAACACTTGTTAGGGGGTTCATTTCAATGTAAGCAATGTAATCAATGTTTCCCACAGAAATGTATACTCAATAAACATTTATTAGTTCATTCACTAAAGAAAAAGTGAGGCAGTCCAGACCAGGGGCGCCTGGAGTGCTGCACGTGACTGAAACCCACACCCCATATATGGATCACCCATCTTTAAATAATATGTTCTTTGTCCCAGTTTCATGTCTTGGAAACTGTACAGTTGGCAATATTTCCAGCTGGCCCAGGGTTCCCTGTATTTTCACTATTTAAGGGGAGACTGGCTGTTTGTTTGGTCTATGAATTCATTTATTCATATATTTTTTTAGTCCTCCCTAGACCTCCATCAAGCTTAGAAAAACACCCCCTAGACCCCCCCTTCAAGATAAATTTGTACATTTTTTGGTAGAAAAATGTCCCGACCGAAGGCCGATTCCTCTTAAAATTGCAGGCTCGCCAGGAAAAAATTGACACCTAAATAGCACGAAAGGTCTTAAAATTGACAACGAAATGGGGCGAAAGGTGTTAAAATCGCCAACCTAATGGGCCGAACGTCTTATAATCTCAAAACTAGTGGGGCTAAACATTAGGGAGAAGGGGGTCCAGAAAAACGGTCTGCCTGCCCTGAAGCTATTATAAATACATAGGCCTAAATGAAAATTGCAAGTAACAGAAATAAACAAAGTTATTATTGGTAGGTTAATTCTGTATATTGTATTTGCTTTTAGTCTGCTTGAAATAAATACAATAATAAAGACAAAGTTTGAAATCCTGTCGGGTGTGCACAGAGTGGTTTCATTTCTAGTGTTATTTTCTAGATGGCTACACTGTTAACCCCTTCTATACCAGCAACATCTCTTTAACCTTATTTTGGCTGCCATTAGACGATTTTATTCAGTTTAAAAAGGGCCTCCAGCAACTAACAGGCTTAGAACTATCTCACTTACCCCTTTTTTTTACTGCCACAGGTCCTTCTTAAACTGCCCTAAATCGTCTAAATAGAGCTAGAATAAAATTCAAAAGACGTCGCCGGTACCGAAGGGGTCAATAGATGTTCAGTGTAAATCACATCTCTCACCCCATTGTTACCACTGGAGATCCCATAGTAACAGAGATTGGCAGGGGGTTAACACTATCTGGTGCAACGTCTTGGAGGTTATTATGGTATTTTGTTTAATTATTATTGAGGGTTTTATTTGTTTTAGCCTTTTTCGAACAATGTGTATTTTGTTAACCCCTAGAGTTGGAAAAACGCCTTTCCAAACCCCTTTCAAACTAAAAAAACGTTCCCCTGACCCCCTTCAAGCTAAATATGTAAATTTTTCGGTAGAAAAGTGTCGCGGCCAAAGGCCGATTTCTGCCAAATTGCAGGCTCGCTATTGCTCGCCCAGATATAATCGACACCTTATTGGGTTGAAGCATCATAATAGACACCTTATTGGGTTGAAGCATCATAATAGACACCTTATTGGGTTGAAGCATAATAATAGACACCTTATTGGGTTGAAGCATCATAATAGACACCTTATTGGGTTGAAGCATCATAATAGACACCTTATTGGGTTGAAGCATCATAATAGACACCTTATTGGGTTGAATCATAATAATAGACACCTTATTGGGTTGAAGCATCATAATAGACACCTTATTGGGTTGAAGCATCATAATCGACACCTTATTGGGTTGAAGCATCATATAATCGCCAAACTAATGAGGTGAAACGTCTTAAAATATCCAATTAGCTAATGGAATAAATCAGGGAGGATCCAAATTGGCCCGCCCTGCACCTAATAGGGTTAAACCGGAGCAATTTTGTTTTAAGTCTTGAATGAATATGAGAAGGAATACAAGAAATTAACATGAAATAGCATTGTTTGACCATTTTATCCCTTCCATAGGCATAATTATCACTTCCATAGGCATAATTATCACTTCCATAGGCATAATTATCACTTCCATAGGCATAATTATCACTTCCATAGGCATAATTTGAATTACAAACCATATTTTTATCATTACATGTACAGTCTGACCTGCCAATACGCGAGCTTTTAATACGCGATTCACCTTATACGCGAGGAGGGGGTCGAATCATACCCAAAACTTTCAAAACGCGTGATGTACCTTTAAAACGCGAATCCGGGGCCGATATAAGGGCAATTCCGGGGAGTTCAGCTAATACGCGAGGCCCCCCACCATTCCGCGCCAGTTACGTAGGCACGCAGGGCATTGTGGGATACGCCAGTCTACCCTCAGTCCACGCTCGCGCAACAGCTGTCCGACTCGTGTTGGACATTTACTGTTAATTTTAAGGTGAGTTTATTATTATTGTTATATTTTCTTATGATTTGGATGTTTATGTATACATACAGTATATGTACCTTTTGTGGCAATTGACAGAGATAAATAGGCCTAAAGTAGACAACTTGGAGTCAGTGCCGCCCATATCGATTTATTCCCATATAATACTCTATTGCTAATACGCCAATTTTCATTCCGCGCCCAAGCGTGTCGCCCATATTCTCGCGTATTGGCAGGCCAGACTGTACAGTGGACTCTCGTTATCCGCGATCCGTGATATTCGCGGACACCCCTAAATATCCCATTACTCGTCATCCGCGCAAAAAAAACGGCAAAATACCAGCTATTCACGGATTTGAATCGGGCGGGTCGGTGCGCATCCCGAGTCTTGCTTTGGTCGGCCATCTTGCATTCTTGCGTGACGTCAACACAGCGTCCCAGCTGAGGCAGTAGCTCACAGCCCAGTGTTGGAAAAGTCGAAAACCACCTGTTTACAAGCTTTTTTCTGCACGAACCTCTTATCTCCCGCATTTATTAGCGCCTTTAGAGCATTCAGTGATAGGGACAGTGGGCCTGATGGTAATCATGATGGAAATAAATGCCCGGGACCATCAAAACAGGGAGCAAGCGTACCGACGCTGTCGGACGAAAGCGGGCAAATTATGCCGATGCGTAAGGCTAGCCTAGGCCTAGACTGATTACAAATAAAGTTTGTGTGGTAAGTTATCTCCTCATAATATGTATTTACAAGTATTCTCAAATAATATGTATTTATTGGATATATTTGGGGGGAAATGGGTACTTTATGGGTGACTGGACGAATGTGGAATAAAGTGTGGTACCGGTACCGTCACTGACGGTACCACATTTTGTTCCATATTCTTCCAGGTCCATCACCGTATCTGTTTAATAATTTGGTCCATATTATTGTCATAAAGTAGGTCAAAATAATGGTTTGAGGGTCCAAGATGGCTGAGTCAGGTACGACCTAAGCCTATTTCCCATTGAAACCTATGTTAAACACTGCCCACGTATCCGCGAAACCACGCATTCGCGGAAGGGGGCTGGTACGACATAGGCGCGAATACTGGGAATCCACTGTACTGTACAATAAATGATGACTGAATATAATTGACTCTGCTTTCTTGGTTTGACAAGCTCCGTCATCTTGGTGCCACTGGTGATATTTTTCTCTCTTTACACTCAAATATTGCCATACCCATAATAAATATTTGGGAATATTAGTACAGAATATGTAGCTTGATTTTTGGATATACATTGTCAATGCTCATAAACAAAATAAAACTTTCTGCTTTGATAATCAAGGCACAAAAAAAAAGTTTCCAAATGAAACGATGACCACTCTCTTAACCCGTAAACGGCGGCAAGCTCTTAAGAGGTTTTTACTGGGCGACGGCGGCAAAGCTCTTAAGAGGGAGCCCTAAAAATACCATTTAAACAGCACTAAACCATTTTTTTTTCCCCTATACCTCATATCACTCCTCCACTTCCCCTCCTTCCTCCCTTTCCCCTCCCCCTTCAATTATCACCTATTTTCCCTGTTATTCCCTAATTCGTTGGTATATTTTTGTGCTAACATTAGCAAACTGTGTGGAGGATGTGCTTACGTGCCTAGCGAGTGTGTTACATGACCGAGTGTGTGTATGAGTAGGCTGTGTGGCTTGAGGCCTCGTGTTGTTGTTGTTGTTGCTGTTCCTCAGGCTGTCTGGCCGAGCAGCCCCAAGGTCCCGAGCAAGGCCAAGGCTATAACCGAGCGCCCCCACAGAACCCTCCCAGCTTACCACTAATAATGCCCAGGTGACCGAAGCCACTCAAAGGCGGGGAGCTGAGGAGGGTGCGGAAACGCCCGGGAAACAAAAGCCCCACCCAAGGCCCTGTGCCCCTCAGCAATTATAAAGGGAAAGTTGAGGGGCAAAGGAAAAATGTGACGCTTTGGCTCCCAATCTGCCAGGGTTGGCAGTAGGGAGGTCAATCCACGGAAAAGACGCCGTCACTTGAGATCTAGAAAATATATAAGTAAAAGGAACAGTCAGAGTAAGCTATGGGTATGGCAGAGATCGCTCAACTCTCATTCTGATAGACCAGCCCATCACCTTGATAGACCAGCCCATCACCTAGGCCTCGTGGAGAGAGGGGTTGCCTCAATTTTCTCCAAAATTCATGAATGGGCTGGTCCATCTATATTCGCGATTTTGACCAGAAAAATTATATTTTCACTTGTTTGATTGTTGTTACAGGTTACTATCTTCATAGTGAAGGTAAAATAGGCTCATATGAATAAGTAATAACGATATTTATCATAAAATGACGATTATAGGCCTGAATGGAGCCCATATGCTCGCCCATGGGGAGCTAGTTCATAACCCCCCCCTCGCCGTTCCCGGGTTAATACAGGATCTCTAGTTACAATAATCTGGCCGAGTGCTAAAAGGGCCAATGTCCAGATATTCCAATAAAAATTTGACCTGATAATTAATATAACCATGGCTAAATGTATGTTTAGTTATTGGTGTAAAGGACCAATTGACTCATCCACTAGTATAACCAGTTCATTAATATACCCAGTCCACTAGTATACCCAGTCCATTAATATACCCAGTCCACTAGTATACCCAGTCCACTAGTATACCCAGTCCACTAGTATACCCAGTTCATTAATATACCCAGTCCACTAGTATACCCAGTCCACTAGTATACCCAGTCCACTAGTATACCCAGTTCATTATTATACCCAGTTCATTAATATACCCAGTCCACTAGTATACCCAGTTCATTAATATACCCAGTCCACTAGTATACCCAGTTCATTAGTATACCCAGTCCACTAGTATACCCAGTTCATTAATATACCCAGTCCACTAGTATACCCAGTCCATTAGTATACCCAGTTCACTAGTATACCCAGTCCACTAGTATACCCAGTTCAGTAGTATACCCAGTTCATTAATATACCCAGTCCACTAGTATACCCAGTTCATTAATATACCCAGTCCACTAGTATACCCAGTCCACTAGTATACCCAGTCCACTAGTATACCCAGTTCATTATTATACCCAGTCCACTATTATACCCAGTCCACTAGTATACCCAGTTCATTAATATACCCAGTCCACTAGTATACCCAGTCCACTAGTATACCCAGTTCATTAATATACCCAGTCCACTAGTATACCCAGTTCATTAATATACCCAGTCCACTAGTATACCCAGTCCACTAGTATACCCAGTCCACTAGTATACCCAGTCCACTAGTATACCCAGTTCATTATTATACCCAGTCCACTAGTATACCCAGTTCATTAATATACCCAGTCCACTAGTATACCCAGTCCACTAGTATACCCAGTTCATTAATATACCCAGTCCACTAGTATACCCAGTCCACTAGTATACCCAGTTCATTATTATACCCAGTCCACTAGTATACCCAGTCCACTAGTATACCCAGTCCACTAGTATACCCAGTCCACTAGTATACCCAGTCCACTAGTATACCCAGTCCACTAGTATACCCAGTTCATTATTATACCCAGTCCACTAGTATACCCAGTTCATTAATATACCCAGTCCACTAGTATACCCAGTTCATTAATATACCCAGTCCACTAGTATACCCAGTCCACTAGTATACCCAGTTCATTAATATACCCAGTCCACTAGTATACCCAGTTCATTATTATACCCAGTCCACTAGTATACCCAGTCCACTAGTATACCCAGTCCACTAGTATACCCAGTTCATTAATATACCCAGTCCACTAGTATACCCAGTTCATTAATATACCCAGTCCACTAGTATACCCAGTCCACTAGTATACCCAGTTCATTATATACCCAGTCCACTAGTATACCCAGTTCATTATTATACCCAGTCCACTAGTATACCCAGTTCATTATTATACCCAGTCCACTAGTATACCCAGTTCATTATTATACCCAGTCCACTAGTATACCCAGTTCATTATTATACCCAGTCCACTAGTATACCCAGTTCATTATTATACCCAGTCCACTAGTATACCCAGTTCATTATTATACCCAGTCCACTAGTATACCCAGTTCATTATTATACCCAGTCCACTATTATACCCAGTCCACTAGTATACCCAGTCCACTAGTATACCCAGTTCATTAATATACCCAGTCCACTAGTATACCCAGTCCACTAGTATACCCAGTTCATTAATATACCCAGTCCACTAGTATACCCAGTTCATTATTATACCCAGTCCACTAGTATACCCAGTCCACTAGTATACCCAGTCCACTAGTATACCCAGTTCATTAATATACCCAGTCCACTAGTATACCCAGTTCATTAATATACCCAGTCCACTAGTATACCCAGTCCACTAGTATACCCAGTTCATTAATATACCCAGTCCACTAGTATACCCAGTTCATTATTATACCCAGTCCACTAGTATACCCAGTTCATTATTATACCCAGTCCACTAGTATACCCAGTTCATTATTATACCCAGTCCACTAGTATACCCAGTTCATTATTATACCCAGTCCACTAGTATACCCAGTTCATTATTATACCCAGTCCACTAGTATACCCAGTTCATTATTATACCCAGTCCACTAGTATACCCAGTTCATTATTATACCCAGTCCACTAGTATACCCAGTTCATTATTATACCCAGTCCACTAGTATACCCAGTCCACTAGTATACCCAGTTCATTAATATACCCAGTCCACTAGTATACCCAGTCCACTAGTATACCCAGTTCATTAATATACCCAGTCCACTAGTATACCCAGTCCATTAATATACCCAGTCCACTAGTATACCCAGTCCATTAGTATACCCAGTCCACTAGTATACCCAGTTCATTAATATACCCAGTCCACTAGTATACCCAGTCCACTAGTATACCCAGTCCACTAGTATACCCAGTTCATTATTATACCCAGTCCACTATTATACCCAGTCCACTAGTATACCCAGTTCATTAATATACCCAGTCCACTAGTATACCCAGTCCACTAGTATACCCAGTTCATTAATATACCCAGTCCACTAGTATACCCAGTTCATTAATATACCCAGTCCACTAGTATACCCAGTCCATATACCCAGTCCACTAGTATACCCAGTTCACTAGTATACCCAGTCCACTAGTATACCCAGTTCATTATTATACCCAGTCCACTAGTATACCCAGTTCACTAGTATACCCAGTCCACTAGTATACCCAGTCCACTAGTATACCCAGTTCATTAATATACCCAGTCCACTAGTATACCCAGTCCACTAGTATACCCAGTTCATTATTATACCCAGTCCACTAGTATACCCAGTCCACTAGTATACCCAGTCCACTAGTATACCCAGTCCACTAGTATACCCAGTCCACTAGTATACCCAGTCCACTAGTATACCCAGTTCATTATTATACCCAGTCCACTAGTATACCCAGTTCATTAATATACCCAGTCCACTAGTATACCCAGTTCATTAATATACCCAGTCCACTAGTATACCCAGTCCACTAGTATACCCAGTTCATTAATATACCCAGTCCACTAGTATACCCAGTTCATTATTATACCCAGTCCACTAGTATACCCAGTCCACTAGTATACCCAGTCCACTAGTATACCCAGTTCATTAATATACCCAGTCCACTAGTATACCCAGTTCATTAATATACCCAGTCCACTAGTATACCCAGTCCACTAGTATACCCAGTTCATTATACCCAGTCCACTAGTATACCCAGTTCATTATACCCAGTCCACTAGTATACCCAGTTCATTATATACCCAGTCCACTAGTATACCCAGTTCATTATTATACCAGTCCACTAGTATACCCAGTTCATTTTATACCCAGTCCACTAGTATACCAGTTCATTATTATACCCAGTCCACTAGTATACCCAGTTCATTATTATACCAGTCCACTAGTATACCCAGTTCATTATTATACCCAGTCCACTATTATACCCAGTCCACTAGTATACCCAGTCCACTAGTATACCCAGTTCATTAATATACCCAGTCCACTAGTATACCCAGTCCACTAGTATACCCAGTATATACCCAGTCCACTAGTATACCCAGTTCATTAATACCCAGTCCACTAGTATACCCAGTCCACTAGTATACCCAGTCCACTAGTATACCCAGTTCATTAATATACCCAGTCCACTAGTATACCCAGTTCATTAATATACCCAGTCCACTAGTATACCCAGTCCACTAGTATACCCAGTTCATTAATATACCCAGTCCACTAGTATACCCAGTTCATTATTATACCCAGTCCACTAGTATACCCAGTTCATTATATACCCAGTCCACTAGTATACCCAGTTCATTATTATACCCAGTCCACTAGTATACCCAGTTCATTATTATACCCAGTCCACTAGTATACCCAGTTCATTATTATACCCAGTCCACTAGTATACCCAGTTCATTATTATACCCAGTCCACTAGTATACCCAGTTCATTATTATACCCAGTCCACTAGTATACCCAGTTCATTATTATACCCAGTCCACTAGTATACCCAGTCCACTAGTATACCCAGTTCATTAATATACCCAGTCCACTAGTATACCCAGTCCACTAGTATACCCAGTTCATTAATATACCCAGTCCACTAGTATACCCAGTTCATTATTATACCCAGTCCACTAGTATACCCAGTTCACTAGTATACCCAGTCCACTAGTATACCCAGTTCATTATTATACCCAGTCCACTAGTATACCCAGTTCATTATTATACCCAGTCCACTATTATACCCAGTCCACTAGTATACCCAGTCCACTAGTATACCCAGTTCATTAATATACCCAGTCCACTAGTATACCCAGTCCACTAGTATACCCAGTTCATTAATATACCCAGTCCACTAGTATACCCAGTTCATTAATATACCCAGTCCACTAGTATACCCAGTTCATTAATACCAGTCCACTAGTATACCCAGTCATTATATACCCAGTCCACTAGTATACCCAGTCATATATACCCAGTCCACTAGTATACCCAGTCCAATATACCCAGTATAGTATACCCAGTCCACTAGTATACCCAGTCATTATTATACCAGTCCACTAGTATACCCAGTCATTAATATACCCAGTCCACTAGTATACCCAGTCCATAGTATACCCAGTCCACTAGTATACCAGTCCACTAGTATACCCAGTCCACTAGTATACCAGTCCACTAGTATACCCAGTCCACTAGTATACCCAGTCATTATTATACCCAGTCCACTAGTATACCCAGTCCTAGTATACCAGTCCACTAGTATACCCAGTTCATTAATATACCCAGTCCACTAGTATACCCAGTCCACTAGTATACCCAGTTCATTAATATACCCAGTCCACTAGTATACCCAGTTCATTAATATACCCAGTCCACTAGTATACCCAGTCCACTAGTATACCCAGTCCACTAGTATACCCAGTCCATAGTATACCCAGTCCACTAGTATACCCAGTTCATTAATATACCCAGTCCACTAGTATACCCAGTCCACTAGTATACCCAGTCCACTAGTATACCCAGTCCATTAGTATACCCAGTCCACTAGTATACCCAGTTCATTAATATACCCAGTCCACTAGTATACCCAGTCCACTAGTATACCCAGTTCATTAATATACCCAGTCCACTAGTATACCCAGTCCACTAGTATACCCAGTCCACTAGTATACCCAGTCCACTAGTATACCCAGTCCACTAGTATACCCAGTTCATTAATATACCCAGTCCACTAGTATACCCAGTCCACTAGTATACCCAGTCCACTAGTATACCCAGTTCATTAATATACCCAGTTCATTAATATACCCAGTCCACTAGTATACCCAGTTCATTAATATACCCAGTCCACTAGTATACCCAGTTCATTAGTATACCCAGTCCACTAGTATACCCAGTTCATTAATATACCCAGTCCACTAGTATACCCAGTCCATTAGTATACCCAGTCCATTAGTATACCCAGTCCACTAGTATACCCAGTTCACTAGTATACCCAGTTCATTAATATACCCAGTCCACTAGTATACCCAGTCCATTAGTATACCCAGTCCATTAGTATACCCAGTCCACTAGTATACCCAGTCCATTAGTATACCCAGTCCATTAGTATACCCAGTCCACTAGTATACCCAGTCCATTAGTATACCCAGTCCACTAGTATACCCAGTTCATTAATATACCCAGTCCACTAGTATACCCAGTTCATTAATATACCCAGTCCACTAGTATACCCAGTCCACTAGTATACCCAGTCCACTAGTATACCCAGTCCACTAGTATACCCAGTCCACTAGTATACCCAGTCCACTAGTATACCCAGTTCATTAATATACCCAGTCCACTAGTATACCCAGTTCATTATTATACCCAGTCCACTAGTATACCCAGTCCACTAGTATACCCAGTCCACTAGTATACCCAGTCCACTAGTATACCCAGTTCATTAATATACCCAGTCCACTAGTATACCCAGTCCACTAGTATACCCAGTCCACTAGTAGGCCCAGTGCATTAATATACCCAGTCCACTAGTATACCCAGTCCACTAATACCAGTCCACTAGTATACCCAGTTCATTAATATACCCAATCCACTAGTATACCCAGTCCACTAGTATACCCAGTCCACTAGTATACCCAGTTCATTAATATACCCAGTCCACTAGTATACCCAGTTCATTAATATACCCAGTCCACTAGTATACCCAGTTCATTAATATACCCAGTCCACTAGTATACCCAGTCCATTAATATACCCAGTCCACTAGTATACCCAGTTCATTAATAACCAGTCCACTAGTATACCCAGTCCACTAGTATACCCAGTTCATTAATATACCCAGTCCACTAGTATACCCAGTTCATTATTATACCCAGTCCACTAGTATACCCAGTCCACTAGTATACCCAGTCCACTAGTATACCCAGTTCATTAATATACCCAGTCCACTAGTATACCCAGTTCATTAATATACCCAGTCCACTAGTATACCCAGTCCACTAGTATACCCAGTTCATTAATATACCCAGTCCACTAGTATACCCAGTTCATTATATACCCAGTCCACTAGTATACCCAGTCATTAATATACCCAGTCCACTAGTATACCCAGTTCATTATTATACCCAGTCCACTAGTATACCCAGTTCATTATTATACCCAGTCCACTAGTATACCCAGTTCATTATTATACCCAGTCCACTAGTATACCCAGTTCATTATTATACCCAGTCCACTAGTATACCCAGTTCATTATATACCCAGTCCACTGGTATACGCAGTCCACTAGTATACCCAGTCCATTAGTATACCCAGTCCACTAGTATACCCAGTCCATTAATATACCCAGTCCACTAGTATACCCAGTCCACTAGTATACCCAGTTCATTAATATACCCAGTCCACTAGTATACCCAGTCCATTAATATACCCAGTCCACTAGTATACCCAGTTCATTAATATACCCAGTCCACTAGTATACCCAGTTCATTATTATACCCAGTCCACTAGTATACCCAGTTCACTAGTATACCCAGTCCATTAGTATACCCAGTCCATTAGTATACCCAGTCCACTAGTATACCCAGTCCATTAATATACCCAGTCCACTAGTATACCCAGTCCATTAGTATACCCAGTTCATTAATATACCCAGTCCACTAGTATACCCAGTTCATTAATATACCCAGTCCACTAGTATACCCAGTCCACTAGTATACCCAGTTCATTAATATACCCAGTCCACTAGTATACCCAGTCCACTAGTATACCCAGTCCACTAGTATACCCAGTCCACTAGTATACCCAGTCCATTAGTATACCCAGTCCACTAGTATACCCAGTTCATTATTATACCCAGTCCACTAGTATACCCAGTCCACTAGTATACCCAGTCCACTAGTATACCCAGTCCACTAGTATACCCAGTCCACTAGTATACCCAGTCCACTAGTATACCCAGTTCATTATTATACCCAGTCCACTATTATACCCAGTCCACTAGTATACCCAGTCCACTAGTATACCCAGTTCATTAATATACCCAGTCCACTAGTATACCCAGTCCACTAGTATACCCAGTTCATTAATATACCCAGTCCACTAGTATACCCAGTTCATTAATATACCCAGTCCACTAGTATACCCAGTCCACTAGTATACCCAGTCCACTAGTATACCCAGTCCACTAGTATACCCAGTCCACTAGTATACCCAGTCCACTAGTATACCCAGTTCATTAATATACCCAGTCCACTAGTATACCCAGTCCACTAGTATACCCAGTCCACTAGTATACCCAGTCCACTAGTATACCCAGTCCACTAGTATACCCAGTTCATTAATATACCCAGTCCACTAGTATACCCAGTCCACTAGTATACCCAGTTCATTAATATACCCAGTCCACTAGTATACCCAGTTCATTAATATACCCAGTCCACTAGTATACCCAGTCCACTAGTATACCCAGTCCATTAGTATACCCAGTCCACTAGTATACCCAGTCCACTAGTATACCCAGTCCACTAGTATACCCAGTCCACTAGTATACCCAGTTCATTAATATACCCAGTCCACTAGTATACCCAGTTCATTATATACCCAGTCCACTAGTATACCAGTTCATTATTATACCCAGTCCACTAGTATACCCAGTTCATTATTATACCCAGTCCACTAGTATACCCAGTTCATTATTATACCCAGTCCACTAGTATACCCAGTCCACTAGTATACCCAGTCCACTAGTATACCCAGTTCATTAATATACCCAGTCCACTAGTATACCCAGTTCATTAATATACCCAGTCCACTAGTATACCCAGTCCACTAGTATACCCAGTCCACTAGTATACCCAGTCCACTAGTATACCCAGTCCACTAGTATACCCAGTTCATTATTATACCCAGTCCACTAGTATACCCAGTTCATTAATATACCCAGTCCACTAGTATACCCAGTCCACTAGTATACCCAGTTCATTAATATACCCAGTCCACTAGTATACCCAGTCCACTAGTATACCCAGTTCATTATTATACCCAGTCCACTAGTATACCCAGTCCACTAGTATACCCAGTCCACTAGTATACCCAGTTCATTAATATACCCAGTCCACTAGTATACCCAGTCCACTAGTATACCCAGTCCACTAGTATACCCAGTTCATTATTATACCCAGTCCACTAGTATACCCAGTTCATTAATATACCCAGTCCACTAGTATACCCAGTCCACTAGTATACCCAGTCCACTAGTATACCCAGTCCACTAGTATACCCAGTCCACTAGTATACCCAGTCCACTAGTATACCCAGTCCACTAGTATACCCAGTCCACTAGTATACCCAGTCCACTAGTATACCCAGTCCACTAGTATACCCAGTTCATTAATATACCCAGTCCACTAGTATACCCAGTCCACTAGTATACCCAGTCCACTAGTATACCCAGTTCATTATTATACCCAGTCCACTAGTATACCCAGTTCATTAATATACCCAGTCCACTAGTATACCCAGTCCACTAGTATACCCAGTCCACTAGTATACCCAGTCCACTAGTATACCCAGTCCACTAGTATACCCAGTTCATTAATATACCCAGTCCACTAGTATACCCAGTCCACTAGTATACCCAGTCCACTAGTATACCCAGTCCACTAGTATACCCAGTCCACTAGTATACCCAGTTCATTATTATACCCAGTCCACTAGTATACCCAGTTCATTAATATACCCAGTCCACTAGTATACCCAGTCCATTAGTATACCCAGTCCATTAGTATACCCAGTCCATTAATATACCCAGTCCACTAGTATACCCAGTTCATTATTATACCCAGTCCACTAGTATACCCAGTCCACTAGTATACCCAGTTCATTATTATACCCAGTCCACTATTATACCCAGTCCACTAGTATACCCAGTCCACTAGTATACCCAGTTCATTAATATACCCAGTCCACTAGTATACCAGTCCACTAGTATACCCAGTCCACTAGTATACCCAGTCCACTAGTATACCCAGTCCACTAGTATACCCAGTTCATTAATATACCCAGTCCACTAGTATACCCAGTTCATTAATATACCCAGTCCACTAGTATACCCAGTCCACTAGTATACCCAGTCCACTAGTATACCCAGTTCATTATTATACCCAGTCCACTAGTATACCCAGTCCACTAGTATACCCAGTCCACTAGTATACCCAGTCCACTAGTATACCCAGTCCACTAGTATACCCAGTTCATTAATATACCCAGTCCACTAGTATACCCAGTCCACTAGTATACCCAGTTCATTATTATACCCAGTCCATTATAGGTTGGCCAGAAATCTTGACTCCAACCTCTCTTAACCCGGCAGCTGCTGGGAGACTCTTAAGAGGTTTTACTGGGCGACTGCGGGGAGACTTAAGATCCTAGGCCTAAAAAAAACATTTATAACACCCCAGTGGCACTTTAAAAAAAAAAAATTGTGTTTAATCCTCCAGACCCGGGGCCTCTAGCTCGCGACTGTACTGTGGTACCGGGTGTTTTTACGATTATTGGGCTATGTTCACTCACCTGTAACTCAATGAATAGGGCATGTAATGTTATGAATAAAAAACTAAAATGTTGCACAAGCCTTCCTCTGTAGAATGCCGTTGAGTAGAGGTCTCTAGCCCCAGTGGTTGCATAATGGCGAGCGCGGGAAGTAGAGTGATTTTCAGCGGCAAATTCTTCCCGCGTTCGGATGCGTCGCCACGGCTACCACGCACCAAGCCACTCGTCGCGCCAGTGTTTACCTCCCTTAGACGACTTTAGTGTATGATATTGAGAATTTGATGTTTATTTGATATTTTGAGAATTTGATGTTTATTTTGATATTTTGAGGCCAATTATATAAAGTATGTGTATTAGGGTGTCACTGTCACTAATATTGCTCTTTTTCACTCGATACCGTACGCTTTGTTAGCATTTGAGGTAGGTTATTGTTATATTAGGCACTGATTATTCGTTATCACAGGTGTTTATTATACTTTGGCCATCAAGTATTAGGTCTTGTGTCACTTTCACTTAGTTATATGCTTTGTAAACGTTTTATATACAATTTATTGTCTTTTTTCACTGATTTATATATTTCTATAGGTTGTAATCATATGAATGTCACTTATTATATACATATGTGTCACTTTCACATATTATTATGGTGTAATTGTATTTGTATCAATTTTTTCATAATACATGACTTTTGTATTACAATAAATAGTTTTACTTCCACTTTTTGCCTATACAGTATATATATATACTGTACATATTGTCACTGTCTTTGGTACTTTCACTATGATTATTAGAACTCTTGCTTGGAGTGGTAATCAAAGAAGCACCCTTCAGCACAGAGTGCCACCCTGCACTCCACACACTCCATGGTGGACTTTTTATCTGACCTCGCCCTCAGCCTGGTGTTGTAGCAGACATGGCACCGCTTCTGCTGCTTTCTTCCTGCTGCTGACTGAGGCAGGGAAACAAGCCTGTGCATATTCATGTAATATGCACAGTGCAAGCGGTCAGTAGCGGCGGGCCCAGCATGTGCCACTGCCCTCTGTGGCGTACCATACTTCTCCAGGAGCTCCTTCAACACCTGCTTTTGGAACCTCCGCAGGCTATTGAACTTCATGGGTGTGTTCTCAGTCCGAAGCTTGTAGATGTTGTAAGCGTTCAGAATGGACATGTCCACCATGTGCAAAAATAACTTTTTGTACCATCTGCACGAGGTACGCAGACAGTCAATGAAGCCTATCTGCATGTCGGACTTGTCCACCAGCCTCATGTTGATGTTGTAGTCCATGACAGCATCGGGCTTGGTCACCCTGGCCTGGGTGCGGCGATCCACTTTGCCAGTCTCCACCATTTCCCCCTTGTGGACGGTGGATAGGAGGTTGACCTTCCGCTGGTCGTGCCAGTGGATAGCCAGAATGGGCCTCGACTTCTTCCTGAACACATCGCCTTTTTTGGTCTTTGGAGGGAAAGGTGGCATGCCCTTCCTTCTCCCTCGTACTGTGCCTACAGTCCCCGTCTTGCGCTCATGGAGGTACTTTGAGAGAGTGGGGGACGTGTAGTAATTGTCCGTGAAGAGGACGTGATTCTTGTGGAAATAGCGGTCCATCATGGCTTGCACCACTGCTCCGCCAAAGCCAATGAGGGGGTCCACAAGCACGTCCCCTTCCTTCCCGCTGTAGACCAGGAAGTCCAGGACATAGCCAGTTCGGCAGTCGCACAGCACAAAGAATTTGATGCCAAAGCGATGTCTCTTTGAGGGGATGTACTGCCGGAAGCTGAGCTTTCCCCAGAACAGCACAAGAGACTCGTCAATGACGACCTTGCAGAAGGGCTTGAAGTAGGAGGAGAAACGGTGTCGCATCATCTCGTACAACGTCCTAATCTTCCACAGCTTGTCTGGCTTGTGGACGTCGGTGTTGGTGACAAGATGGAGCGCTGCGAGGATGTCAAGGTACCGGTCGCGAGACATATATTTCGCATTAGTATGGTGAGTGCCAGGAAGACCATGAACTCGTGATGAGTCACTTCGGTCCACTGCCTCATGTGGCCCTTGGTCACCTTGTCAAAAAAGTGGACCTGGAATTGGTGCTGCTTGTTTGTCTCCTTGATGACAAATCTGGTAACCTCCTCATCAAAAAAGGCCTCAAAAAGCTCATGTGGTGGAGCATTGGGGCTTGCGGGAAAATTGGGGGTAATTTCTGAACCCTCCTGTACCTCATCAAAAGCTGGTACATCAGGGTTGTAATCTTCCCCGTCAGCCACGTCTTGCCACTGAAAAACGTAGAATGGGTCTTGGCGACGCTGACGAGGAGCTCCAGCTGGTGGCCCAGCACGCCCACGGCCAACTCGGGAGGCACGCGCCCTAGGGCGGCCAGGGCGGCGGCCAGGGCGGGCCACAGCACGACGCCCCCGGGCGGAGCGGATGGGTTGAGGGTCGTCCATGTCCATATATTCGTCATCGTCAGAGTGGTCATCTTGCCCTGATGGTGGACCTATATAGTCATGGCCAGAGTCATCTGTGAGGTGCCCTTCATCGTCAGTGTCCCCCACATAATCTGGCGGGGAACGAGTGATGCGTGGGCGGCGTGCGGGGTGGTGAGGTGGGGAAGGAGTGGCAGGTGAGGCTATGTCCCCCCCGAGGTCCTGGGCTCCTTGGCCTGCGACGAGTGACAGAAAGCAATGTTTCACTGTCACTAGGCCCAGGTATTGGTTATGCGAGCTCAAAGACTTTGTCAGGAACATATGTTGACGGCTGGAGAGGTGGGGAGGACCGTGGGGAAAGTTGCGGGGGCGTATGGCTGGGGCCGGCAGGGGTGGACGCCGCGGGAGCCTCGACCAAAGCCCGCCTACTTTTCTGTCCCTTTTTCACATATTGCCTGCCTTTTCCCTTTTCGGCAGCAGTATGTCTCCTGTCGGGGGACCTAGCAGGCGAATAGGCCGAAAGTGGGGGGTCCTCAACCCTTGGCAGTGGTGGGAGTGGTGGGGAAGAATGCAGGGCGCCCGGGTCATCTTGGGTGGCTTGGGAAGATAAGGGAGACAATGGCGGGCGAGATGAGTCACCACGCTCACCCTCACTCACAGCCTCATCCTCACCAAGTCTTTTGGCTTCTTCCCTAGCTGCCGCGGCCGCCTTTTCAAGTATCTGCTTCTTATAGAAGCGTAGCTTGAAAGGCGATTTAGCTGGCGAAGGGCCTGGAGTCGTGTCACTCAACTGAAACTTGGAGAGTGACCTTGAACTATCCCACTCACTCACTTTCCTCACTTCACTCTCTTCAGCTAAAACAGCTTCCGCGAAAGCTGCTACATCACCTTCATCACTCTCATGTTCACTCGCAAATCCCCTAAATTGCGTACCATTGTCACTGTCATCGCCATACTCACTCGACTGATAATTAGCCGATTTATCACTGCCTTCATCATCAACATCATACTGTGCATCAGCACGCTCATAGATTCTCAATGTCTCCTCAATACCTCCGGGAGATAACACATTTAGGCGGTGGCGTCTGCGTAAGACGCGACGAGCTTGGGCGGGCGTCGTAGGGAGCACGGTATCGGACACAGCGGAATCACTTTTTGGCGTACTATCCATGGTGGCGTCGGGGTAGAGACTTGTCGTGGCGTAGTTCAAGTGTGGTGGCGCCATCTACCACCCACGACACCAAAAATGTACGCGCGCCATTCGAAAGTACGTACGCAAGCACTCGGAGCCTCAGAGCCCGTCCGGGTTGCGCGGGACGCATTTGTTATGGAGGCCTCAGAGCCCAACCGGGTCTGGAGGGGTCATCTTGAGGGTTATAAGCTTGTTTTTTCGTGGCTTAATGGAACAAATAACCTTCCGCTCCGCTCCGAGGTAGCTGTAAGACTGGCGTATCCCGCAACGCCGACCCTGCGCATTAGGTAAACACGGCGGAGATGCCCATATTTCGGCGCTCGATTCGCATATTGTAAGTACATCTTCATATATTGAAAGTTTTGGGTAATATTTATTTTGGACCCCTGCTCGTGTATTAGCAATTTCGCGGATTGAAAATCGTGTATTGGCAGGTCTGACTGTATGTGTGTATGTATGTATGTACTCAGGCCCATTCCCCACTTTTCCTATACAGTAAACCCTCGCTATTTCGGACTAATTGGGGGAACACCCTGTCCGAAAATCCGAGATGTCCGAGGTTCCGGCTGTGAGGACAAGGACAAAAAACCGACCTGAAAGAAAAAATACACAAATATCGAATGAGTAATAGTGAAACGAGAACAAACTTCACCGAGAGAACTTCATGCATGTGAATAAATGCAACCTCAGAAGAAGGGAAACGTGAACGAACTTCATGCACCCATGACAACGAATAGGCCTAGGCTAGGCTAGGCTAGGCTAGGCTACTTTTGGCTAGGCTACCCTATTCGTACTT
Source organism: Paralithodes platypus (assembly GCA_032716605.1). NCBI lineage: Eukaryota > Metazoa > Arthropoda > Malacostraca > Decapoda > Lithodidae > Paralithodes > Paralithodes platypus. The sequence goes on along the minus strand of CM064500.1, from coordinate 4,687,378 downwards.
TAGGTTAATATACTGTACACTAGTAGCACATATAGTACTGAATATGAAACAATAAGTTCAGTTGATGGTCGAAAAATAAGAATCAACACTCACCGCTTCATTGAAACAAGTCCACCCCTTCACCTCTCTCCACTTCTCTACCTCACTTCCCTTCTCCATTTCAAGTGATATCGAGGTCACCTTACGCTTTGGGAGGCATGATAACACGGGAATATATGCGGAGGAGATAACAATCACACAAGATGGCTACCCACTTAAAACATACTGACGCCCGTGACGTCACTTCTCGTCCAGGCGGGTGACTCAGAGCCCAGCCTGTATATCGGCGCTCCGACGGATCCCCGTTTTGACGGACATTCACGGGGGATGGGGGCGCGTCATCCGACAACGTCGGAACGATGACGGAAATGTCCGAAAAACGGAAGGACGTGTCCGGGAGGTGACGGCGATCCGGTTAGTACGGGTTTCCGACAATTAGAGGTCCGAAATGGCGAGGGGTTACTGTATATTTTTTTTTCTGGGGGTGGCCGACTCAAGACAGAGCCCGAAGGTACAACACAATAGAAAACAATGAACACACAAAACAAAATACATAGTCCTGATGGACTATTATCTATATATTTCAGGAACGTAACCCAATCGTATATAGAGGGAGACCTGTACATAAAATTATGGAGTGGATACATCCATTCCAGACTCATACAGCCAATTGTTCATAGAATTCTTGGCTTAAAAGTGTTCTCATGATTCCAGGCAAACATCTTGGGGTATTCCATCTTATAATAATAATATGACAATAACCCTTCCAGTACCTGTCACGTCCTCTTCATTATATTCTACCAACTACAGTATTACTATTAGACAGTTTTATTCAGCTTAGGAAGGATGTCTACCAATTATAAGGTTGCAGACTATCTCAATTAACCCTTTCGCTGCGGGTGACGTTCTGGAATGTTTTGGCAAGTTACAGCAATTTCCAGGCTTTAAAAGCCTGTAAAAAACGTAAAAATCGAGTCTCAGCGGGTGGGAGCGTGAGGGGCCCACCTCCGACCCTCAGAGCACCGAGCGGCTCACTGAGCTAGGCTGTGTCTCGGGCGAGTCTCTCTCTGTCTCTCTCACCAGTGTAGCCAAGCGAGCGAGTGTTACATAATAGCGGGGTTCCCGCGTTTCACTGGCACCACTGCGGGTGAACCAGACCACGTATACGGTCCGTTCTGGTGTCATTTTGAAGCTATTTTCGCCTAGTTTTCGGCAGAATACACTTCATTTAATGCAGATGCTTGATTTATCATTCAGGAGTGCCTGAATATGCCCTAAATAGCCCAAACATAGCCGCAGCCAAAGGGTTAATCCTTTTAGCTACCATAAAGCCTTCATAAAATTGTCTAAATGCAGCTGAAATATAAAAAAAACACTTCTCTGGTAAAACACTTCTCTGGTAAAACACTTCTCTGGTAAAACACTTCTCTGGTAAGGGATAATCTAGATGCACAGTTTGGAGAAATAGAGAGACAGAATAACCAAAACTGGCTACACTAAAGAGAAGGTCTGGATGTAAGACATAGGTAGGTACTTCACTAACTATAGAAAGAGTAAAACTGATACAATTTGTTCCCACTAACAACAGCACTCGTGTTAACCTGTTTTTTCCTTTGTGTTTATCTTGTGTCGTTCCAGTTTTGGTTTGTTTATTTTGCAAGTTTTGCATTATAATTATCTGTCACAAGTTTGAAGGAATCTCATACAGCCAATCATTTTTAACCCCTTAAGGGGCGATGGGCCGGGTTTCTGGACAAATTTCTCCCTCATGTTTAGCCCCATTAGTTTTCACATGTAGAGGGACAGAGAGGGAGAGGTAGACCGAAAGAGAGGTGGAAGGATGGAGTGAGGAAGTATATGAACGAAGGCGGTGCTGGTTGGGGGGAGGGGCGTCGACTGACTGGGGACAGAGGTGCATGGGGGCAGTTCGTTCGTGGCCACCCCTTCAGGGATCACGGCGTCAGGCAAATAGATAGATAGATAGTTTTCACATGTTAAGATGTTTGCCCCATTAATTAGTTGATTCTAAGACCTTTCGCCCCATTTCTTCGTCAATATTTAGACCTTTCGTGCTATTTAGGTGTCGATTTTTCCCCTGACGAACGATAGTGAGCCTGTAATGTTGGAATGTCTACCGAAAAATGTACAAATTAATCTAGAAGGGGGATCTAATGGATGTTATTTTAAATTTGATGGAGGTCTAGGGAGGAAACTAGAAAAATAATGAATACATGCAAAAATAATGAATACATGCAAAAATGGGCCAAAAAGTGAACAATAAGCACAATGACACTTGATCTTTGATTCTGGCTAAAACTAGACAATGTTATGCAGTTTAAGAAGGACCTGTGTTATTCAAAGGGTGCATTGAATCCTGGAGGTAGATTATAAGCTAATGACAAAAATTGAAGAAAATTACAATCATCTATTTACCTCTACCTCTATTTTGAAGGGTGTGTCCGTGTTTTCTGCCCATCCAACAGTCTATTCACTGTAAGTAGGCCACAAATATTAACCTGTATTCTCTGTAACTATAAAAAGGGCTAAAGCAAATAGGCTGCAAATATCCACACCTATTCCCTGGCTGACTCTTCCCAAACGGTGGAGATGTTTGTGTGTTAGTCCTTTCCAAGTTATAGAGTTAAGTGGTCAAGATTTCTGTAATACAGTGCTTATGTTGAATAGACTTTATATACAGTACTTTGCGGCCTAATAACCGGCAACGGCGAGTGGGGGGGTATTGAACTAGCTCCCCATGGGCGAGCATATTGGCTCCATTCAGGCCTATAATCGTCATTTTACGATAAATATCATTATTACTTATTCATATGAGCCTATTTTACCTTCACTATGAAGATAGTAACCTGTAACAACAATAAAACAAGTGAAAATATTATTTTTCTGGTCAAAATCGCGAATATAGATGGACCAGCCCATTCATGAATTATGGAGAAAATTGAGTCAACCCCTCCCTACACGAGGCCTCAAGCCACACTGAGCCTACTCATACACACACTCGCTTGTGTAACACACCCGCTAGGCACGTAAGCACATCCTCCACACAGTTTGCTAATGTTAGCACAAAAATATACCAACGAATTAGGGAATAACAGGGAAAATAGGTGATAATTGAAGGGGGAGGGGAAAGGGAGGAAGGAGGGGATGTGGAGGAGTGATATGAGGTATAGGGAAAAAAACAAAAAACACATTGTTAAGTGCAACTGGGGCTGTTTAAATGTTTTTTTTAGGCCTCCCTCTTAACCCTTCCTACCCGGTCTGCCTTAATTGCTTGTTTGCTTACTTTTGCGATTTCCTTAGTTTATTTGTGCTATAAATGTAGGTTATTTGTAGGGTAGTTATTGATAGGGGTCACTTGAGGCATGCTATGCTTATAGGTACCTACCCGATAGCACTATCGTTAGTGAGTGCTGTACTGTATTTTATATATTATTTTGTAATAGTATAGATATCTTATCAATATTTGTATTTTTTACTATTGTTAATGTCTTGTCATGTTGCAAATTTGATTTTAAATAATATTTTGACATTTAACATGTAGTTTCTTTATTCATGCAGAGTTTAGTAAAATTTGCCAGAACGTCCCGGACTTCCCAAACTTGACTACTTCCTTTAACGTGATGATGGTGCGTTGTTATGTGTGCGATTGGTTTGCTTGGGAAACAGATTGACTTGCTCATGTAGTGATGTGCGCCCTATGTGGTGGATTGTGTTCTTTTATTTAATAATTTTCATTTTAGTAAGCGTTGTTTCCACATAGCGATTTTGATAATTTAATTTGACTTTATATTGTCCTTGTCCCAATTTTGGTTTGTTTAGTTTGCAAGTTTTACATTTTAATTAGGTAAGGACAGCACGAAAGAAGGGCCGCTACCCGGTATGCCTTATCTAAGGCATGAGCTTAATAGCCTAATTAAGCTTGGTCCGAACGCCGTGCGTACGACGTATGTCAACAAACCCGAGCGTTCGTCACCGCACCTCCGAAAACAAGGAGAAGACTCCTCAATGTTATTGTTCTGACGTCATGACGAAATTAGTGTCTAAAAAGCCCCCATATTGGCAACATCTCTGCAATATTGGCTCCACTGAAATCGTCATCACAACTGAACCAGTTGACTTACAGAGCTCTACTCAATGCCAAAATACAGATTGAAAACCGCACTATGATTATAGACGAGTGGGAAAGTTCTAGCAGTGAAAATAAACATAAATACGGTAGCCTAGGCCTAGACGTTTTTCAGCCATATCGCCCGGGTAGGGGCGACCGTCATTGGGTAAGACAGCCCGGGGAGGAAGGGTTAAGAGCTTTTCCACCGTCGCCCAGTAAAACCTCTTATGAGCTTTGCAACCGTTTACGGGTTAAGGGGAGACGGACCGTTTTTTTTCTTCTCTATTGATGAATTTATTCCTTTCTTTTTTAGTTTTCTCACTAGACCTCCATCAAGCTTAGAGAAACATCCCCTAGACGCTCCTTCAAGATAAATTTGTACATTTTTCCCCGGCCGAAGACCGATTCCTCTTAAAATTTCACGCTCGCTATCGCTCGCCAGGAAATAATCGACACCAAAATGGCACGAAAGGTCTTAAAATTGACAACGAAATGGGGCGAAAGATGTTAAAATCGCCGAACTAATGGGCCGAACGTCTTTTAACCCATGGAATCCGGGAGACCTCATATAAGGCAAAATGCGCGGCTATAAATCGCCGCTATAATCATCAGAACTCGGCAACCACGCGTTGTAGCAACGTCATTTCTACGGCATTCTACAGACAACAAAAAGTTCTACAATTTGCAAAAACATTGACTGCTCAGGTGGTCTCAATCAGTAGCTACTGAATTATGAAGTTTGACTATACCAAAATTCATATGAGGCTCCCCCGGATCCCATGGGTTAATTTAAAAACAAATGGAGCTAAACACGAGGGAGAAAGGGGACCAGAAAAACGAGCCATCTCCCCTTAACCTCAACAGTCCATCAGCCTCACCTTAAATGGCTTAGACGCAGCTCAATTTCAGCATACAAGTTTTTGGTAGAAAACAACTTCCATAGTGCTGGAAAAAAGTGTTAATCAGACCCACTTCACTTCAGTATTTACCTAATTGTAGTTTACAGGAGTTGAGCTAAGCTCGTGTTGTCCCGTCTCTCAGTCTACTTTTTATCCAATTTTTTCTTGAAAATATGGATGTTTCTTGCCCCTACCACCTCCTCCTCCAGCCCATTCCATTTGTCAATACATCTATAGGGGAAGCTGCTTTGTTTATCAGTCTTATCTTCTACCTCTTTCCTCCTCCCCCTCCCTCTTCTCCGTCCGAAAAGAAATTGTCGACCGGAAAAATCTGTTGGTGTATGGCATTGGCCAGATCAATTTATCTTGTGCCATCCTTATTTCTTTATATTCTATCCACTAACAGTATTAAGTAATTATTTTACAATGTAATGTTGACTGGATGACTCCGTTGTCGACGCCTGCCCGGGATGTAACACAGCACCCCATACCATTAAACACATCATAGAAGACTGCATTTCACACAACCACTTACGCCAACAACACAATCTACACTCAATGAGAGCTCTGTGGGAAAGCCCGATCGTGGCCGTGGCCTTTCTCAGGGACTCGGGGCTGTTCGGCCAGGCAGCTTAGGGAACAACAACAACAACAACAACAATGTAATGTACACAAATGATAGCTAGAACTCTTTATTTCCACTTTACCTCCTAGAACATGTGTATCAACATACATGTATGTGTCATCAGTCTCAATTTTGGAATTAGCTCTTATACACTATCCTAATTTTTCTGATTTTAACAAACTGACTTACATTATGTGAAATTTCATTATTGTGTGATTTATGGAGATATGCAAGCCAGTCTTAAAGTCCAGACAGATCATTCTAATGCGTAGGGAGTTGATGTAAACATTTTATATTATCCTACTTTACTTAGTACTGTGGCCCAGAAACATTTTCATACATATTATATTATAGAATATAAGGTCAACAATAGCTTATACTGTACAGTAAAAGTCTGATAATCCGACGACTGATAATTGGAATCTCCCAATAGTCCGAATTTTTGAAAATGAGGCCAAATCCGAATTCACCCGATAGTCCGAATTTCAAAAAGTCCCGAAGTCCCCTTTTTGAGGCATTAGGCCACCCAAACCCCACCCAAATAACACACAATGGTACACACACATATCATATGTTCATGAAATCACTTTAAAAGTTTAGCATTATGTGTCATATTGGATATATGTGCATATGGTATATTGGTCATAGCCTATATGCATAGCTGCTATTCGGATTACAGGACTTTCACTGTACAGGTACAGTATAAGCATAATATAACTCTAACATTGCTAGATTCTGTGGACACCTCTGGGATCGTGATATAGAAGGTTTTTACCAACACCAGCACCAAGATAATGAGTCCAATTTAACTTGTATGACACAAGAGAGAGTTTATGGATGAGTTTCTTGCAAAAAAAAAAAAAAATTAAAAAAATAAAAGAAAGAAAAGTAAATATCATAAATACATTTAAAGAGCCTTAAAGACAAATAAATACAGTATATATATATATACAGTCGGTCCTCCGGTAACGCGGCTAATGTGTTCTGGTAACCTCCCGTGTTACCAAAATCCGCGTTAACGAACCCATATGTTTACATGTTAAACGTACTTTGGTGTTCTGGGGATTTCCACAAATTCCACTTTTTCTCCATAGAAGCCTATGTTATCAATTATAATGGTTATTTGACATGTGCATTGAGTTGATTTGCCCATTGCAACAACACATACCTCTGAATAAATATTTTGATTAGGCTCGGCTTGTTAAGGAGAGAGAGTCACAGCAGTGCCGCCATTTTCGATCGAAGCTCTGAAATCCCGCCATCATATTTCTCACATCACACAATAACTACACATTGTAGAGTGTTATAGTCTTCACCCAATGCACGGCAACGACCATATCTACCTCCGGTATGCATAAACGCTTGGTTAGGCTATTTATTTGCAGAGATATGAGCATCAGTAAATGACGAAAGTCGGGAGTAAAGGTTCGGCGCCCGGCTACACCCCGCGTCAGTGTAAGTGTTGATCGTGTTAGCAAAATTTTGGATATTTGGGGTGTACCGCGTGCCACAAAACGCGCATTACCGGAGGACCGACTGTATATATATATATATATATATATATATATATATATATATATATATATATATATATACTCTCAGCCAGGCTCAAACCACCGATAGTCAGGATGAGCATCTATCTATCTATCTATTGCCTGACGCCGTGATCCCCGAAGGGGTGGCCACGAACGAACCGCCCCCATGCACCTCTGTCCCCAGTCAGTCGACGCCCCTCCCCCCAACCAGCACTGCCTTCGTTCATGTACTTCCTCACTCCATCCTTCCACCTCTCCCTCTATGTCCCTCCACCTCGCTCTCGTACACCCTCTTAGTCATTCTCTCGCTTTCCATACGTTCCATATGGCCGAACCATCTCAAGTTGTTCCTTTTCACACTTTCCAGCACATCTACCTCCACACCACACCTCCTTCTTACTTCCTCATTAGTCTGTCTATCCCTCCATGTAACTCCGCACGCACTCCTTAAGTAATTCATTTCCACTGCTCTCACTCTTGGTCTGAGTCTCTCAACCAACGTCCATGCTTCGCTTCCGTAAGTCAGTGTCGGGATTACCACACTGTCATGCACGGACTTCTTCACTTCCATACTGACCACCCTATTTCTTGTTACTGCTTTTAGCGTTCCTACAACCCTCTTCCCCTGTTGTACCCTCTCCCGCACTTCTTCATCCATAGTCCCATCTTTACTCAACACACTGCCCAGATACTTAAAAGAGTTGACGATCTCCATAGCCTGACCGTTCAGCTTCACCTCACACTCTGTGCTTTAAATAACAATTACACCACGGCGTGATAAAGAATAACTAACCTTTTCCTATTAATAATAGGAAAAGGTTAGGTATTCTTTATCACAGCGTAGTTGTATAAACCATGGATACTTGTCCTGACAGTCGGTGGTCCAGCCCGGCTGAGAGTATAATAACATTTAGTAGCTCACGTGTATTTGTGAGATATACTTAATATATACTGTATATATACATATAATTCATCCACCTAAGGTAATTCACTTTGCTAGAATAGTTACATAAAAACTCAGTCACTTCTGATATTCAAAATTCAGTCTATTTGCCATCACAATAAATTATAATATAACACAATAAATGTAGTCCAAATGAAATTGCTGATAACTGAAAATAATCACAACAAAATTCAGATCAAAAGGAAAATTGATGAGTTTCGTCAACTACAGTATAACCCAAATATAGGCCTACGAGTTCCGTCAACTTTGAGTCGTGTTTTTCTCTCGAGGGTTTAGGGAAAAGACTGAACCTCATGACCAAGTTCTTATTTCAGTGGCAAGTCCACAAAGCAATTCTGTAGCTTTCTTCATTTTCCTATGGCCACAAGTTGAAATCAAGATATTTTCGGCACTATGGGCAATTCAATTCACAGACAGGCATAGTATGGGTGATGAGGCATAAGAGTCCGTCACAGACGTCCTCCTGTTACGGTGGCCAAAGCCAGACTGAAATTGTGTGTACTGTATTGGTAAAGTAGCTTGTCCACCAAATGTCTTATAACCAGGAAACAAGCAGTAAAGAATGGGCTCATGCGATGATCTCATTTGAGGTGTGAGGATTAAGTTGGGGTTTGTTTGTCAGCTGATGTGATGGATGGAGGAGATGAGTTTGGCCACTAGGATTTTGGTAACTGGCTAAGGAAGCATAGTATCAGACCCACATTCCTAAACCCCATCATTGAAGGTGCTAATTGCTGCATTTTTGCTGTTTAGTATTCCTAGCCAGTCATTATGGTAGGCTAGTTGTTGTAATTGCAATGAAAGTACAGTACAGTACATTACTATAATAATGTTCCAGTACTTATCATGGCAATTACAACTAGTGAATCATATTGACTGGCTAGGAATATGGCAATACTGTACTTGTAATAACCACTGGACAATGATAAGGCTTGTCTAGGAATATGGGTCTACATCTCTACCTCATCCAGAAATCACTGTAATGGATGCTGAATATGCCTAATGGTTCCGTGTGAATCACTAATTAAATTTATGATAAACTACAATGAAGGTTGTGGTTAATAGCAATAGCCTGTGGTACAGTTGGCTAAAAGAAATGTGATCCAATGTACAGTTTGCCGCACATATTCCATTTCTCAACCATCCCAGCAAATCGTAACTTGGCAGCGCCACACCCACCTCCCCAACCCCCCTCCCTCATTCCACCTCCTACCAATAGTGGAAGGGAAGGGGGTGGAGTGAGGGAGGGGGGTTGGGGAAGTGGGTGTAGGGCTGCCAAATCACGACCCCAACATAATAGAATATGTGCGGCAAACTGTACATACAAACTATATGTGCGGCAAACTGTACATACAAACTATATGTGCAGCAAACTGTACATACAAACTATATGTGCGGCAAACTGTACATACAAACTATATGTGCAGCAAACTGTACATACAAACTATGTGCAGCAAACCAGCAAACTGTACATACAAACTATATGTGCGGCAAACTGTACATACAAACTATATGTACATACAAACTATATGTGCGGCAAACTGTACATACAAACTATATGTGCAGCAAACTGTACATACAAACTATATGTGCGGCAAACTGTACATACAAACTATATGTGCAGCAAACTGTACATACAAACTATATGTGCAGCAAACTGTACATACAAACTATATGTGCGGCAAACTGTACATACAAACTATATGTGCAGCAAACTGTACATACAAACTATATGTGCAGCAAACTGTACATACAAACTATATGTGCGGCAAACTGTACATACAAACTATATGTGCAGCAAACTGTACATACAAACTATATGTGCGGCAAACTGTACATACAAACTATATGTGCGGCAAACTGTACATACAAACTATATGTGCAGCAAACTGTACATACAAACTATATGTGTGGCAAACTGTACATACAAACTATAAATCTGACAATTTGTATGTGGTAGTAGTAAAGTGACGGATAGATTTTTCATAATATTTGCTTTGGTTTATATGGGAATAATATGCTATAGAATCTCCCACATGTAGACAGATAAGCAATGTATACATGGTGTGGATTAATGGAGCATCATCAGTTACCCACTCAAAATGAAACTCAGATGTTAACCGGGACATACTTCCACCGTAGGGCTGAATCAAGTTTCTAGACTTAGAGAGGTTTCATACCTGACCCTCAAGGAGTTCAACATTGAGAGACGAACAGGCTATCACATAATATATTTTATCCTCAATTTTATGGCCACAATATTTGTGGCCATATCTTTGGGATCTTTAGCTTTGTTAATGGAAACGTGACTGAATATAATATATTCACTCACGTTTGTGCCTCGTATTATAATATATTATATTAGGAGACACCATATGTAAATAGTTTAAAGATGGGGTCACGCCAGTTATTTTCCGTCAATATTTACGGGTATTTGTAGTCTGGCATCTTCAAAATTAATATTGAATCAGAAATCAGCCACCTAGCATAATCTAACTTTAGTCTAGTTTCCAGTTCCAATGTGAAAGAGCCTCAAAATATTCAAGAAAAAACTTTCTCAATGAAAAATGCCGGGAAAAAGAGCTCGTATAGCTTGCCTTTTTCCAGAGGATCTACTGTAAGAAACTGTAAGTATAACAGCGGCTTAACTCGCTAGCTGGCAGACCAGTTGCTGATAAAAGTTGAGGTAAAAGGTGCTTGTGTGATACCGGCTTAAGGCTCAGCCCATTGGAGTTGTAGGGTCTCCATAAAGGATTTCCTATGGCCATAGAGTATAGAAAGTAATGATTCAAAGAAAATTTTAGTTACCCAGTTTGTATACATAAAATCTCTAGTACAGTACTACTGTATATACTGTAGATGGTTTCTCTTTCTTATTTAGATATGAATCCGATATTTTTTTGCAGTTTTTACAATACAAATGCATATTTCACTATTTCTCACATGAAAAATGATGTCCTTGACATATCAGTGACAAAGCTTATGTGGTCCTACCATACAACTCTTCCTTCTTCACTGAAATAATGACAGAGGGTATCCCTAACCTCGTAGGCCTCTCGTGTGGGGTACTGAGCTATGGGGTTGAAATCCTTCATGCCTTTGTGTGGGTTATTACGCCACTCTCCTTCAATCAACCTCCCGTTGCTGATGTCTTCTCTGTCAAGGAGCTCTGGTGGGCAGTAGGTCTCCTTGGACATCATGCATAGGTAATTGTGCAGCACAGTCGTGGTCTGAATGATTTTCATGGCGCGCTCTGGTGAGGCTCGGATGGGCTGTTGGAAGATCTGGAAACGACTTGTCAAGACTCCAACTGCATTCTCAGCAACTCTCCTTGCCCTTTCAAGACGATAGTTGTAAGCTCTCTTTTCGAGCGAAGGTTCCATCAATGGATAATGATTCATTATTTCCTTAGTTAGCGGAAAAACATTACTGGCAACGACAACATATGATGAAGATCTGTGGGAAATAGGAATGTTTTCTGGTGGTGGAATGCTTAATTCTTGCTTCTCCAGTTTTTCTTTGAGGGTGCATAATGGCCATGCACTGCTGTCATTATTCTTCTCACATGCACCTACATCAAGGTACAAGAACTTATGGCCAGCATCAACAAGTGCAACTAGATAAACATTAAACTTCCCTTTGCTGAAGTACTCTGAATTAGATATATGACCCGGCTTATCCACCACAACAATTTTGCCATTGAGAGCTCCCAGACACATAGGGAAGTTCCAGAGTTTGGCGAAGCTTGTAGCAACAGCCTTCCACTCCTCATGTGTGTCAGGCACCTTCATGACATGGGGTTGGAGGGCCTGGTAGATGGCTGTACACACACTTGGCAGGATGGATGAGATCAGGCTCCGACTCACACAGAAGTGCTGGCTAAGTGCTTCCTTATTAGCCCCTGGAGAAAGGAGAATACAATATTTCAGTATGGAATATGTAACAATGAAAACAATAATAAATTGTATTACAGATTTAACATTAGTTAACCTTTTTGGTGCAGTGGGTTCTATAAGTAAGAATAGCCCTGACGGATATTTTCCCGCTAATTCTTCTCAATATACGTCGCCCTAACACAATATCCGTAGCCAAGAACGAATTCTAACCAGTTCCATCGAAAAGATTGGGTTGAAAACTCTCCATAGAAGTGTTCACTCATTCATTCCTCATCAGGAATATCAACTAATACTTTCCTCCTTCTCTCCCGGCGAGTGGTCACTCATCAGGTATATTATTGCTGTCTCTGTCTCTCTCTTTTGTATCCTTAGGCTCGTGATAGCTCAATGATATAACTAGTAATTGTTGCAACTACAGCAATCTCTCAATTACCCGTCGTATATGGGCCAAAGCCATGACGGATAATGCAAAGAGACGGATACAGTGGTAGTATCACACTATTGTTTACAAATTTGTCCAGTCACCCATAAAGTACCCATTTCCCTCCAAATACTGTACAGTCAGGTCTTGATATACACGGTTAATTCGTACTGTTTACGTACCGTTTATATCAAAACCGTGTTTTAGAAATAACAGGCCTTATGGGAATTAATTAATTCGTTCCAGCCACTTTCCCAACGTGCCCCTTTTGGCCCTTTTTGCCTACCTTCAGCTGACTTACATTACATTATACCACCAATATCATATATGTCATAACATAGAATACATTAAGCATCAATAAGAACTGTTTTGGACCTGTTACTGACCTATTTGTGTGGATATATGTGCTGAAGTTTGGTAGATATCCCCGCCGCTGCAGGCTACTCCCTCCCAGCCCCGTCCCACCCCCAACCCCGACCCGTCCCGCCCCCAATCCCGACCCTGTTACTGTGATGAAATTGCTAAGCCTTGAGCTACAGCTCGTACATCGGCCCCTCCAGGTTCCCCGGCATGTTCATCGTCCTCATCAAAACCAGAGAACACAGAAATATTGTCCATCATATCATTATCATCATCAGACTGGTTGTCACTGTCGGGGGCGCTCCCTCCCTTCCCCTCTCTTTATAATTGTTCAATAGACCAGAAAGTAGAGAAGAAGTTATGACCCTATTGATAATGCAAAACTATTGAACACACTTAAAAGTGTATGTTATTTGGTCTCTATATAATCTGTGAATCATTTCCGATATGATGGAATTAAAGACAAAAAAATCCAGCAACTCATAATCAGCAAAAATGGCACAAATGTCAATTAAAAACAAGGCAAAAATATACCGTGGTAAAAAAACCATAAATAAATAAAATGCAAACTTCCGACGCTCGAAGCTCGGCGCCAGCCTGTTTACAGAGAAGACGGGGAATATTTGTTGTTGACATTCTTATTTCTTGTTTATCTATGTGCTGGAAGGATATTATATTTTTCAATTCCATCGCATTTGAAATGATTCATAGATTACAAAAAGACCAAATAAGACATAGTTATGTTAATGTATAAGGGAGATATATAGATGCATTAGAGAGATTGATAGATAGCGAGAGAGAGTTGCTAGGGGCGAGCGAGCGATAATTAAGAATATATATGAGACGACTTAAGTTTCTGAAAAAACAAAGGAGACATTTTTATTGACTCTCTTTTTAATTTTATTATTTGTGTGTTGGAAGGATAATATTGTTTTCAATTCCATCGTATTATAAATGATTCATAGATTAACCCTTCCTGCCCGGGCAGCCTTTCTAAATGACAGCACTGAGAGCCCGGGGGATATGGCCGAAAAATGTCATAATACGCTAGCCGTATCTTTGTTATTTTAACTGCTAGAGAATTCGCACACATCTCAAAACGTAGTGTTGTTTCATATCTGTAAACTAGCGTTGAGTTGAGCTCTCTAGGTCAACTGGTTCAGTTGTGATGACGAGATCCGTGGAGAGAGATTAGATGCGATGTTAGCAATATCGGACATTTGCAGACACTAATCTCGTCATAGCATATAACAACAACATTGATCCGACGTCTCCTTCTTGTTTTCGGAGGTGCGGTGTCGCGAAGACAGGCTTTGTTTACATGCGTCGGACGCACAGCTTTCAAAACACGCTTAATAGGCTTTCAAGCTTACAGATTTTAAAATGACACCCGGGCTCCTGCCCATCAGCCGCGGTGTCATTTTAAAATGACAACCGGGCAGGAAGGGTTAAAAAAAAGACCAAATAAGACATGTTATATTTATGTATAAGGGAGACAGATGCATTAAATAGTTAGACAGACAGACATTTGATGCATAAATAACATTCTTAATAATTTATATACTGTATACCTAGGCTTGGGCCGCCACCCGTGTATGATTCCGACTTTTCCCCCGACTTTTCTGTGTTGTGGCCGACTTTGGAACTTTTGGGGTTACCGTGTCCAAACGAAACCGTGCATAAAAAAATGCTTGTACAGTATATCGAGACCTGACTGTACATCCAATAAATACATACAGTATTATGAGGAGAATACTTATAAATACATACAGTATTATGAAATTACTTACCACACACTTTATTTGAAATATTTGTCATATACTGTATAGCCTAGCCTAACTCATCGTCATATTTCCGCGGCTCTTGTCCGACACGGTAGGCATGCATGACTGGCCTCTGCTCTCTGTTTTGATGGTCCTGGGCATTCAATTCCTTGATCATTATCACCAAGCCCACTGTCCCTAACACTGAATGCACTATAGGCCCTAATAAACGCGAGAGATATAAGGTTCGGGCACATAAAAGATTGTAAACCGCTGGTTTTCCAACACAATGGCAGGTGGACTTTGAACCGCTGGCTTGCGTTGACGTCATAAAAGATGGCGTCAGAAACTTGCGCAAGTGACGCTCGCATGTCGGATTTACTCGGATTTCGTCTCCAAGCAGCAAACTTGACAATGGTAGATTCTTGGAATTCAGTTCACTTGTTTGTTTTTGTTTATGTTTTCTAGTTTGATGTAGAGTCTTTCATTATTTCTGTTCTCTTTTTTCGGGTTTCAACTGGGATTTTTGTGCCGAGATCGCATATTTTAGCGCGAACATGGAATTGGGGTATGGCGCCGGATACGAATTTTATTAATCGTTGTGAAGACGGATTATGTGATGTAGACGGATATTTGATTGATGACAGATGTCGCATGTCAGATAATGCAGTGACGGATAATTGAGAGATTAATGTAATGTGTTTGTTAGACAGTATGAATGATGTTTTGCAACATGAAATGAATATCTCATTTGTACCTGGTACTGTATATAGCTGTCACAAATAAATGTAGAATTAGCACTGTTTTTGGTGCATTTCAGCTTCTAAAATATCTCTTGCTTAAATTGGAGGTTAGACAACCTCCCTCTTAACCAAATAAGGAAAACCTCCAAGTTATTTGGTAGCAGTCTCGGAGTATACAATGTAGAGCTTAAGACCTCAGCCGCTACCACAGCGGGCCGATTTATCAGTACTAGCGCGAAGTCCCAATAATCTCTTAGAGTTGCACCTCAATTCATTACTAGGCAAGAAATTAGGATAGCGAAGGAGAGAAAAAAAGTTATAGTTATCCATTTAATCAAGCTGCTCTCCTCTAGCCATGCTCCGTTTACTACGAGCCTGTGCCACTCTATATTTATTAGTGGCCCCTCCATCATTGACGATATGCCTATTAAATAATAGCTCTCTTTCAAACACCAGCGGTCAGCCTGTTTGAACCTGTTTGAAATACCCGCCGCAGGGGAAAGTACTAACATCATAAGTGCAACGCTAATTCTCTTATGGAATCGTCTTTATGATTGGGTACTCACTACGAAAAAACTTCGTAAAAAAGAAAAAATTAAAATTAAATTAATAATTGTTATATTAACCCTTGGAATCCGGGAGGCCTCATATGAGGCAAAATGGTCGGCTAAAAATCGCCACTATAATCATCAGAACTCGGCAACCACGCGTTGTAGCGACATCATCTCTACAGCATTCTACAGACAACAAAGTTCTACAATTTGCAAAAACATTGACTGCTCTAGGTGGTCTCAATCAGTAGCTACTGAATTATGAAGTTGATTTTACCAAAATTCATTTGAGGCCCCCCGGATCCCATGGGTTAAGGCTTTCCAACTCGTGGATGTCTTTTGTGGATTCTACCCGAGACGCTGAACCCGGAGACGCCATTCCTCCTTCCTTCCCCTGCGGCCGTACTGTGAAGAGGTGCCTCTTCAGTGCTCCGCTTTATTCGTCATTCGTTCAACTCTAGTGAGTCTTTTGCTCATTTGTATTTATCTGAGTTATTATAGAATAGGTTTAGACTAGCTAGGACTGACGGCCCCATTGGTACGTCCGCAGGGAAGTGTTAAAATAGGGTACTTAAGTGTAGGCGCCATGTCGGTCCGCTTCGGGCCCGCGTTTCATGTGTTTTTGTTCTTGTTTCTGCGCCTTAGCTTTGCTATATACTAGTTATTTAGTAGGCTATATACATCCGTGGAACTATGCTTCTAGCCATCTCTATGAGGTAGTTGCATTTTATTTATTTTTAGCAGACGTTTTGGTTTAAGAATTGCCACACGTGGTGTGGAATTTTCCAGAATCCAAATTTGCTCTTTTTTCCCTCGGGCGTGGGGGTTTTCTGCGTTCGCTGCTGCTGTGTCTTCTTCGGAGGTAAGGGTAACATATTCAGTGCAATTATTACCATGAGCCTCGTGGCCAGCCTCAGTAGGGGTATTTTTTATTGTTTAATTAATACTGTGTATTAGCCCAAAGATGTGACCCTCGCTTTCATGTGGTGATATTATACATGTTAAGCAGGGTGTCAGGAGACGTTCTAACTGATTTGGTGGGTTTTTTGTTGGTGGCTCACTTTCTCAGACAAGTCGGTACCTTCAAATTTTTGTTTTTTCTTCCGGCGACCTTTCTGTGTATTGATGCCAGATGTTCGCCTTGCAGGCGAGAAAGGAAAATTCCAATAAACCCGGCGTGGTGTGGTGTACCACTAGACTCCCGGCGAAAGTACAGATTCCTAAGGGAAGTAATGTCGGCCCGGCCGAGTGAACTCGGCCAAACCGATAGCCTCACACGGCATGATTTGACTAATAACGCCCGGCGGAAAATTCCAGTGAGGTAATTAACTATCACTCAGGTCCTAATAGACAATTAGTTGGTTAATTAAATGGTTAATATGGGCCGGTGACACTTAGTCACAGGTAAGCAGTTCTAAAACGAAAGGGTCATCACGGCCTTTTCACAAACAAGTACAACGCAAGATTAGAGTAGCGGTTGGTCTACAACTAATTTTCCAGCGTATTTGGGGTGTTTATGATGTGTGAACCTCTCGGTTTATCCTTATGAGCATTGATTCCTGGAATGTTTTTATTTCCAGATCACAGCACATCAGTAAGCGGCACAGGTCTACAGGGGCAGGGGCCGATCCCGGCGGGGGGTCGTTTATAGCTCCATCATGCCTCTAGTTACTCTTTGTGCTACACCCACTTGCTCTCTAATTCCGGTCTTTGCACATAAACTCTGCGTTAAGTGCGTTAAATGCCTTGAAAGGTCTCGGGGCCTCTTGGTTTCTAAGAGGTGTCCCATTTGCTCTGACCTCCATAATGAATTGCTTAACAAGAGAGACCAGTCATGCCTAGTGGCACTGAGAGAGATTAAGAACATTTTTAATGCCTATTCCAAAGACATTGCCCATAAGGCATTACATTGTGATGATGAGGCCCTGTGGGACAATCTTGTTATTAAGTCACCAGTTCTTAAATCCCCACCTTCTAAGTCAACTTCCAAATTTAAAGCTAAGCCCTAAATTCTTTCAAAAGAGTTAGTGAGTAGCAGTGAAAGTGACTCAAGTAAGGCAACCCCCCCCCACCGCCACAAGAAGGCGCGTTCTACTTCGCCACGGGACCAGTCCAGGTCCAGGGCCAGGTCGAGGTCGCCCCTCAAGCAGTCCACTCAGTCTTCAGCGGAGACTTCAAGGTCTAGCAAGAGGCTTAAGGAAGACGCGGAGACGTCAAGCCACAGAAAATCTGATAAGGGTCATAAAAGGTCCCGCAAGGAGGAGATACAGTCGCGGCACCGCCCTCCGCCTCTACCTCCGCAATGTCTAACGTACAATCTGGCAGTTCCGAGGTAGGGACGGAGGGAGCTGAGTCAACTCCCAGGGATGTGTCTGGTGAGGTTTTAGTTGCACCAAAGGACGTAAATTTTGCAATCCAAAAAATTGAACTTAAACTTACCATTGAGTAGGCCTCCTTAAGTTTCTCAGAGAGAGTTGGCTGAACAATACCGTGGCTACACGGCGAGTGAACACCAAGACTATGAAGGGTCTCAGTTAAGTCAAGTTATACCAGATTCTCAAACTCATGTTGAACAAGGGCGTAGCGTGTGGAGGCATTCTGAACCCTTGAGTGTAGAACCCAGTTTTCAGTATCAGGAGGAGCAAGGGTTTAAGAGTCAATATTAACAAAACCAAGGTTATGCATTGTAGTTTGAGACGAGGCAATGTGGAAAAGAGCGGTGCATACCCATGTGCAGTGTGTGGAAAGGGAGTGGGCGTTAACTCAATTCAATGTAGCATCTGTCGATGTTGGGTACACCATGGGAGTAAGCGCTGTAGTAGAATAAAGGGGCCCCTGCCGAAGGATAAGTCAGAAATAGAGAAATTTGAGTGCGTAGTGTGCAAAGGCGAGCTTGTGTTAAGTGATGATCCTGTGGCTGTGAATTTTGGAAATGAGTCTTTGGAGCTGGTGAACAAGTTTGTTACCTAGGAGATACCATCTCTGCCGGTGGTGGGGCCGAGGCTGCCACTGTTGCTAGAATTAGGTGTGGCTGGGGGAAGTTCAGAGAATTGATGCCAATCCTGACCATGAAAAGAATGCCTCTCCCCCTGAAGGGAAAGGTGTATGCCTCATGTGTTAGAAGTGCAATGACGTATGCCTCAGAAACATGGGCCGTTAAAGTAGAGGATGTCAACAGAATGGAGCGTAATGAGATGAGAATGGTGAGATGGATGTGTGGGGCCAGGCTACAGGATAGAATAACAAATGTTGAGCTGAGGAGACGTTTAGGTATAAAGAGTATTAGCGAGGTGATGCGTACAAGTAGACTGGGATGGTATGGACATGTGGAGAGAATGGATGAACAAAATTGGGTGACAAAATGCAGGTCTGTGATTGTGGAGGGAGCTGCACCAAGGGGTGGACCGAGGAAGACCTGGGATCGGACTATACGCGCCGATCTCAAATCCAAGAACTTGACAAGTGAAGCAGCCCTTAACAGGGTTGCCTGGAATGCCGCCATTAGGACAAGAGACTGAAACTGCACTTATGTGTGGAACACTCAGTCTTAAAATGTTATGTATGTATGTATGTATAACAGGGAAAGTGCTAATGTAGATAACCTCCCTTCATCGGGACCTGATTTAGTGTGGCCAGATAATGATCAGTTGTCTGAGATCCGGCAACAACCGGAAGTAATGGAAGTGTCGGAAGAGCCAGAGGGCTTAGAACTGTCCTCAGCTCAACCGCGACACATTGAGGAAGGGTCAGAAGTAGAGTCTGAATCATCAAAAGGGTCACATAGCAAATGTATTACAATGGATGATTTAGATTACATATTACACAGGGTAATGAAGCAATACAATGTTCCTAAGAAATCTCAGGAGATTCCAACAGCTACGCCGGGAGCTCCCACGATTGGTTCAGTTGTGCGGCCGCTGGAGCCGGCCAGAGTTGTTGTGCCACCTAATATGTCACTTCCCCCTATTAACGTAACTCATGCGACTACCTCGGCAAGTGGCAGTACAGTGCCCGCCTCTTTAACAACTACCAATGTATATGTCATCATGGACATTACTCCCCCTCCTTTAGATAAAGTTCCCCATAAGAAAGGCCCTATGCCTCTCTTGTATGGGCCCGACTGCTCTTGGGTGAAAGTCACGGCACAAAACCCTGATATAGCACAAACAACCATATCGGGGGAGGTCCCAGTTCCTAGTGAGTGGGTAATTGAGATGAGTAAGAGTAAGAAGTTAAGAGCTAAAGATAAACAGGGTCAAATTTTAGATGTAACAATCAAGGCTATACCCAATGTTTATTATCATGAGTTTTTCGTGTATTCCCCTACCCCAGCGTTACCTCCTTCCTCATCTGCACAACTTTTTGCAGATTGGACTAAGACTGATGGCGTGAACGATATAAAGTTCCTCAAAACGCTAATGCCGGACTTGGATACAACTCCAGTGCTGGATCAGTCAAGCAATCCAGTCCTGCAGGTGGGGCAGGTAGGTCTAGGTCCATGGGTGGACTGGTTGATTGAGGCGCAGCAGTTCGCAGCAACAATAACGTCAAAATCCTCCCACCAAATTCCTCAAGACAACCATATTTGGTTTTCATTGCCAATTAATCAAGCCGGAGGGGTTCCGCCTGCAATATTTGAGTTCCTTTCTGCCCCTAAGCCCTTTTCCACTCCTCCTCCGGCACATCTGGATGGAGACTTTAAATTGAGAAACAAAGCTTATAGACTTTTTCCCAATTTTTGCTAAGTCGCTAAATAGCCCAGTCCCTCACGAGAACTATAGCCGCTATTTCTGATCATGATGTTAACCCTTCCTACCCGGGCTGCCTTACAAAAGGACGGAGGTCGTATCCGGGCGATCTGGCGAAAAACGTCTAGGCCTAAGCTACCATATCTTTGTTATTTTAACTGCTAGAAATTTCCCACGCATCCCTAAACATAGTGCGGTTTCCAATCTGTAGACTGGCGTTGAGTAGAGCTCTCTAAGTCGACTGGTTCAGTTGTGATGACGATTTCCGTGGAGCAAATTTTTCCGCGATGTTGACAATATCGGAGCTTTTCAGACACTAATTTCGTCATATCATACAACAACAATATTGATCCGACGTCTCCTTCTTGTTTTCGGAGGTGCAGTGACGCAATGACCGGCTTTGTTTACATGCGTCGGACGCACGGCGTTCAGACCAAGCTTAGTAGGCTTTCAAGCTTACAGCCTGGTATAAGGACACCTGGGTACCGGCCCATCTGCCGCGGTGTCCTTATAAAAGGACACCCGGGCTGGAAGGGTTAAAAAGGCCACGGACTTATCCCGGCGGCTTCTGTTACAAAATTCTATCCAATCTTTGGGTGACATACGGATAGCCTTGTTGGAGACTGTCAGTGCACGTCAAGACCTGAGAGTATATATGGTGAAAAAGTTACCGGACGACATTGGCCGCCGGGTAGCTCTTTCACCTGTGTTAACTTCATCTTTGCTTAGCCCTGAGACTTGGAAAGCGGTGTACAATATGGTAGACAGCATCAAGCCGAGTATTTCCCAGGCTAGGAAGGAGCATTTCAAGTTTCCGAAACCGTACTTCAAGCCTAAGAGCAGTGGTAAATCCCATCCTAGTGGGTCTAAGCCCTTTCAGGGCCCTATGTCTCCCCCGGCACAGGGAAGTACAGTACTCAGCTCAAGCCTAAACAGGGAAAACAGTCAGGGAAGTGGTATAAGGATAAGTCAGTCACAACACAGATCAGGTCAGGGATCGACGTCTACCAAAACCAGTCAGCCGTCTAACCCTACCCCACCACCACCAAAAACTAGTCACAGTTCAAACTCTCTCACTCCCGGGGCCTATCGAGGGCGAGTTGGATCCGAGGGTAGTTGTCAATCATGTTTCTTTAGAGGTGGAGTCACTAGTCCAGGAAATGATCACCAAGCATATCATTGTCCCGGTCAATCCAACTTGCCCTGTTTTCACGTCCAGACTTTTTCTCGTACCAAAGAGGGACAGCATTCAGATGAGACCAGTCGTAGACCTGTTTTGTTTGAACCGACACATTCACAACACATCGTTTAGGATGCTCACTGTGAATCACATCAGGCTAACAATTCCGCCGCAAGGTTGGATGTGCTCGTTAGACCTGACAGACGCCTATTGGAATGTCCCGGTAAACAAAAGGTTCCAGAAATTCCTCGCATTGAGGATCAGGCAAGAGACTTATGTCTTTCAGAGAATGCCATTCGGGTTGAACCTTGCACCGAGAATATTTACAAAATTAGTCCGGCAGCCCCTCATGCCGATGTTAAATCAGAGAATCAAGGTGTTGTGGTACCTAGACGACTGGCTGGTAGTGGCGGAGTCAGAGAGTCTATGCAACATCCATGTCAATCACATTATAAACCATGTACAATCCCTAGGGTTCAAGGTCAACTTGGCAAAGTCGCATCTTGTTCCCACACAGGTAATTCAGTGGATAGGGCTGGTTTGGGACACAGCCAATCTTACTCTCAGTCAGAGTGTGGACAACCGCAACAGATTTCGAAAGAAATTGTTTTTGTTTCTCCACAGTTTGAACACCATGAGAAGGACATGGGAATCCCTGGTCGGCTCTCTCAATTGGATTCAACTAACTGTAAAGTTGGGCCGATTGAAAGTAAAGAGATTAATCTTGGAAGGAAACAAATATTTCCCGCTATTGCCGGCGGGAAAGTTGTGGAAAATTCCTCCATTAATTCACGACTTACTGTCGGTCTGGGCAAGGAGAGAAACATTGCACTCAATAATGACGTGGGCGTCTCCCCCACCTACGGTATGGGTAGACACAGATGCTTCAGGGACAATAGGCTGGGGTTATCAGTCGAGCCTAGGCCATCAGGGTCAGGGTCTTCGGTCCCAAACCGAGAATTTTTATATCAACGAGCAAGAGCTCTTAGTCTCTTTATTTTTCCTTCAAACCCACGGCTCCTCCTTGCGGGGGAAATCAATAGCGTTTCGAATGGACAATTTGAATGCGGTATCCTGCATTCAAAAGCAAGGGTCAACGAGGTCTCGGAAGTTGCTAGAGTTGTCAAAAGAGATTTTTGTTCTGGCCAAAGAGCTGAACATTCATCTCCATGCATCATACCTCCCAGGTGTAGCGAATGTCTGGGCAGACATTCACTGCACTGAACTATCCAACTCTAGCTCTTCCCAAGCTTTCTGGCATCTAGCCAAAAACCTCTCCAACAATTTCTCTTCCTCGTCTTTCCCTCCCCTTTCCCACTCTGATGGCACAACCATCACTTCTTCCTCTGACAAAGCTAAACTCTTCGCTCAAACTTTTGCTAGAAACTCCACCTTGGATGATTCCGGTGCTATTCCTCCCTCTCCGCCCTCCTCTCTCTTACTTATGACTAATATCCTAATCTCTTCTAAAGATGTACTTTCTACCCTCTCTGGGCTTAACGCTAATAAGGCGTACGGTCCGGAGGGTGTTCCTCCTGTTGTTCTCAAAAACTGTGCTTCCGTGCTGACTCCCTGCCTAGGCAAACTCTTTCGTCTCTGTCTATCCTCTAACGTCTTCCCTTCATGCTGGAAGTTTGCTCACATTCAACCTGTCCCAAAGAAGGGTGACCGCTCTCAACCCTCCAACTATCGTCCAATTGCTCTTATCTCTTGTCTTCCTAAAGTTTTTGAAACTATTCTTGCTTCCAAATTTCTTAAGCATTTCTCTTCTCATAATCTGCTCTCAGATTGCCAGTATGGCTTCCTTAAGGGTCGCTCTACTGGTGATCTTCTTTCATATCCTACTAACTCTTGGTCATCCTCCTTTCGGGACTTCGGTGAGACTTTTTCTATTGCACTAGACATATCGAAAGCCTTCGATAGAGTCTGGCATAAATCTTTTATTTCTAAACTACCCTCCTTCGGTTTCTATCCCTCCATCTGTGCCTTTGTCTCTAATTTCCTTTCCGGCCGTTCCATAGCCGCGGTTGTGGACGGCCATTGTTCACTTCCTCACCCTATAAACTCCGGTGTTCCTCAGGGCTCTGTCCTATCTCCTATTCTCTTTCTAAGTTTTATAAATGATCTCCTTAACTGTACCTTAATTCCCATCCATTCATACGCAGACGACTCAACCTTACACTACTCCATTAGTTTTTCAGAACGCCCCAGCCAGCAATCCCTCAACGACAAACGTAATGAAGCCATAGAACTCTTAACCCGTACAGCCCCAGCAACGCGTCTGACGCGTCGGCGATGTATGTAACGCACAGCCCCAGAGACGCGCCTGGCGCGTCACCCTAATTGCGCCGACCGTAACCTCAGGTGTAGCCACTCAAGAGGGCTCAGATTTGTATGGGAACTGTGTGCGTATCCCACGCAACCGTGCCGATGGTTGAAAACTCGCAAAGTCCACGTGCGTGTGCGTGAGCGCGCAATAACCTGGTTTTTTGGGGTAATTGCCTTCAATTTTTTACTCTTGTAAAATATGTTTTCGGGGGCTCTGTAGGACCATTTTTAAAGCTTTTTGAGCGTTTTTTCGTGGTTTTTCCTTCATTCCTAACCCATTCGCTATTGTTTCTGGAATAAAACCATTTTTTGAAAACCGGCCGGGTTCTGGTGAACAAACATTACAAAACTAGCCGGGGCTCCACGGGTTAAATTCTGATCTAAATACTATTTCCAATTGGGGCAGAGAAAACCTTGTTAACTTTA
The DNA here is from genome assembly GCA_032716605.1 of Paralithodes platypus. NCBI lineage: Eukaryota > Metazoa > Arthropoda > Malacostraca > Decapoda > Lithodidae > Paralithodes > Paralithodes platypus. The sequence goes on along the minus strand of CM064500.1, from coordinate 4,662,774 downwards.
ATGCTTCCAAAACCCAATTTCTCCATCTATCTACCCGTCAGGATCTCCCAGCGGACTATCCCTTATTCTTCAACAATACAAAAATCAACCCTTCATCTTCTCTCAATATTCTTGGTGTCTCTTTTTCTTTTGCTCTCATTTGGAAGGACCATATTACCAGTCTTGCTAAGGCAGCCTCCCAGAAGCTGGGTGTGCTCAACCGCCTTAGGGGGTTCTTTTCCCCTGCACAGCTTCTTGCTCTGTACAGGGGCATAGTGCGCCCTTGTATTGAGTATTGTTCACATGTGTGGGGAGGTTCCTCTCACACCGCTCTCCTAGACAAAGTTGAAAGGAAGGCCTTTCATATCATTAACTCCCGTCCACTCACCAACTCTCTGCAATCTCTCTCTCTCTCCGCCGCAATGTTGCATCTCTCTCGCTATTCTATCGCTACTATAATAATCAGTGTTCCTCAAAGCTATCCCAGTGCATACCACCTCCTTTACGTAGGGCACGTGGTACCCGTCTTGCAACTCAATCCCACCCCTACTCTGTGCAACTCTCCAACCCAAGAGTGAAACGTTACTCTCAAACTTTCTTCTACTCAACAGCTGAGCTCTGGAACTCTCTCCCAGAATCAGTCTTTCCCTCTTCTTATGACTTAAATTGCTTCAAACTCCGTGTGTCCAGGCATTTTGGCTCGAACATCCCTTGATTTTGGCCCTGTCACTCTTTCAACTATGGGGGAGGCACTCGCTATAGGCAGTTATGCCTTTTGCCTCCCTCAATCACATAGAAAAAAAAATAAAACGCTCTGTCCCGGCGACAGAGCACCAAAGTAGAATGGGCAATCAAGCAAAACATCTTCAACCAGATGACTGCAGAGCCTTACCGTCCACAAGTGGATCTTTTCGCGTCCAGGGAAAACCACAGGCTTCCTTTCTACCTAACCCGCCGGGAAATGACTTCGGCGGGGGGGGGGGGGGGGGGGGTTTACAGGCGCATTGTTGGAGGACTGGAATAGGTGGAATTCCATCTATCTATTTCCGCCTCCAGACGCTTCACTCACGTGTCAGGTAGTTCACAAACTACGGGGTTACCGGGGCTTAGTCTCGATGATCGCGCCTCTATGGCCGGCTCAGGTGTGGTACCACCAGTTGAAAATGTGGTGCGACAACCCGGTGTCACTCCCGATCTCGTACTTCCACTTGGAGAAAATTGGCAACCTAAAGACCTTGCTGACTTTTGCCTTTTGGACATTCAGAATGCCAAATGGTTAACTCCGTATGGAGAGAGCGTCACTAATAAATTTCTAAATCAGTATACTATGTCTACCAGGCGACAATATCAATTTCATTGGAAGTCTTTCACAACCTGGATAGTAGAAACGGCACAAACTGACACATCAGTAGCTTGGTTTTCAAGTATTTGTACTACAGGTATTTGTTTGAACAAAAGCGCCTTTCTGAAGTTACACTGAAGAATCATTTGTATATATGCTATCAGAACCCCCTTTTTTATTTAACAGGGCTATCTATACCGCAGGCGAAGGAGAAAGGGTTCATGAGGGCATGTTTCAAGCTTCACCCACCACCCCGTCTCATGCCTACCTGGTCACTTGACAAAGCTTTGTCTTTGCTTCATTCGCGCAAGTATAATCATGCGCCGGATTTTGACTCACTGTTAAAGAAGGCTGTGTTCCTTATGTATGCCACAATATTATCAATAAGATGCCATCATATTCAAGGCTTTTACGAACAGGTGAACACATTACAGAACCAACCTGTTGTTGTCTCAAGAGCGATGAACAGTCTCTCCTCTGTTGTCAACCTACCTGTTAAGTGACTCAGAGTGATGGCCAGTCTCTCCTGTGTTGTCAACCTACCTGTTGTTAAGTGACTCAGAGTCATGGCCAGTCTCTCCTGTGTTGTCAACCTACCTGTTGTTAAGTGACTCAGAGTGATGGCCAGTCTCTCCTGTGTTGTCAACCTACCTGTTGTTAAGTGACTCAGAGTCATGGCCAGTCTCTCCTGTGTTGTCAACCTACCTGTTGTTAAGTGACTCAGAGTCATGGCCAGTCTCTCCTGTGTTGTCAACCTACCTGTTGTTAAGTGACTCAGAGTGATGGCCAGTCTCTCCTGTGTTGTCAACCTACCTGTTGTTAAGTGACTCAGAGTCATGGCCAGTCTCTCCTGTGTTGTCAACCTACCTGTTGTTAAGTGTCTCAGAGTCATGGCCAGTCTCTCCTGTGTTGTCAACCTACCTGTTGTTAAGTGACTCAGAGTCATGGCCAGTCTCTCCTGTGTTGTCAAACTACTTTTTTTTTTTTTTTTTAAAGAGACAATTGAGTCTCTCCTGTGTTGTCAACCTACCTGTTGTTAAGTGACTCAGAGTCATGGCCAGTCTCTCCTGTATTGTCAACCTACCTGTTGTTAAGTGTCTCAGAGTCATGGCCAGTCTTTCCTGTGCTGTGATGGCCCTTCTCATGTTGGTGTCGACCTTAGTAATGGCCGGCCGCACCAGCTCCAGCAGTTCAAAAAACTGGTCGCGGTCCACACACATGGTACTCCGGAAGCTCTCATGATCCTGTAATACACCAGTAATGGAAGAAATTTAATATTTGTCCCAAATACTCCAGGAAGAGGAATAGATCAACTACAAATCACTATACAGTCTATCCTCACATAACACAAATCACTATACAGTCTATCCTCACATAACACAAATCACTATACAGTCTATCCTCACATAACACAAATCACTATACAGTCTATCCTCACATAACACAAATCACTATACAGTCTATCCTCACATAACACAAATCACTATACAGTCTATCCTCACATAACACAAATCACTATACAGTCTATCCTCACATAACACAAATCACTATACAGTCTATCCTCACATAACACAAATCACTATACAGTCTATCCTCACATAACACACATCACTATACAGTCTATCCTCACATAACACAAATCACTATACAGTCTATCCTCACATAACACAAATCACTATACAGTCTATCCTCACATAACACAAATCACTATACAGTCTATCCTCACATAACACAAATCACTATACAGTCTATCCTCACATAACACAAATTTCTACAATGCGATTATCCTTTAACACGAGGGTGGGTCTCAATAAATAGTACATTTATTCAGTTAATTGTAGCCATGATATTGTAGATTCAAAAATGTTCTAACTAATTTCTCTATTATATAATCATACATTTTGCTATATTCTGGGAACTAATATATTCTAGGTCTTTCTTAGGACCGATCGATCACTTTTATTTACTGCCGTATTGCCGCCGTATGTATACGCGATCGCATAGCGCGAATTTCATGTAGTGCGAGGGTCGGATCGACCCATTTTTCTTCATTAGTTTTAAGGTAAGTGATGTCTTTTTTATATTTGTTAATGGTTTGATGATATCTGGTAGGTAATATAGGTGTTTGTTTAGCAAGAAATCCGGAAAAAGGGGGCAACATTGTGGAACGCAGACCCATATAGAATTATCTCCATATAAAGTGTTATTCCTACAACGCGAATTCCTACAGCGCGAGGGGCTCTGCCGCCCATATACTGTAGTCGTGTTGTAGGAGGATGGACTGTACCTGTATCTATTTTTCTTTGTTAATATATATTTTTTTCTATGTGGATGAGGGAGACAAAAGGCAAAACTGCCTGTGACGAGTGCATTCCCCAGAGTTGAAAAGAGTGACATGGCAAAAATCAAGGAACGTCCGAGCCAAAATGCCTGGACACACAGAGTTTGAAGAAATTTAAGTCATAGGATGAGGGAAAGATGGATTCAGGGAGAGAATTCCAGAGCTCAGCAATTGAATAGAAGAAAGATTGGGAGTATCGTTTCACTCTTGAGTTGGATGATTGGCTAAATAAGTATGATGTCATCCAAGGTAATAGGGTATTCCAATGCTATTGATTGATTATTTCACATCACTTTTCATGTCAGTAGACAGTGTCTAGACATATGAGTGTAGCGAAGATGATGGCTGGGCCGTTTAAAGGGAGACTATTATTATCGTATTACTGTATATATGTCCCTTATACCACATTTCAGCTCGTAATACATACATAAAATGTTAGGACTGAGTGCTCCACACATACGTGCAGTTTCAGTCTTGTCCTAATGGCGGCGTTCCAGGCAACCCTGTTGCTTCACTTGTCAAGTTTTTAAATTTGAGATCGGCACATACAGTCCGATCCCAGGTCTTCCTTGGTCTACCCCTTGGTGCAGCTCCCTCCACAATCACAGACCTGCATTTGTTCACCCAATTTTGTTCATCCATACTCTCCACATGTCCATACCATCCCAGTCTACTTGTACACATCACCTCGCTAATACTCTTTATACCTAAACGTCTCCTCAGCTCAACATTTGTTATTCTATCCTGCAGCCTGGCCCCACACATCCATCTCACCATTCTCATCTCATTACGTTCCATTCTGTTGACATCCTCTACTTTAACGGCCCATGTTTCTGAGGCATACGTCATTGCACTTCTAACACATGAGGCATACACCTTTCCCTTCAGGGGGAGAGGCATTCTTTTCATGGTCAGGATTGGAAGCAGTTCTCTGAACTTCCCCCAGCCACATCTAATTCTAGCGACAGTGGCAGCCTCGGCCCCACCACCAGCAGAGATGGTATCTCCTAGGTAACAAAACTTGTCCACCAGCTCCAATGACTTATTTCCAAAATTCACAGCCACAGGATCATCACTTAACACAAGCTCGCCTTTGCACACTACGCACTTAAATTTCTCTATTTCTGACTTATCCTTCGGCAGGGGTCCCTTTATTCTACTACAGCGCTTACTCCCATGGTGCACCCAGCGTCGACAGATACTACATTGAATCGCGTTTACGCCCACACCCTTTCCACACACTGCACATGGGTATGCACTGCTCTTTTCCACATTGCCTCGTCTCAATCTACAATGCATTACCTTGGTTTTGTTAATATTGACATATATATCAATGATGTATATGCTCTACCGGACCTGTTATGCCTAAAAAGATCGATGGGCTAACTGTCGGTCCAAATGATCAGTATAAACTAAATATGCTCTATTTGGCAATAACCATTTGCTGTGGGATACAGAATTAGTTGACCCAGGACTTATTGACATTCTCATATTTTAACAGTGAGGGGCAAAAACTTCCTTATAATACATTTCCGACAGTACAGACATACTGTACATACCAATGTATTACAGTCCATCCTCGTACAACACTGTTTTATGGGCGACACTACACGCCGTGTTGTACGAACCATAGAAGCCCATGTTATAATGTACCGTCAACCGGGGCGAATTCGGACAATTTTTGCGTCTTTCCGTAGCATATAGTCTTGTTTTTATCACAATGTAAGATCTTAAGTATTGTATGTGTAGCTGGTACATTGGGGTATACAATCATAGCATTGAAGAAATTAAACTACATTGCATATATTCATTATAATTTATTATTATGTTCTCTCCACTAACCAACTTGACTCCTAAACTCGATTAATGAAATTAACAAACACATGTGGCAGTCCGGGGATTCCAACCTAGGATGCTCACACCGAAAATCAACACACTTATGCATTGCACCACGAAGACAGTTAAAGAATACTGCACAAGCCTACGATTTATTATGCAGTTTCGAATCCGAATTCGAACACAATTTGGGGCAATTTCGGACACCTAGCCTGAATTCGGACTTGGATTTAAAATACACTCATTGGACTAACCAGTGATCCCAGTATAGATTCGGACCTTTCAGGGGTCAATTCGGACATCTTTGAACATTTTAAAAGGGTCTTATCACACTCCCTGAAAACGTAAAGACCATAAATACCATATCGTAAGATACGACTCTTTTTGGGGCAGTTTCGGACATATCTGGATTTATTGACCATACTCTGCGTAGCAGTATGACCCTAATAATGTAAAAGTAAGGATTATTGTGACATAACTCAGAAATACCACGTGTAATGACAACTATAAACCCAAATTACACTCAATATCCAAATCTGACAGGTTATAGTTAAAGTTAGATTAAATAATATTATTTATTTAATTGAGTTCACTGCTCAATAGGTGGCGTTCTGAGAGTGAGGGTCTGAGTCTGGAGGGTGATACAGTGAAGCACTTGAACGATGCAACCAGCCGCTTCAGAGATGGAGCTGCTTCGAGCCATGAATGGATGCTTCACATGTCTCACTCTCCAGACTGGAACAAGACCTCACGGTCTTCACCGTGTTGAGCGGTGGAATGTACAGGCTCTCAGCCTATGCCCGAGAGGGAGTAGTTGGAATACTGTATAGAAAAAATAAAAAAATAAAAAAAATAATAATAATTTTCATCCTGTTTGAATTCACCCCATTTTTACAGAAATTTCAAAAATAAATAATTTAATACCCAATTACGGGAATAATATACGAGATAATGCCAATTAATTATTTTGTACTTTCACACTAATTACAAAAGTACATCTTGGCACCGTAGACTTTCCTACACCTACTCATCAACATGTCTGCCAAAGAAAGTTTGCCGATGTTACGATCTTATTTTTTCATTTTCGTGTTTTAATTTGTAATCGGTACATATCACATTATGCATTAAAACTATTTAAGCAAGACAGTTAGATAAAAGCATTTCGAACAATCGAGTGAAAACAGATTTCTAATATGTTTATTCGTTATACATTTATTAATTTAATTAACTTTTAATTGATGTAAAGTCCGAATTCGCCCCAGTTGACGGTAAACACCTCCTAACCTAACCCCAACATACACTCATATAATGTCCCTTAACCCTTCCTGCCCGGGTGTAATTTTAAAATGACACCACGGCTGAGGGGCCGGAGCCCGGGTGTCATTTTAAGTATCCATATGCTTGAAAGTGTGCTTTGAATTACGCACGGTGAAAATTTCCTTTGCAGGGGCGATCGCAGCGCCACCAAGCCTCAACTACTACCGTTATCAGTCCGTACGTGCCTGCCATAGCGAGATATAGCGAAAATATGTCTTCCGATGCGTCCGATTCCCTGCAACCTCCTGCGCGCCCTACTGCTACCCCACTAGCTACGTCGACGCCTGTTGCAACCGATAAAAAGCCTGAACGTAAGAAAGAAAGTTTATTGAGTGATAGTGCTATTGAGAGAGAACTTTTGGCCATTTTGACCGAAGAGAGCAGTGGCGAAAGCTTGATAGACAAAGAAATATTCATAAGTAAGAGTGAAGATGATGAGTTTGTGGGCTTTGAGGGTGATGATGGTGTTGATTTGTTTGAGGGAGCAGACAGTAGTGAGGACCCTGACATAGAAGTGGTGAAGGAAGGTGAAATTGAACTTCCTAGTGTGCTTGAGGCTAGGCCTACCCCGTCGCCATCTTTGCTTGGTCAGCCTAAGCCTACCCCGGGACCTTCCCCCTTGCCTGCTCGTACGCCCTTGAAAGTGAGCAAATACTTCTACAAGAAGACGTTGTCGACGCCTGCCCGGGATGTAACACAGCACCCCATACCATTGAACGCATCATGGAGGACTGCATTTCACACAACCACTTGCGCCAACAACACAATCTACACTCAATGAGAGCTCTGTGGGAAAGCCCGATCGTGGCCATGGCCTTTCTCAGGGACTCGGGGCTGTTCGGCCAGGCAGCTTAGGGAACAACAACAACAACAAGAAGACTCTAGTGAAAAGTGCGGCCAAAAAAGCACGCAGGGCGGCAGAGGAAGCAAGGGAAGGCAAAAGTGATAGTGACAATGACGCCGACTCTGCTCTAGCGACCACCCGCATTCCTTTGTCCCGAGACGCCACGCGGGTCACCTACAGCCCTCGACTTCATCTCTCCCTCACGATGAGCAAAGGGCCTCTTCAAGTGGTACGGCATTGTCCTCTCACAGTGTGCCACAGCCCTCATCACATCGAAGAGCATTATTTGGAGCGGAGCAGCCCTCGGCTTGCCGCAAAAGAAGTCCAACTCCCGAGGCTGAGGCTCCCATTGTTCCACCCCCCGCAGCTTCCCGCTCCCCACACCGCCGACGCCCGGTCACTTCTTCGCCAGAATTATCCCCCGAAGAAGATGTCGACGACCCCGACATTGCCCCAGATGACCTGACATCACCTGAGGAGGAGGAGGAAGAGGATGCGGAAGAAGAGGAGAGACCAACACGATGAGTTCGAGGGCGAGGTCGTGGGCGTGCGGCTCAGCCTGCCGACGCCGCTGCAGCTGCCCGTGGGCATGTGCCTGCGCGTGGGAGTCAGCCTTCATCGGAGTTGTTTGTATGGACTAATTGGGCAGATTTTGAGCCAGATTGTCCTGCTTTTGACGAGGAGCAGATTGGCTCAGGGGTGACAGCAGCATATCCCTGTGGCCCAGATGCAACCCCTAGTGAACTGTTTTGTGAGTTCTATGACGACGAGGTCATGGAATACCTCGTCGAGGAAACGAAAAACCACCACGAAATCTGTGCTAACTTTTCTTGGCAGGAAGACGAGTGCCAAGATGTTGGCATGGCGACCTGTCACTGTGCCAGAAATGTATGTTTTTCTGGCACTGACTATGCTGATGACACACGTCAGGAAACATGCACTGGCCGATTACTGGATTACTGCCGACCTCATCACAACTCCAGCATTCGGTAAATACATGTCCAGGGACAGGTACTGTATTTTTACATTCTGCCATATCTCCACCTGACCAACAACATGGTAGTCCACCTTCCCGATCGGCTATGGAAAATCAGTTAGCTGTATGACATGATACGTCATTGGTTTACCACCTACCAAATTCCATTCCAGAAGATGTGCCTCAACGAGTCTCTGGTCCTGTTCCGGGTGAGGCTGCATTTCCGACAATACATCCCGTCGAAGAGACACCGTTTCGGCATCAAGCTCTTCGTCCTCTGCGACTGCAAGACGGGATATGTGCTGGACTTTGTGGTCTACAGCGGCAGTGGTGGAGAAATAGTTACAGACCCAGACATCAGCTTTGGGGGTGCCGTTGTACAGAAGATGATGGAGCAACACTTCCTCAAGAACCACATCATGTACTGTACATGGATAATTATTATACGTCGCCCATCCTGACCAAGTACAGTACCTCCATGACCGCAAGACCGGAACTGTCGGCACAGTCAATGCAAAGAGGAAGGGCATGCCAGTGTACCCGACCAAGAAGACGGAGGTCTTCCACAAGAAGAGTAGCCCCATCCTACTATGACGTATGCCTCAGAAACATGGGCCGTTAAAGTAGAGGATGTCAACAGAATGGAGCGTAATGAGATGAGAATGGTGAGATGGATGTGTGGGGCCAGGCTACAGGATAGAATAACAAATGTTGAGCTGAGGAGACGTTTAGGTATAAAGAGTATTAGCGAGGTGATGCGTACAAGTAGACTGGGATGGTATGGACATGTGGAGAGAATGGATGAACAAAATTGGGTGACAAAATGCAGGTCTGTGATTGTGGAGGGAGCTGCACCAAGGGGTGGACCGAGGAAGACCTGGGATCGGACTATACGCGCCGATCTCAAATCCAAGAACTTGACAAGTGAAGCAGCCCTTAACAGGGTTGCCTGGAACGCCGCCATTAGGACAAGAGACTGAAACTGCACTTATGTGTGGAACACTCAGTCTTAAAATGTTATGTATGTATGTATGTATCCTCTCTATCCACTGGCATGACCAGCGCAAGGTCAACCTCCTCACCACATGCCACAAGGCAGAGATGGTCGCCACCGGGAAGGAGGACCGAAAAAACAAAAACCCCGTCCAGAAACCAACTGCTGTCCTGGACTACAACCTGAACATGTGCCTCATAGATAAGTCCGATATGCAGATGGGCTTCATCGACTGCCTGCGAACATCCTGCAGGTGGTACAAAAACTTTGTTCTGCATACGGTAGATATGTCGGCCCTCAATGCCTACAATATCTACCGACTGAATACTCCCGGAGCAAAGAAGTTCAAGTCCCTGCGCAAGTTCCACAAACTTGATCTCCTGGGAAAACATGCTATAGCCGGGAGACCTCTACAAGGACCAGGCTGGCTGGACCGCACGGCATGTGGCGACTATTTCCAGAGGCACCAGCTCAACCCCCTTCCTCCCAAGTACCAGGTGGTAATGCCAGGAGTCAGAAGAGGTGCCATGTGTGTAGCCACACATGGCTGAAATGGATGGAGAGCTATCTAACAGATAGGGAAATGAGGACCAACATTAGAGGAACTTACTCATCGTGGCGGAAAGTTGAGAGTGGTGTGCCGCAGGGATCTGTGTTGGCACCTCTCATGTTCCTTATGTACGTGAATGACCTGCCGATAGGCATAAATTCCTACATGTCAATGTTTGCAGACGACGTAAAAATTATGAGACAAATAACAAATAAAAGTAGTTGTGAGGAGCTGCAAGGGGATTTAGATAAAATATATGAATGGAGCACCAAGTGGAAAATGAAATTTAATATAAGTAAATGCCATGTGTTAAATATGGGAAGAAATGTGAATAGACCAAATTGGGAGTACAGGATGGGAGATAATAATTAGCAAGGCCGAAAAAGAAAAGGATTTAGGGTTGATTATACAAGATAATTTGTCGCCAGAGAAACATATTAACAAGCTCTTTAGCGGAATGTATGCAATGGCCGGGAATATGAAAGTTGCTCTGAACTACTTGGATGAGACCATGGTAGCGAAAATTATGAAGAGTATGATTAGACCAAGATTGGAGTATGCAGCAGTGGTGTGGTCCCCGCATCTAAAGAAGCATATTCACAAGTTAGAAAGAATCCAGAGAGCAGTTACTAGATTGGTTCCAAGTCTCAGAGAACTGCCATATGAAGGGAGGCTAGACAAATTAAATCTACCAAGTTTAAAAGAGAGGAGAGAGAGGGGAGACATGATAATGATGTACAAATGCACCCGGGGGCTGGATAGGGAGGATATGTTAATTATGGATACAGGAATAACTAGAGGCCACAGCTACAAAGTAAAAAGACCTACCTGCAAGAACGATATCAGGAAGTTTAGCTTCCCCTATAGATGTATTGACAAATGGAATGGGCTGGAGGAGGAGGTGGTAGGGGCAAGGAACATCCATATTTTCAAGAAAAAATTGGATAAAAAGTAGACTGAGAGACGGGACAACACGAGCTTAGCTCAACTCCTGTAAACTACAATTAGGTAAATACAACCCGCAGACCCCGTAAACCAACAAAAAACACATAGGAATGCCTCGAGTGTGAAGTGGCACTGTGCGCTGGACAGTGCTTCAATCAGTTTCACACTCTAGTGCAATATTGAAGTGCCTGTGACAATGACAGTGAAAGTGACACTAAAATGTAGGCTATAATAATATAAAATAATTAGTAAAAGTGAGACACTAATAATAAGTGCCTTCATAATAATATGAACAAGTGAAAGTGACACTAAAATCTATATTATAGCTTGCCTAACAATATATACAAGTTGCTGTTGCTGTTACTGTTGTAGTTCAGGGGCCACTCAAGCACGTCGCCGTGCCTGTACCAGCCCCTCCTTCGTGGTGGCAGAAGCGTCTAGCAGGGACGCACCAAGCGCCCTGTCTTCAGGAGGAAATCACAGAAGAGGATAACCACCGCTCGTCGCTTATCATCAGGGACCCCTCGGCCACCTAGGACTGTAGCAAGGGTGAGATTGGAGATGCCAATGAGTCGTAGGCGACCAGCGAGGATCACCCGCTGCGTGTAGAATCGAGGGCACCTCATCACATAGTACTCAATGGTTTCCGGATCACCACACCAATGACACGCAGGGCTTCCCAGAATCCCTATACGGTGGAGATGGCTGGAAAGCATCGTGTGTCCAATACGTAACCTGGCCAGGGCCACGTCCAGGCTTCGTAGCGGGTGTCTAGCCCAGGGGTGGGGGGAAGAGTCCTCCCTATATGAGCCAAGAGTGGTGGCGGGCAGAGTACGTCGGAGGGCAGAGTTCCAGAGGTTAAAACATGCACGACGAACCAGAGTCTGATGAGACCGTAGATCAGGGTCCAGTATCTTACAAGGTGCTGATGTATGAGCTAAGGCCGCACCCCGGTCGGCTATGTGATTACTCCTAATTCCACAGTGTGACGGGACCATTGGAGCAACACTGGCCAAGATGGGGCTGAGAGGCGTACCAGCAGAGGCTGGATCTTATAGACGAGGGAGGCGTTAGATGCAGGGCAGTGAGATTGGAGGAGGCGTAGAGACGACTGGGAGTCTGTGTAGATAACCACTTCTGGTGGGACAGGTAGTCACCAATAAAAGCCAGGGCCCTGTAGATAGCAAATAATCCTGCAGTGAGGATAGTATGTGAGCCAGACAGTTTCCAAGTTTGGCACAGCGAGAGCACCTCGTAATACACCGCTGCTGTCGTAGAGGACGGTGGGACGAAAGATCCATCAGTGTAGACACTAGTGTATCCGCTGTATCTAGTAGCATCTAGTTCACAGAAATACCCCTGTGCTAAGTGCGCATCCACTGATTTCTTGAAGCAGGAGTGGAATGTATGCCGAATCATCTCCGACAGCGTCCTCCAAGGCGGTACAGGGGATACAGCTGACTCAGGTGCAGGACGAGGGGGAGCAAAACCCAATTGGCCATAGTTCCGAAGGCTACGCACTATGATGAAATAAATCAAGATGTCCCTGTACTTAATTTTAATTCACCTGAAATTCCCTCACTTAAGATCCACACCAGACATGTCAAAACTATTTTGCAGAATCTCTCAGTAGATAAGGCTCCTGGTCCAGATGAAATTCCTCCAATAGTACTTAGGAATTGCTCCTTGGTGCTCGCTCCTGTATTGGCAAAATTTTTCCGTCTGTGTACTCATACCTCATGCTTCCCAGTACCCTGGAAAGAAGCAAACATCCATCCAGTTCCTAAAAAAGGTGCCTCTTCAGATCCATCAAACTACAGACCAATAGCTATAACTTCCACTCTTGGTAAAGTCTTTGAAATTATATTAAATAATCACATAATTAAGCATCTTGAGAAAAATAAATTAATCAGTGATAGGCAATATGGTTTTAGACGATGTCGATCAACTGCAGACATTCTTTGCCTTCTTACGCATCAAATCAACCAAGCTACAGACCAACATGGTGAAACACATACAATAGCACTGGATATATCAAAGGCATTTGATAGAGTCTGGCATCAATCCTTATTGTCGAAGATGTCACACTACGGCCTTGCATCATTAGTTCCACGAATTTCTTCTTATCTTTATAACAGAAAAATATGTGTAATGGTAGATGGCCTTTATTCTCAATTTAACTCAATAAATGCTGGTGTTCCCCAGGGATCAGTTTTGGCCCCAACTCTGTTCCTCATTCATATATCAATGATCTCATATCTACCACTCATAATCCAATACATTCCTACGCAGATGACTCAACACTCCACAGTTCCTTCACATTTACCAATTCTTTCACCCAACCCGATCTTATAAATTCAAAAATAAACACTGCAATGGAACCAGGACCTTTCTAGAATTAATGAATGGGGACAAAAGAATCTAGTTTCCTTTAATGCACAGAAAACCAAGTACATTCAATTTTCTAACCGACAGAATCTCACTGACTCCCATATATTTTTTAATGATGTAAATATTCCCACTTCCCCTAGTATTGACATTCTCGGTGTAACATTAACTACTAACTTAAGCTGGACACATTATGTTAGAAGCATTGCTAAGAATGCCTCTAAAAAACTGGGACTCCTGTACAGAGTTCGAGAATTCTTCACTGACGAGCAGTTGGCCGTAATATATAAAAGTCATGTGCGTTCTCAGATGGATTACTGTTCACCTCTGTGGGGTGGAAGTGGAGTGGTTGCATTGAGGCAGTTGGACAAAATTCAAAATAAAGCTATTAGATTAATCAATAACCCTGCAATCACACAGGACCTTCCTACATTATCCATACGAAGAAACGTTGCATCCCTTGCATTATTCTACAGATATTTTCACAGCAATTGTTCCGAGGAACTTGCTTCAATTGTGCCGCCTCTCCACATCTTTCCCCGTAGAACTAGGGCAGCTGAGAGCGCCCATGAATTTACACTTTCTCCTCCACAATGCAGAACTTCTGCTTATCAAAATTCATTTATCCCCAGAGCTACTACTCTTTGGAATTCACTTCCCTCGAATTGCTTTCCACAAACTTACAATCTACAAATGTTTAAATCCAGTTGTTACAAACATTTTATGAATGGAGGATGCCTTTAGGCACATGGACCTTTTTGTTTTATCTGTGTTTTTCCTTCCTCCGTTCATTGTCTCTACCCTCCAGCCCCGGCTATGTATTATATATACAGTATATTCCTCGAAACCCGGGTGTTTTGGCCGAAAAACGTCTAGGCTAGGCTACCGTATATTCGTTAATCAGACTGCTTCCCGCATTCCTGCGCATCCCCAAGCGTAGCTGTGTTATTTACCTGTATAATGGCATTAAGTAGAGCTCTCTAAGTCAACTGGTTGAGCTGTGATGATGATTTCATTGGAGATAACTTTATGGCCAAAACAGCCACTTTACACCACTTTTCGATACTTAACAACAACATACAGGCACACATGAACAAGCGACGCTCTCCTTCTTGTGGCCGGAGATGCGGGGCGTCGGTCCAGCCGGCTGTTGTTTACATGCGTCGGACCGACGCCTCGCACACGAAGCTCACAGGCTTTCAACCACTGGGCGTTCAAGAGGCCTTCCGGGTACCTGTTATATGCTTTTTTATGGGCGTTCAAGAGCCCTTCCGTGGTGAGAGGGTTAAAAAAAAAAAAAAAAAAAAAAAAAAAAAAAAAAAAAAAAAAAATGGGCAGCGGCGCCTCACAGGCCATTCAGGAGCCGCAGGCTCTACCCCTGAAGACTCCAGTAGTTGTACCAGAGGGTGAGACGCTGGCTTGTGGGCAATCCTCACCGTCCAACGGCTGTCTGCTACCACCCGATCCCACATCAGCGGTGATATCCCCGATTCGGCTTCCAGGGAAACGATGGGCGATGAACTTAAGGCTCCCAGTGTGATGCGAAGCGCTGCATTATGAATTGTATGCAATCGTGCCAACACCGTGTCAGAAGCAGATCCGTAAACCACGCACCCATACCTCATTTTGCTGCGAATGAAGATCTCATAGAATTGCAGCAGTGCATCTCTTGAAGCCCCCCACTTGGTGTTCGCTATGCATTTCATGAGGTATAGTCGTTTCATACAGGATGTGTGCAGATATTCTATATGGTTCTTCCAAGTGAGAATCAGCCCTTTTATGTCCTGTGCAAGCACTCACAAAGTTTATGAGGGCTGCACAACCTCGCCAACCAGGTGCTTTATGGGTTAACCGGACAGGTAAGCATGTTACAAAACGGAAGTTAGCTTCCTTGCTTGTCGCCGTTATCAGGGAAAGCAATCCCGGCGTGATAGGCAGGGCTCACGATATTAGGAAATGGGCAGTATCCCTCAGATTTTTGCAAATTTTTTCAATTGATGATATTGCTAAGACCCAACTTTGGGCTTCCAATCATACGTTCCTTACACGCTACCTTTCTGTTGCTCTAGATAAACCAAAGCGTACCTGTGTAGCTTTACGGCAACGGGTACAGTAGGTATTGTTATAATTATTATGTTCCTTCCAACAACCAACTATACTCCTAAAATCGATTAATGAAATTTACAAACACATGTGGCAGTCCGTGGATTCGAATCCAGGATGCTCACACCGAAAATCAACACCTTATGCATCGCACCACGTAGACAGTTAAAGAATGGTGGACACTGCCTACGATTTATTATGCAACTTCGAATCCTGCATATCAATCTAAGCATGTACACACATCCCAACTGCAACTCACGTAGGCTATGCATATATAAGTTGCGTTGTTTTAAAAATGGGGGGGGGTGCGGAATAATCCATATCCCCCTGTACCCTTGGAGATTGTGATGCATCACGAGCTGTGATAGGATGGGTTCTACAGTCCAGTATTAGTTTTATTTGTTTTCAAATTCTAAGAAGATATATCGCATAGTTGCAACTATGTCTGTTTTACCAAAATGTACAAAATATATTACTGTACAATTAGTTTAAGGACAGAACAAATAACTACCGCAGAGTTATAGTTCTACAGGACACATGCGTGTCAAACTTTGTTCATGCATACGATCGATTGCAATGATCCGACCATGAGCAAGCAGTTTCTTAATGCCACACACTGCTAGCAAATCTTTTATACCTTTTTCTATTTTTGTATTGCATACAATAAAACTTAAGAAAATGTTATCCGGATTCTTCTTCCCTAAGGTTAGGATATTTTACGAATGTCCCGCCTCCAGTCTTGATATTCAGGCGAAGTCGTCAATGATGGAGGGGCCCTATTAAATTATAGGTTTGATTCCCGAAGGGAAGTAGAGAAAACCTAATATTTAGTAGGGCCCCGTAATCATTGACGACTCGGGCCCTCCCAACCATCCCACTTCCCATTCGTTGATTTCCATAGTTTATTCTTGGTATATCAGTGAAGGACGAGGATGGCCGCTAGGGGGCCTGGTGTCGGGGAAGCAAAGCATGAGAAATCCACGTATATGGCAAGTCATATGATAACAGATATTAAGTTATTTTTATTTTTTATTTTTTACAGAGTTTTTTCTGTAGGGTACCCGATCAAAATGACGATCCCATGAGGGAATTAAGCGTGCACTTATGACGAGTACTCCATGATACTTCCGCACGGGCTATTCAAAATGCTGGTGCAGGATGTTGAATGGAGACTATTATTATAGCCAGTAGTACCTGCTTGTTCCGGTACGCATTGTGGACGAGCTATTCCAGCTGTAGCAAAACATCGATAGTCCCTCGACCTGGTCGAAATCCACAGAGGTTAGTAGCCAGGAGGTCATTTGTCTCAAACCACCATGAGAGCCGGGCACATACCATCTTTTCCATGACCTTGCCAACTGCTGACAACAGGCAGATACCCCTCCTTAATGAAGGCAGGGCCGGGTCCTTCCCTGGCTTAGGGAATGGGAGGAGGAGAGCATGTTTCCATTGGTGCGGTACAACCCCTGTACGCCAACTCCGGTTGTAGACATCCAGCAGCACTGCCCTGGCCTCAGATGGGAGGCGACACAGCATCTCGTAAGCCACCTCGTCCGGGCCCATGGCTTTCCCACATGGTAAAGAACACAGAGCACAATCCAGTTCGTCGAGGGCGAAAGGGCAGGCCAAGTCCTGAGGCGCTGTAGGGGAGTCAATGTGATGGGCGATGCATGATTCCAGGTGAGCAGATGTAGGGAGGGGGTCAGGCTCAGCAAACTTTTCCTCAAAGAAATCCGCCAAATAGTCTACTTGTTCCTGACTGTCACTGATGAGCCGACCATTGATCCGGACGGGGCTGGAAAGGTTCACTGTCTTCCCCTTCATCACTCGTACAAAATTCCAAGCCCTCGTGCAGGAGCCTGAGAACCTCAATGAGGAGTAAAACATCCCCCAAGTATGCCTCCGAGCTGCCAACAAAATCTTAACACATCTGGCATCAGCTCGGCGATAGTTCCTCTTTGTCTCGGCGCAGGGATGGCGTCTCTAGTTCCGCCACGCACGACGCCTAGCCCGTATTGCTTCAGCGCACTCTGGTGACCACCAAGGCACGACTGGCAGAGATGATGTGCGGGGTCGAGTCCTCTTGAAAGCCCGGTGGCCCGCCTGCACCACAGCCGTCGAAACTGCCACTGCCGCCTCCTCCATTGAAGTACTGTAGTACCCATTGATGACTCCAGCTGATTCGAGACTGCAGTACAGTATTCTGGCCATGCGTCATCCAAAAAAATACGAGGGCGCGTCTGTGGTGATTCCAGTACCTGAAGGCCATTGACGTGTACTAGGATAGGCAAATGATCGTTGCCCATATACGGCCCAGTAGTAACAGACGATCCATGGAATGCGGCAGACCCAAGGAAGAGGTCCAGGGTGGAAGGGGCGGCCGTATGAGGGTCCACCCAAGTGTGGAGACCAGGAGGTTTCAACATGGCGATGTCCGGCGACTGTAACAATGTATCAAATAAGGCGGCGCCAGAGGTATTATGGGAAGCACGTGGAAGGCCAGGTTCCCAGTAGTCGTGATGAGCGTTGAAGTCGCCATAGATGATACAAGGTCGCGGCAGCTGACTGTAGTAATGTCGGTACTCCTCCGAAGTCACACGCTTGCAGGGGTTATAACAAATAAGGATTGTCACCCTACCCGTCGTCAGAGCCATTGTGGATGCCAGGACCTCCATCACACCACCGGGGAAACGTTGGAGAAGGAGTAACGTGCATTGAACTGTGTCACTTATGAGGAGCGCCATAGCACCACCCCTCCCATTTCGATCCTCACGGAACAAATGGAAACCTGGAATACGAAAGGCAAGTGAAGGAGAAAGCCAGGTTTCACAAATTCCCACCACAGTGGGCGACAGATGAGCAATAGTCATGCGTAGATCCTGTGTCTTCCGGACCAAATGAGCGTGCGTTCCAGAAACAAAAAACTGCAGTGTCCGTGGGGGCGCCATCAATGGGTTATTAACGAGAGTAACCTAGGCAGCAGTCGGAGGCAAGCATCTTTAAATGACAGACCATGCAGGAGGTGTTCTATGAAGTCTGTGAAGATCCGTAGGAAGGAGTCATCAGTGGAGCTCGCAGCAGGGGGCAGGGCGCCGTTAAGTCCACCTCCGGTCTCATCCTCTGACGGCATGTGAGTGAACTGCCAAGGAAAAGCAGAGGGGCTTCGGGAGCGGACTTGGGAGGGAGACGTGTGGTAAGAGTCGGGAGGGTCAAACAAATCAATCCCACCACCAATGGTTGGCTCCTGACTAGCCGGAAGATAATCTGGCAGTATATGTTTACGGCGAGGTGACTTAAGCTGGGGCGGTGGGCGGGACAATCATGGTTTAGTGCTGAGGGAGGTCCACGTGGTATACCTCGAGGGATCCTGCTCCTGCTCTTCATCGCATCCCGGGGTCTCGTGGCCATCTAACTCATCCCCCAAAGACGCATACCTGTTTGGGGAAACCACATCTGCATACAAGACCCCGTCCCTCACTCGCACAGACTTCGGTCTGGAGGTTGGTGGTGCAGACCGTGTCGCCTTCGTGGTAGAAGCAGTGGTACCGGTACTCGCCATGCGTCGACTATGAGGGTTGAGACCCATCAGCCGTACATTCAATCTGCGATGCTTATATCCCCGTCCTTGTAACATGCATTAATCTTGAATGCCTCACGATACACAGGACATGACCTTACCATTACACGATGTGAGCCCCCACAAAAAAACCAGCTAGGGTCGTTTGAGCACACATTCCCGTCAGTCTTCATCGAGTGAAATCCGCTACAGTTGGCACACCTCACCTTACTCTTGCACGACAAAGCACCATGGCAAAATGAGTGGCAGTTATAACAGTGCAGCATAGGGAAGACATAGCGACTAACGGGATAGGAAACATGACCCAGCAACATCTTTCTAGGCCTCGGACCTAAAATCTCAAGCGTACTGTGTATGAATCCTCTCGTTCCCGACCAGTCTCCGAATCCCGATCGGCTATGCGCCCTTCCTCAGTCCGTGGGCGTTGAGTCAGGCGAGTACAAAGGAGTACAAAGGAGTACAAAGGAAATCAAGCAACAACAGATCTAGTGACCCTTCTAGGTTGCTTGTCCTCCAAAACACTGAGGATCAAGTGTCCAAACAGTGGTTTAGAGTGGGTAAGGGAACATTGGAAAGGGAAATACTGCCCTGGAACTAATGTCCGTGGCAGGATTAGGAAGTTAGTAGGGGACAGATGGGTTAGTAACTGAGGGGGGGATAAAATAAAGTTATTCATTTACAAACGCAGTCAGTCGCGGGTTTGATGCGAGATATTTGTCTAGGCGGAGTTTAAATGAATCAACGGTGATGCAGTCTATAACGTTTCGGGGAAGCCCATTCCACAAGTTGACAACTCGATTGAAGAAGAAATTCTTAGATTCGTGTGAGTTAAAAGATTTACCAATAATTTTGCAACCGTTTCCCCGCGTGTAATTAGATTGGTCGATAGTGAAGTACTTACTACAGTTCATATTGTCGATGCCTTTGATGATTTTGAACACTTGAATTAAGTCACCTCTTAATCTGCGCTGGGTTAAAGGAAATAGATTTAATTCTCTAAGACGCTCTTCGTATGGTTTGTTCTTTAGGCTAGGTATCATTTTGGTAACTCTACGTTGAACTCGTTCTAGCTTGTTTATATCTTTTTGGTAATAAGGGCACCAGGATTGAACGCAGTATTCCAGAAGAGGGCGGACTAATGAATTGTAAAGGGTTAGGATAACTTCTTTGGATTTATGCTCAAATGACCTGCCTATAAAGCCAATTATTTTGTTTGCCTTCTTAACAACTTCTGAACATTGTTGACTCGGTTTTAGGTTACTCGATATTGTTACTCCCAGATCAGTTTCTCTGTTTACATTCTTAAGCTGAGTGCCATTCATCGAATAGTTTGCTTTCTCATTTAGGTATCCGATATGTAGTACTTTACATTTATCCGCATTGAAACTCATTTGCCAAATTTGGGCCCAACATGACAATTTATCTAGATTGTGTTGCATATCGTCAACTTGTTCTTTTGAGAGTACGCTATTTGCAATTTTTGTATCGTCAGCAAATTTTGAGATTGTACAGGTGAGACCCTCATCTATGTCGTTGATGTAAATTAGAAAGAGAATTGGTCCTAGTACAGATCCCTGGGGTACCCCGCTACTTACATTGGTCCATTTTGATGCCTTACCGTTTATGACTACTCTTTGCTTTCTGTCGCTGAGCCAATTTTCTATCCATTTCAACACACCGTCTTGTATTCCATGCGCTTTTAGTTTTAGCAGTAAACGTTTGTGGGGAACTTTGTCAAAGGCCTTTTGAAAATCAAGGTATAATATCTACAGCTTTACTCTCATCGTAGAGGTTGAGGATATCGTGGAAGAAGTCTAAGAGGTTTGTTAAACAGGAACGTTTTTTACGAAAGCCGTGTTGAGTATCTTTAAGTATGTTATTTTCCTCTAAGTGATTTACGAGTCTGTCTCGTATGACCGTTTCTAGCATTTTACATACAACTGAGGTTAAGCTAATTGGACGATAGTTACTGGGTAGGGATTTGCTGCCTTTTTTGAATATCGGTGGTACGTTGGCTAGCTTCCACTGATCGGGCATAGTTCCAGACTGCAAGGATTTATTGAATAGTAATGTCAGTGGTTTAGAGAGCTCATCCTTAGCTTCCTTTAGAACTCTAGGCGAGATTGTATCAGGTCCAGGCGTTTTATTTACCTTGAGTTTATCTAAACAATTCAATACTTCTCTCTCTGTAACGGTGATATTGCTTAGAACATCTGAATTATCAATCTGAATCGGCGATGGTGTAGGGATATCACTGAGGTCTTCTGTTGTAAAAACTGATGCAAAGAAGGTATTGAGGGCATTACTCATTTGTTCTTCGTCTTTGGTGTATTCTCCATTTTCATCGACTAACGGTCCAACAGTTGAAGTAACAACTTTTTTCTTTCTGATATAACTATAGAATTCTTTCGGGTTTGTTTTACTTTGATTCGCAATATGTAACTCTAAGGTCTTTTTACTTTGCTTAATTAACTTTTTGGCTTTGCGTCGTAGCTCTACAAATTTCAGCCGTTCTTCGTCATTTTGTGAGGATTTTAATCTATCATTAGCACATTTTTTAGCAAGCAGGCAGTTTGAAATATCTTTATTCCACCATTTGGGCTTATTATTATGGCCTGGACGCCGAGTTTTTGATGGTATGCAGTCTTGCACTGCTTTTAGGTAAGTGGCTTCGAATAACTTCCAAGATGTATTTATGTCGTTATTGTGAATTAAAAAGCTCCAGTCAGTTTCTTTAAACATAGCTCTAAGTTTATGGAAGTTTGCTTTCTTGAAATTAGGGACTTTTTCGATGCTACTATTTGGTTCGTTACTAGTAAACTTTAAAGTGAAAGTTATCGTACGATGGTCGCTGTTACTGAATTCATCACCAACATTCAAATTCTCTATTAATTCTTCTTTTGTTGCAAGTACAATGTCAAGAACGTTATTACCACGGGTCGGCGTTCCAACAAATTGATAAAGCGAACTCTCTTGCAAGTTCGTATACAAGTCATGTCCGGAGTGTGAAGTAAGAGTATCGCCCCACTTGGTCACAGGTAAATTAAAGTCACCAAAAATTACGGTATCTTGTGAGTTACTTACATCTGCAATTTGTTCGTAAATTTCTCGGTCAGTTTGCACTGATTGAGCTGGAGGTCTGTATATTAATGCAAGTATTATTTTGGTACCTTTATTATTCTTTATTAGCACAAAAGATGCGTCGACGTTCACAATTTGAGGTTTTGACAAGAGGGTAGGGTTAAGACTTTCTTTGATATAAAGTAAAACGCCACCTCCATTTCGATTTATTCGGCTTTTCTCAAACATTACATAACCGGGAAGTGAATACTCTGCTAAAAAGTCTCTATCTTCTGTATTGAGCCAAGATTCTGTTATGCCAATCACATCATAATTTTCTGTAAACACTAGCTCCTCTAAATCTGAAAATTTATTGCGTATGCTACGAGCGTTTGCATAGAAAACCTTTAAATTTGTTATTTTAGAACTCACGGAACGCTCTTTAATAATATTTTTGGTTCTTGTCGGATCTACATTTATGTTCATGGCTGTCCTCGGTCCTCGCTGTCTTCGGTCCTTATCGCTGGTGGTCCTCGGTTGCCTCTGTTTTTTTCTTGGCGTTGGATGATTTATGTCACTGCTGCTTCTTCTTGGATGGCGTTTTTTGATCCATGGCTGCGGACTGCTTCGTGTAGGAGACGACCCATGCGTGCTGAACCCACAGGGTTTAGATGAGTGCCATCCTTGCGGAACAGAGTAGGCTGGTTGTAGAAGTTGTGGAGTAACATCCACCAGGGTAGTCTGACCCCCATGCAAGACAGTCAGCTTAGCTAATAGATCCTGTTCACTGATGTTGGGGCTCACAGGGCCTATTTTACCCCACTCATATTTTCCATCCCCCGGAGAGAGCGACTGCCGACACTTCACTGTCCACTTGCCCAGCTCTGTACAGTCAGTGAAAGGCCTAGCCAATTTCCCCACCCACTGCCGATCCAATGAAACACATAAGGCTGACCCCCGCCCCACCATATATATGTATATCTCCTTCCCTCACATATTTACCAAAATAAGATTCATTGACAGCATTAGTCACAGCACTAGGGTTGTTAAAAACAGCAGACTGAGAAACTGTGGTAAAAATGTACGTCACCAAATCCGTCGTCGCAGCATGGGCAGAGTTGATGAGTAGTGGCCTAACATCTGGAGTGTCACCAGACCCAACACACAACTGCTTCCCTGAAGAATGGTGTGCGGGCTCCTCCACAACAGCCTGGTCAACACGGTCGGGCGATCCCATGTCGGCTTTCCGTTTCAGGCTCAACGATTGCTGGTGTTCCATATTTTCACTCCCCCCACTGGCCATTAGTGGTGGGTGATACTCGTTTTTTTTGGTTATCGCGATTACTGATTACTTTTGGCAAAAGTAATCGATTACATATCGATTACTATCCCATTAAATTTCATATATTTTTGAAATATAGTTAACATTCATTAATTATGCTATATAATGACATTGGATGGCATTATTATGGTAATTTGCACAATAAGTCTTATTTTCTCTTGCCCAATATAAAAATGTATTGGATATTAGTAAAATAATTATCAAAATTACAAATGTTAGTAAATGTTTTACATATATTTTTGTGATTGCGGTAATATTTCGAAATTCATTATTTAAGTAATCAATAATCGATTACTGAAAAAAGTAATCGATTACCAATGTTTTGGTCCAGTAATCGAAATAATCGATTACTTGTAATCGATTACGCCCACCCCTACTGGCCATCACTAACACTCAACAAACACAGGCACCCCTTCACAGCGCTCACACCTATGGCCAAGCCTCCCAGAGCTTGCCACAGGGATGCACAGGACAGCGGGAACCAAGAGAACCACCCTCTGTGAAGACACAGCCCAAACTCTCCTATATATACAAGTGAAAATGACACTGTGAGGGAGTCCTTGGGGACTGTGAGGAGTCGGGTTGCTTGAACTCCTCGTCCTCCATGGCCCTCTTGCGCACTGCGGTCCCCTTCATAGTGTGGGGCTTCAAGGTCCTTTTCCTGCACTGACCAATTCCCAGCCCTGAATGGCACAGCCTACACCCTCTTCCCCCTGATGTTTGAGTCAGGGTCCCTGGGCTCCCCAGAAGATTTCGGGTACATCTCCTCCTCCACTCTTCCCCTATAGGTTAGGGTTGTCTATGGTGTTAGGCGGTCCCCCTGTAATAGGGGTGCCTCTGGTGATGGCTGTCCCGCTGGTATCTGAAAGGGGTGTAGTCCCCCTGGTATCTGAAAGGGGTGTGGTCCCCCTGTAATAGAGGTGTCTCTGGTGATAGCTGTCCCCCTGGTATCTAAAAGGGGTGTGGTCCCCCTGTAATAGGGGTGTCTCTGGTATCTGAAAGGGGTGTGTCCACCTGTAATAGGGGTGTCTCTGGTGATAGCTGTCTCCCTGGTATCTGAAAGGGGTGTGTCCCCCTGTAATAGGGGTCTCTGGTGAGAGCTGTCCCCCTGGTATCTGAAAGGGGTGTTTCCAGGTGGATGGGACTCGACAGCCTTGGCGGGCAACCTATCTAGGGGAAAAACCCTACACAAATTACCGATGGGCGACACGCTAATCGGTGCCACTTACAGGTGGCGATTTTTATAACAGATATATATATATATATATATATATACAATATATATATATATATAACTATAAATTATCATAGTCCAGTGAAAGTGACACTAAGATTATAATAACAATAAAAGTACAAGTGAGACACAAAATATAGGTTTGACTCCTGCAAGGAGACCCCCCCTGGGGGTTAGGGAATAGAATATGCCCCACGTGCCTTCTGCGTGTCGTAAGAGGCGACTAAAGAGGTTGGAAAAATATCGAAGCAAGGAAAAACGAACGAACAGCCTCGGATGCGGACGGAACCAACGTTGACGAACCACGACCGACTAAATTCTGAGAATGGCTACGTGGAATGTTAGTGGCATGAATGATGGCACAAAAGAGAGAGAGGTTCTGGAAGTGTTAGTGAATGCCAGGCTGGATGTATGTGGAATGACAGAGACCAAATGGAAAGGTTCAGATGTGAGAGAGTGGGAGTGTGGAATGGGTGTGTGTGCTGGAGTGAGTGAAGGAACAGCGAGAGAAGGTGCATGTTTGTTTGTAAGTAGCAAATGGAAGGAATGTGTAAGAGAGTATGGGTCTGTGGGTTCAAGGATTGTGTGGGTGAGAATGAAAGTAGGAATACAAACGTGGGTGATTGTATGCGTGTATGCCCCGACAGAGGATATACTTGAAAGAAAGAAAGAGGAGTTCTGGATGAATGTGGAGGCGTGCCTGGAGAAGTTTGACAAGAACGAAAGAATATTTCTGATTGGGGATATGAATGGTAAGGTGGGTGATAGGAAAGTTGAGGGAGTGGTGGGAGGGTGGGGGGTACCATCAGAGGTGAATGGGAATGGTAGTGCACTTGTGGACGTATGTGTGGGGAGGAGGCTGTGGATAGCCAACACCTTCTTCCGACACAGAATGATCCACAGGTACACGAGATCTGTGCAGCATGTGAGGAGGTGTGTGGAGTGAGGAGAAGAGGGAGGGGAGTGAAAGGTACAGCATGGTGGACAGAAGAGGTAGAAGAGTAGATGATGAATTTGGAAGGAATCTGAGTGTAAAATGGAGGGAGAGTAAGAAACTGTTCTGGAAAGAAGTCAAGAAAGTTAGGGAAGGTAGCAAGGGAAACAGTAAGGGTGTGAAAGATAAGAATGGGAGAATGCTAGCCGAGAAGCAAGAGAGAGTCGAAAGATGGAGGGAGTACTTCAGTGAGTTGCTAAATGAAAGGAATGAAGAGCCAGCAAACATAGCTGGATATGGTATGGGAGGGAGAAGAAGAGAAGTAGTGGAGGAGGAGGTGGGGATCAGGAGGTCAGAAGTGTGGGAAGCCATGAAAAGAGTGAAGTTGGGGAAAGCACCAGGAACAGATGGAGTGTGTGGGGAAATGTTGAGGTATGGTGGTGAGATAGTGATAGAATGGGTATGGAAAATGTGCAAACTAGCATGGGAGAAGGGGAGTGCACCCGATGACTGGAAGACTGGCATAATAGTCCCCCTATATAAGGGCAAAGGGGAAAGAGGAGTGTGTGGTAACCACCGAGGAATATGTCTTCTAAGCGTAGTAGGGAAGGTATACAGTAGGGTAGTGATTGAGAGAGTGAGAGTGAGAACGGAGAAATGGATAGGCGACGAGCAGGGAGGTTTTAGGAAGGGAAGAGGATGTGTAGATCAGATTTTTACCCTGAATTGTGTTGTGGAGAAGTATCTGGAGAAGAAACAAAAGGTGTATGTTGCCTTTATGGACTTGGAGAAGGCCTATGACAGAGTGGATAGAGAAGGTTTGTGGAAAGTACTTAGAATATACGGAGTAGAGGGCAAGTTGCTGAAAGCAGTGAAGAGCATGTATGAGGGTGCAAAGGCGGCAGTACGTGTGGAGAGTGAGCAGAGCGAGTTCTTTGACCTGAATGTTGGTTTGAAACAGGGGTGTGTGATGTCCCCGTGGTTGTTTACTGTATATATGGATGGAGTTATGAAAGAAATACTATCAAGAGCAGTGGATGTTGGTGTATCGCTGAAAAGGGAGGGAATTGAGTGGAAGCTACCTATACTGCTGTTTGCGGATGATACAGTTCTGATGAGTGATAATGAATGGGAGTTGCAGGGTCTGGTAAATGAGTTTGGAACAGTGTGCGAAAAACGGAATTTGAAGGTAAATACGGGGAAGAGCAAGGTTATGGTCTTCGAAAGGGGTGAAGTCACAGAGTGTGAGGTGAAGCTGAACGGTCAGGCTATGGAGATCGTCAACTCTTTTAAGTATCTGGGCAGTGTGTTGAGTAAAGATGGGACTATGGATGAAGAGGTGCGGGAGAGGGTACAACAGGGGAAGAGGGTTGTAGGAACGCTAAAAGCAGTAACAAGAAATAGGGTGGTCAGTATGGAAGTGAAGAAGTCCTTGCATGACAGTGTGGTAATCCCGACACTGACTTACGGAAGCGAAGCATGGACGTTGGTTGAGAGACTCAGACCAAGAGTGAGAGCAGTGGAAATGAATTACTTCAGGAGTGCGTGCGGAGTTACATGGAGGGATAGACAGACTAATGAGGAAGTAAGAAGGAGGTGTGGTGTGGAGGTAGATGTGCTGGAAAGTGTGAAAAGGAACAACTTGAGATGGTTCGGCCATATGGAACGTATGGAAAGCGAGAGAATGACTAAGAGGGTGTACGAGAGCGAGGTGGAGGGACAGAGGGGTAGACCGAATATGAGGTGGAAGGATGGAGTGAGGAAGTACATGAACGAAGGCGGTGCTGGTTGGGGGGAGGTGCGTCGACTGACTGGGGACAGAGGTGCATGGGGGCGGTTCGTTCGTGGCCACCCCTTCGGGGATCACGGCGTCAGGCAATAGATAGATAGATAGAAGGAGATAAAGAAAACCTAATATTTAGTAGTGGCCCCGTAATCATTGACGATTATGCCTATTACATAAGGCTACCTCTTCAAACGCTCATAAGCGTAGTTTGAATCTACCGCCGCAGAGCTCAGAGGAACCTTCATCATAAGCACACGCAAAATCACTCATGGTTCGTCTTTATGATTGGGTTCTCACTACGAAAAAACTTCGTAACAAATAAAAATAAAAATAAAATAAGAATAACTATTCATAAGCTTTCCATATTCCGTGGATGTACTTCTGTGGATTCTTGGACCAGACGCTGACTAGCGCATTGTTCCGCCTTCACTGACATATCAAGTATACCAAAATCCTTAATACATCAACGAATGGGAAGGGGATGGTCGGGAGGGCCCCAGTCGTCAATGATTACGGGGCCACTACTAAATATTAGGTTTTCTTTATCTCCTTGCAGGAGTCAAACCTATAATTTATTAGTGGCCCCTCCATCATTGACGATTATGCCTGATATCTAAGACTGGAGGGGGACATTCGTAATCCTATCATAACCATTGCAAATAGAATAGGCAGATAATCAAACAACCACATAGTATTCTTACTTTGTAAAAATTATATATTTATGTATAAACTTTATACAACATAAAAAAAAGGGGTACAAGCAGGGGCGTGCTTAACCCTTCCTCCCAGGGCGTCATTTTAATATGACACCACGAAATAAGGGCCGGTGCCCGGGTGTCCTTTCAGGAGATAGCAAGCTTGAAAGCCTATTCAGCTTGGTCTGAACGCTGTGCGTCCGACGCATGTAAACAAAGCCGATCGTTGCGTCACCGCACCTCCGAAAACAAGAAGGAGAAGACTCGTTTGTTATTGTATGTCTGTATGTCGTTGTTTCAGTAGTGAAAAGATCGTCGTATTGCTAACATCGCCTGAAAATTCTCTCCACTAAAATCGTCATCACAACTGAACCAGTTGACTTAGAGAGCTCTACTCAACGCCAGTCTACAGATTGGAAACCGCACTACATTTATAGATGCGTGGGAAATTTCTAGCAGTTAAAATTAACCAAAATACGGTAGCCTAGGCCTAGACGTTTTTCGGCCAGATCGCCCGGGTAGCCCACCCTGTCCTTTGGAGATACAGCCCGGGCCAGGAGGGTTAAAGAAGCCTGCTTGAGGAAAAAAGGTAACTATGAGAATCTGTTCACAGATCTGAAAGTTAAAGGCACCCCACTTAAATTAAGTGGTGAAAAATAAAACTTTATGTTTACATGTGCACATATAAACCCCATTATTCTAATGTGTATATTCCTTAAAATTAGACACAAAAGATAGAATAAATTCTTGTACTATCGCAGATGTACTTACTAAAATGCTACTCGTAGTTGCAACTACCGAGAACTCTTTAAAATTAAATTGCTTCAACAGTGTATCCCACTTAAAGAAACAATTGTTGTACTACATCCATTGTACCTCAACAACATTTCCCGTAGGCATTACTACACAGAAATTTTAATCACAACACTTATACATTGTATCACAGCTCGTATACTCTGTACATATCCTCTGGCGGGGTCTAGGGTGTCTTAGGTTTCACTGACTGCACCCCCCCCCCCCCCTCTTTCTTAACCTAAACAATTAGTGACTGAGAGACCCATCTAGACCCTTTGCCGTAAAGCTACACATGGCATTGATGGTTTGTCTAGTGCTACCGACAGGTATCGAGTCAAAAACGTATGATTTGAAGCCCATAGTTGAGTAGTAGCTATGTCTTCAACAGAAATTGTTTTGAGAAAACGTAAAGATACTGCCCATTTGCGTAAATCGTGGGCCCTACCCACTACGCCGGGATTACTCTCTTTAATGACTTCTACTAGCAGAGAAGCCATTTTACGTTTCATTAATCTTTTACCTGTACTCGATACCCATAAAGCACCTTGTTGGTTAAGAGGTGCCCCTCTCATATATTTGGTTAAAGCTTGTACAGGACACAAATTATGGTGCACTTTACCCCGTTTCAACGCCGGCACCGTGAACTCTGAGAAAACATGTTCACTATGTTCATTCTTGGGGATGAACCCTGGGGAAGGTGCAATATGAATGCAATCACTTAGTCTACCAAACCTTATGCAATTAGGGGTGTTGCTCATCGCCGCCAGCTCAGACACCCTGTTACCCGTTGCCAAAGCCATAAGGAACACAGCCTTTTTAATAGCAATTCAAAATCTGCCGTATTCTGATACAGACGGGAATGAAGCAAAGATAACGCTTTGTCAAGAAACCAGGTAGGCATGAGCTGACGGGGAGGTGGGCGGAGTTTGAAGCATGCTCTCATGAAACCTGTTTCTTCCGCTTGTGGTATGGTTAGACCTGTAAGGTCAAAGAATGGCACCCTGATAGCTGTTAAGTGATTTTTTAGAGTCACTACAGATAGACGTTTCTGTTCAAACAAATAGTTTAAATAATTAAAAACTAATGCCACCGAAGGTACTGTCTGTTCTGTTCTAACTATCCAAGAAGTACAGGACTGCCAATGAGATTAATATTGCCTCTTGGTAGATTGTGTGTACTGATTCATAATTTTATCTGTCACGTTTCTACCATACGGCGTTAGCCACTTGGCCTCCTGAATGTCCACAATGCAAAAGTCAGCGAGGTCTCTAGGTTTCTGAATGGGACCAAAGCCCTTGACCCTGATTCCCGAGGTTTGACTGAAAGCCCCAACCTATCGTCCCTGACGCATCCGTGTCCACCCATACCGTTGGCGGAGGAGAGGTCCATGACATGACTGAGTGCAACATTTCCCTCTTCGCCCAGACCGCTAGTAAGCTGTGTATTAATGTTGGGATAGGCCATAATGTTGGGATAGGCCATAATGTTGGGATAGGCCATAATGTTGGGATAGGCCATAATGTTGGGATAGGCCATAATGTTCCCGCCGGTAATAGTGGGAAATATTTGTTGCCCTCCAAGATTAAACGTTTGACTTTCAACCGGCCCAACTTCACAGTTAGTTGAACCCAGTTGAGAGAACCGACTAGAGATTCCCAGAGTCTCTGTGTCGTAGTCAGACTGTGGAGAAACATAAAACAAAATTTGCGAAATCTGTTTCGATTGTCCACACTCCGACTCAGAGTGAGAGATGCTGTGTCCCAGACCAGCCCTATCCACTGAATTACTCGTGAGGGAACAAGGTTTGACTTTACTAAGTTGACCTTGAATCCTAGAGATTTGACATGGTTTAACGTAATGTTGACATGAGTGTTGCATAACTTTTCTGTCTCTGCCACCACCAGTCAGTCGTCCAGATACCACAAGATCCTGATCCCCTGTTCTAAAATGGGCATCAGGGCTTGCCGGACTAATTTTGTGAATATGCGTGGCGCTAGGTTCAATCCAAACGGCATCCTTTGAAAGACATAAGTCTGATGCATTATTCTTAACGCCAGAATTTTGTTGAAATCTCTTGTTTACCGGGACGTGCCAATACGCGTCCGCCAGGTCTAATGAACACATCCACCCTCCCGGCGGAAGTGTTAGCCTGATTTGATTCACTGTCAGCATCCTGAAGGACACGTTGTGAATGTGGAGATTCAAATAAGACAGGTCTACGACCAGTCTCATCTGAATACTGTCCCTTTTTGGTACTAGAAATAGTTTGGATGTAAACACCGGATAAGTCGGGGGGACTGGGATAATGACACTCTTGGTAATCATCTCCTGAACTAGTGACTCCACCTCTAAAGAAACATGATTGGCCTTTGTCGGCTGACGTAAGCGAGGTCGCCGGAGCCACTGCCAAGTGATGCCTTTGCGTACCACAGTCCTCGCCCATGTTCTTAATGGCCATGCTTGATGACACGCCCGGAATGACCTAGTTAGCAGACTGGGGTTTGCCGGCTGGACTACCCTCTGTTCCAACATGCCTTTGACTGGCCCCGGGAGTGAGAGAGACCTTAGTTTATTGCTGGTGGTGGTGTACCCTTGGACAACTGGCCGGGTTTGGCTGGAGGTGGGCCCTGACCTGGTCGTTGGTGAAACCTGTGGCCTTTACCTGAGAATT
Source organism: Paralithodes platypus (assembly GCA_032716605.1). Taxonomy (NCBI): domain Eukaryota; kingdom Metazoa; phylum Arthropoda; class Malacostraca; order Decapoda; family Lithodidae; genus Paralithodes; species Paralithodes platypus. The sequence goes on along the minus strand of CM064500.1, from coordinate 4,631,065 downwards.
TACCCTGTTGATACCTGAACTGAGCCTGACCCTGGGTGGAAGGGGACTTTGGCTGATGAAAAGGCTTAGACCCACTAGCTTGAGCTTTCGAAACTGGTTTGGGCTTAGGGAAAGTGAAGGTAGGCTTCTTAGGTTGAGAAGGACTTTGTTTGAATGCTTGTGCCATATTGAAAACAGTCTTCCAAACTGCTGAGGAAATCAAAGAAGGAGTTAGAACTGGAGACAGAACTACTTGGCTTGCAATACGGTCAGGAAGTTTCTTCACTAAGAACATCCTCAGATCCTGCCTTGCTCGAACTGCCTCTAATAAGGCTGTCCGAATATCTCCTAAAGACTGAATGGAAATTTGGAGAAGCAAGCGCCGGGAAAAATCAATGGCCTTCCTGACTTCCGCAGCTTCGATCGCCTGAGAAGAGCGTAACATAGACTTTGTTACTTGCTGGGTAACAATATATTGCGAAAACAGTCTAAACGCTTTTCCTCTTAACCTAAACTCGCGGTCTAGGTGAGCTGGGGAAGGCGTGCTAAAAGGATCTTTTAATTCGCACAAATTGATTTTATGGGCAGCCAAGAAATCAAACAAAGCAGAGGGGACTCCTCCGGCACTAAAAACCGGAAGAGAGAACCAAGTATGGTTTTCTTGAGGGATTTGGTGAGAAGATGTTGAAGTGAAAGTAGTGGCAACATTTTGAGCCTCTGTTTCCCATTCCACCCAAGGTCCCGTACCCAACTGCCCCACCTGCAAGACTGGATTAGAGGCTGAGTCTGTGATCGGAAACATATCCAACTCTGGCGTCAAAGCAGAAAGTGCCTTGACGTCGTTAAAGCCATCATTCTTAGTCCAGTCAGAAAATAGCTTTGAAGCTGAGGCAGGGGGTAGGGCTGGTGTTGATGCATACACAAAAAAGTCATGGTTATAATAACTTGGAATGGCCTTAATATGAACATCTAAAACATTTCCTTGACTATCCAATGCTCTGAGTTTGCTAGACTTATTGCCTTGGATTACCCACTCATGTGGTACAGGGAGCTCCCCCGAAATAGTAGCTTGTGCTGCCTCCGGCTTAGTTGGTAACATTGCTACCCATGACTCATCAGGCCCGTATAAAAGAGGCATAGCTCATTTTTTGACTGGTGCCTTGTCTAAAGGGGGGGGGGGGGGGAGGAGGGAGGGGGGGAGTTATGTCTGATATGACTCGCACATTGGAAGTAGTGAGAGCTGCTGTGCCTGGCACATTGGAAATTGGATCTGACACAAGAGGAGGGTTAGGTATTTTAGCTAAAGCAATGGTCGCACATTCGTCGACGTCGCGGGAGCTCCCATACCAACTGTAGGAATTTCCGGCGTAGGGCCAAAGAACTTATTAAGTGCATTTAATAGTAATCCATCAATCTCTTCTGTAGTTACATACCCAGCAGATGACGAACTCTGTGGAGATTCGACAGTACCCTGAGAGTCGTCTAGATGGTGACCTGACTCTTCAACTTCCATCTCTGAGACCAGAGAATGCTGTTCTTCATCCCTTAAGTCTGGCCTATCATGGGAAGATCCCACCGCAGCCGGGACCTCCACATGCCGCCATGTTAAATCTGGGATAGAAGATGGTACATCGGCATCCCGGTGGACGTCAGCCACTACTTGAGTCACAAAAGGATGTGATCTGTCCTGCCAGGGCTGTGAGTATCGCCATACACCTTGGCTGTGGCTGTTACTCGCTTGCGAGCTTGGTATACTCTCCAATTGGGATCCCTCACCCGAGCACCCTAGAGGTTTATAGTTTCTGTAAGATACTTCTAAATCTGAGGCTGACACACGTGACCTGGTAGAAAAAGCATGAATATCAGGTGATGAAATGTCCGCCGGGGCATCCTCCACCACATTCTCTGACTCCAACCCCGACCTGTCAGATTGGACGTTAGACTTGGTGGGGGTAGAGGCAGAAAGCGGGGTACAAGGCTCCGGCGACAGCCGTGAGTCCTTTCGCGCCGGAGGATCCCTTTTGGATGATTTATGACTCCTACTTGACTTATGCTTAGTACTAGTAATGTCTTTAGGTCCCCTACTCTCTTCCTTTTTCCTCTTCTTGGAAGGTGAAGCAGAGTGGCCCGAAGCTTTCACCTGCTTCCTCAGGGGTGACCTTGATTTGGGCCTCGACGCCGTTGCCGAGGGTGACGGTGAGCGAGGCCTCTTAGATTTGCCGGGGGAGGGCGTGGTAACCTGTCCCCGCCCAGTCTCTGAGGTCTTACGTGCACGTATCTTACACTTAGGGGGGGCATGTTTGATAATTAAAAGCTCCCATAGCTCAAGGTTACACATTACAATGCTTTATGTGCTACATTCGTTGAATAAGTAGCGAGAAGTTGTTTCACTTCTTGCAAAGCCACCGCCGCAGTATTATCCTTTTGAATTAAGAGGTTTCAAATAGTGCAATTCTCTGTCACCCATATCCCCCGTGACCGATCGAGGCATTGAACACATTTAATGCAAAGCTTGTGTGCAAAAATAGGGATACCTGAGCATAACGGCGTTGAACATAAAGCAATGAGAGGTTCTAGTGCCGACATGACAGAGACTGGTGGAAATCTACCCCACCCCCGGGATCTACCTGGTCATCTGGTGCCACGCCGGTACTCCGCCCTGGAAAGAGAAAATTTCCAGGAATTAATGCTCATAAGGTTACCCCAAAATGTTTCAAAAACATGTGTCACAAAACCGCTGGTCAACGAAACGTAGCCCTCAACCACTACTTTTCGTTTTCCTTTAGTTTCATATTAAAGATTTCAGCATATCTTTACCTGTCCAAAAGATTTAAGCATATCTTCTGAATCTTCATAAAGATGAAGCATATCTTTATTAATGATGAAGTCTTTCAAGTATCCCTTTACACTTGAAACACTAGTAAGATTCAGGCATCTCTTTATCCCATAAAAAGTCTAAGCCTATCTTAATCTCTAATCCGACTTCTCCCAGAAGCCTCATAGATCGCCGTCTTGAAGGCCGTGATACCCTATTGTATCAATCAATTGTTTGGCAAACCATAGCGAATTGAAAATCCGTTAATATAACCACCCGAAGGTACAACCGCCGGGTTATATATTAAATGTCAAACCAATTGTACCTGCCCCAGACCTCTTTGTAAAAAGGTCGCCGGGAGGGAAAGACCAATCAAACAAACAGCATTGTTTCAATGGCTTTGAAAAGCCGAGAAAACCATATCCAACAGGTGTCAGCATGATCACCTAGATAAATGTGTGGAGCCCACCTGGCCGGGAATAACACAGGAAGCCTGATCACAGGCTCGACCACAGAGAACGCAGTTTCTGATGAGCCCTCAAGCTACCAAACTCGCCGGGGTAACTACCGATTTTAACCAACTTGACTAAAACCCGGTAAACAAACGGCTTTCTCGGAGCAATCGAGAAAAACCGCCGGAAAGGCAACCCACACCAAACAGAACGCAATCTGATAAACATAATCAGACACACAGTCCGAAGCTCCTGGATCAGCCAATCACAACTAATCCAGGACACACATGACACATGAATACATTTTTTATCATAATAAACAATGAAAACACTTGCATATGTGAAAAAAATACGAGTGGCTGGCTAGGCCTGGTGAAAACGGAATAAACACTTAATGACGTCGAAACACAATCGAAAAGCACTCCATCCCACCAAAACTGGAACAGCCGCCACATCAACATCGTAGAAAAAACCCGGGTAAGGGTAACACTGACTCGGGACCCAGAAAGAACTCCACTATGTGAAGAAAAATACACCAGGAACGTCAGTACAAAACAAAATAGGCTACTCCATCTGAAAGATAGCTAGAAGCCCGACATCGCGTAGTTAAAGCCTCCTAACAAGCTAGGACTAAAGATGGCTAAACACGAAAAACAGTTTCAGAGTGTCCTCAACTCGGCCACGAGGGTCCGTCCGAAATAGACGCCACAACAAAAACGACCCAAAATACACTTGTTCTGCGAGAAAACCACCCATGACACCCCTGCTAAGCTAATCCTAACCTTACTCAAGACATCCCAGAGTAAACAAATGAGAAAAAACTCACTAGGGACGCAAGAATGCGAAATCAAAGCGGAGCACTGTGGGGTACACGTCCGGGTGGGGTGAACGCAGAGCAAGGAAGGCGGAACAATGCGCTAGTCAGCGTCTGGTCCAAGAATCCACAGAAGTACATCCACGGAATATGGAAAGCTTATGAATAGTTATTCTTATTTTATTTTTATTTTTTATTTGTTACGAAGTTTTTTCGTAGTGAGAACCCAATCATAAAGACGAACCATGAGTGATTTTGCGTGTGCTTATGATGAAGGTTCCTCTGAGCTCTGCGGCGGTAGATTCAAACTACGCTTATGAGCGTTTGAAGAGGTAGCCTTATGTAATAGGCATAATCGTCAATGATGGAGGGGCCACTAATAAATATAACTTTATAAAGGTAACTTTATTGAGTGAAAATTACATAATAATGATAATAAATGGCAGAATAAACAATAAAAACACTCAAATCGCTTCCCGGCATAATTGCGGGTGGGGAGACGAGTGCAGTAGTGCGTCGTAGCCGGGGCCGCAGTTGAGCGTTCGGACGCGTCTAGGTAAATACGAGCCAAAAAGTTACCTCCACTAAAATTGTCATCACTCATGAACCAGTTGAGCTAGAGAGCTCTACTTAATGCCAGTCTACACATCAAAGTAAGGGCTGCATTTTGATGGTTGTTTGAATGTTGTAGCTATTGTAGTAACCCCTCAGACCCGGTAGGGCTCTGAGACACCGGCAGCTTGAAAGCCTGTAAGCTTGTTTTGAAAGCCGTCCGTCCGACGCATGTAAACAACAGCCAGTTGGACCGACGCAACGCATCTCCGACCACAAGAAGGAGAGGCGTCGCTTGTTCTTGTGTGGCTGTGTGTTATTGTTTATTATTGAAAAGTGGCTGATATGGCTGACATCGCAACAAAGTTCTCTCCACGGAAATCATCACAACTGAACCAGTTGACTTAGAGAGCTCTACTCAACGACATTCTACAGGTACGAAACACATCTACGCTTGGGGATGCGCGGGAATGCAGAAGCAGTCAAAATTTTAAAAATACGGTAGCCTAGGCGAGACGTTTTTTCGGCCAAATACCCCGGGTTTTGGGGATATATTATAGAATGCGTAGCCGGGAATCAAGGGTTAACGGAGATAGGCCTTTGTTTACATAAATCGTTTTTTAGCCAGATCACCCGGATACGAGCGCTGTCATTTAGAAAGGCTGCCCGGGCAGGAAGGGTTAACTTGATTCTGATCGTGGGAAAGCTTGCTTGGGTTGATGAGAAGGGGTTTCCGAGGCTAGGGGCACCACCTACGGTGCTTGGGGGTGGTATGGTGGTGGGCTGGGGGGTTGTATATCGCGTAAAACACGACGAGAGATGCAAAACACGGACACCGAATAGCAAAAATAATCCGCAATGGCCAAGCAGCGCAGATGCTGCCTACGTCACAGTGCGCAATACAATCAGCAGCATCCCGTGTTGTATGGAGAAGCAACGTGCAGTGCAAAACTTTACGGATTTACCTCACTTTTCCACCGTCAGACCGTGTTCCAGGAATACAAATCGTGTTGTACGGATGGAGTCAATTGCTCAGACCCCAACCGTGTTGTATGAATTTGTGTTGTACGAGGATGGACTGTATGTGATATGACAATTCCGTAGGCCACACAAAAATCGATAGGTCTCGCAGCTGTCACACCGTTAAATCTTACCAAGAAATATTCTAGTTTGGTAAAATTCAAGATTACTTTAGCCAATTTTAGATTTTTTTTTTTTTTTTTTTTTAGTTTTACCTAAAAAAAAATGTATTTCTGTATATTTTCTACAAGAATATTATTGGTAAAACCTATAAATCAGTGATATACGGCCCCATTACCCTGAGAATATTAAAAAAACGCTACAAATAGGGTTAAGACGTTTAACGAGTGATTATGGGTAAATAAAAATTGTCCACACCTTTAACCCTTAATTAGCGGCTCACCACATAAGTCGAGTTAAATAAAGCTGGACTATGTGGCGGCGCTCGACATAACTCGAGTGGCAATTTCAGCACGTAATGTTGCTGAGAGAGAGAGACAAGTGGTGGCAGGAGAGTAGCGAGCGTATGACTGCTCCAGACCACCGCGGCGAACATACTGACACGAATCCCAGCTCCCTCCTCCCTCTCTCACTCGCTATATAAGGAATTGTATCGGGAAAGTGGCTAATTACATGCTTTTTGCACTCGCGTTGCACGGTTATTGCAAGAAAACTAGCCATCATAAAAGGATCGTTATGGTGTCATTCGAAAGCTCTGTTTATGCCCTTTCAGGGATAGGTACTTGTTTTACGTTCTGGGTCTTATTTAGGCATGAAAATGATCACGTAAACAGCCCTATTTTGGCTAAAAACACCCCGCTGGGCGGTACATATAAATAAACCGCATAGGCCTCTCGTAAGGTGTTAATAGTACAGTACATCTATTGCCTGACGCCGTGATCCCCGAAGGGGTGGCCACGAACGAACTGCCCCCATGCACCTCTGTCCCCAGTCAGTCGACGCCCCTCCCCCCAACCAGCACCGCCTTCGTTCATGTACTTCCTCACTCCATCCTTCCACCTCTCATTCGGTCTACCTCTCCCTCTCTGTCCCTCTACCTCGCTCTCGTACACCCTCTTAGTCATTCTCTCGCTTTCCATACATTCCATATGGCCGAACCATCTCAAGTTGTTCCTTTTCACACTTTCCAGCACATCTACCTCCACACCACACCTCCTTCTTACTTCCTCATTAGTCTGTCTATCCCTCCATGTAACTCCGCACGCACTCCTTAAGTAATTCATTTCCACTGCTCTCACTCTTGGTCTGAGTCTCTCAACCAACGTCCATGCTTCGCTTCCGTAAGTCAGTGTCGGGATTACCACACTGTCATGCAAGGACTTCTTCACTTCCATACTGACCACCCTATTTCTTGTTACTGCTTTTAGCATTCCTACAACCCTCTTCCCCTGTTGTACCCTCTCCCGCACTTCTTCATCCATAGTCCCATCTTTATGGGACAGTATTATTATGTACAATCGCGCTAAGAAGTCATGACTCGCTTTTTCTAAGGATCGGACAATAGTTCCCAAATCTGGCTACCGCTGGCAACTCTCCACTGCCCCATGGAGCCCGGTCGTTTCCTTATTTTAAACTATAGGTCTTTGGATATTCCCAATAATTGGCCTACTTAGAAAATTAACCTATTTATGCCCTCCAATTTTGATTTATGTTGAAGTTTGAATAAATATAAGTAATGTTTGTTTACAATTTAAATAAGTAAATATAAGTAATGTTTGTTTACAATTTCTTTATAGAATAATGAGAGTAATTAATTTACATGCGCTATCTAGCATGTTGCACTCCCAGGCCCGTAGGAACGGTAGGATATTCAGCGACCGAGTCAGTCATTGTCAGGATATGAGGGGGAGTATATCTCTTTGCATTTATATTCACCTTTGTCCTTTTACACTTGCCTTTCCATCTTCCGTTTTTATATGGGTCTCCCTATGGGTTATTATATATTCTAAAAGTGAAAATTCATCGTTTGTCTATACAAATTACAAGCTGTTCTCGAGTATTCAAGCTTTCTTTCAAAATATACTGGAGACCGCTTGTTTTTCAGGCAGACTGTTGTCCCACATAGAGAATAAAATGTGGAAAAAACAATCTGTTATACAGTATGTTTATTTACGTGATTTATTGACACTTATGATTTGAATATTAGTTTTATCTGTTGGTTTTAATTTTATGAGATAATTTTCTCCCAGTATTGTTGGTTTAAAAAGTAATACAAGCATTAAGAGACTTGCTCCACATTTTAATCCTGAATCTAGTGAGCGAAATACTACGAGTTTCAAATTTTTTCGTTCGGGTTAGTCTCAACTTTCGTATTATTTGGTTTGCTCTCACATAAGGAGATAAATATATTGCAACAATACTTGTATATGGTGTTTTGGGTATCGTTTCCTTCAATACAGTTCTCCCCGGTGTGTAATATATGAATACAGTAGAGCCTCAATAGTTGCCAGATAGCACTTTCTGAACAAAAGGTACTGGGAATCGAGTCATGACTTCTTAGCGCGATTGTACAGTACATAAACAAGGAAATTCGAGCCAAGTTTTGTACTTACCAGATGTAATAAAAGTATAAAATACGATAATTGTGCATCGATCCACACTCGAACGTCACCCGTTCCTCACCGTAAACAATAGACTGCAGGCGGACCACTAGACATGCTTAGTTTTATCAACCAATCATCAATAGGGACGATTGCCTCTAACTACAAGACGACTTAACTGCGCTTTAACAGTGGGAAGCCAAGTGACAGATGACAAGTGCCACCATATTCGCTTCACCCATTTTAACAAAACCATCCCATTATCTTACAAACTTCACAATACCCCCTTAGATACCGTTCCCTCCCACAAATATTTGGGAGTCCACATCTCAGCGGACATGAGGTGGACCACACACCCGAGCAGCATCAGAGCAAAGGCTAATATTTGGGGGTCCACATCTCAGCGGACATGAGGTGGACCACACACCCGAGCAGCATCAGAGCAAAGGCTAATATTTGGGGGTCCACATCTCAGCGGACATGAGGTGGACCACACACCCGAGCAGCATCAGAGTAAAGGCTAATAGCGCCTTGGGCTTCCTTCGCAGGAATCTCACAAAGTGTAAATCAAACATCAAAATTCTAGCTTTCTAATCATTAGTTCCGCCACACTTAGAATACTGCAACACCGTCTGGGATCCACATATTCACAATAATATCAATAAATTAAAGACCATACAATACAAAGCTGCAAGATGGATCAGACGTGATTACAGACATACCGTACTACATCAGTCACTTTGCTCAAACAAGACCTCCCAATTAACATGGGGTAGGCAAAATACTGAAAAATCACTCCCACGCACACGGATGGACTTGGGGGGGGGGGGGGGGTTGACAACCATCGGTATTGTTCCGTGACATCCTAAAGCAGTTCCCATACAAATCTGAACCCTCTAGGTGCCATAAGTCGGACAAGAGTATTTAACCCGTGGAGCCCCGGCTAGTTTTGTAATGTTTGCGCACCAGAACCCGGCCGGTTTTCAAAAAATGGTTTTATTCCAGAAACAATAGCGAATGGGTTAGGAATGAAGGAAAAACAACGAAAAAACGCTCAAAAAGCTTAAAAAATGGTCCTACAGAGCCCCCGAAAACGGATTTTACAAGAGTAAAAAATTGAGGGCAATTATCCCCAAAAAACAGGTTATTGCGCGCTCGCGCACACGCACGTGGACTTTGAGAGTTTTCAACCATTGGCACGGTTGCGTGGGATACGTACACAGTTCCCATACAAATCTGAGCCCTCTTGAGTGGCTACACCTGACGTTACGGTCGGCGCAATTAGGGTGACGCGTCAGGCGCGTCTCTGGGGCTGTGCGTTACATACATCGCCGACGCGTCAGACGCGTCGCTGGGGCTGTACGGGTTAAGGCGGATGCAACCGTTGAGTCGCTGGTACTGTGGATTACATACATAGGTGACGCATAACGTGCATCCCTGGTACTCAAGGGGGTTAATTTATTGGTGGCTCCTTACGTCAATGACGTAAGAGCCTATGATAATATGGCCTAGTTCCGGGCTCCTCAGAGCCCGGGTTAACCTCGATTACGACGGTCGAGAACCAAGATCATCTTAGGGGGTACCCCTTAATCATTCCTAAGGTACGTCATTGAGACGGAGCCACTGAAAAGTAAAAAATAAAAGAAAAGAATAAACACAGTTTGAACACTGCACCTCCGCGCATTCTGATCTTCCTTTTGTTTCCCATGAATGTGACTCATTCCTCCTCCTGCTCAGGAGCGACCTCTCTCCACCGACGGCCATCAGGAAACAACTCAAAACCCTTACTCCCTTATTCAGTTTCCATAGCCCCTCCCAAATGCTTCAGCTCTTAGTCCATAGTGAGTCTAATTGCATAGTGAGTTGTTTATGCGTTTAGGAATGTATTTTTCGTAATTGTATTTCACTTGTAACCTGAATAAGCAAGGACTTAGTTTTCCAGGCTGGTCGTCGTTCGTGTATTCAGGACCACTTTGCTTCAACTAAATGTGTTATCATACGAGCCAATTGGCTCTTTAGCTGCAGTGTCCCTTTTTTCTGTGAAAGTGTGTATTAACATTGTAACTAATATTTATTTCCTCGAGTGTTGAGTGCTATGTTAGTGTCAAATTCATAGAATGTTATCCCTTTGCTTGTACTCCCCATGGTTGTGCCCATGCCAGGGGTTACTTTCATAACCAATCACTGCTAAGTTACTCATGAATTTATCACATATTGTAGAAAATAGATGGTTCTTCCCATATCAACTGCAATACCTTCAGTACCTACCATCAAAACCTTCTATGAGATGGTAGAATTATTAATGCCTCATATTACTCAAGCAAGAGTGCTTTTTCATACAGTATTTGCCTTCAAGACAGACATATGCATTATTTTCAGTGTTAAACACCAAATATTTATAGCTAATAACATAATTTTGTGATGTCAAATACATATACAAACTTTTATAGTAGCCTATTTCACTACTTTTAGGCACTCGTATTTATTTTTCCAAAGGGTACCAATTAGGCCTACAACAAGTAGCCAGAGCACTCGAAATAATACCTTGATTGAATTTATCTCACTGACCTACAAAGATATAATAATTTAAAAAAAGCATACAGTGGTCCCTCGCGTTTAGCGGATTTCAGCTTGGCGAAACACAGTATTGGCGATAGGTTGGATATGGTACCAGAATCCGAATTTGGCGCTTCAAATGCACTTTTGGCGAGAATGCTGACGTCACGGAATGGCGTCGGCCCAGAATGTGCCGCCCGCAAGCTAGTCTCACCAGGCCTAACTCTAAATAATTCATGGTAAATAAAATCTGTTATCTATTATCTATTGTCTTTTCTATTGCTGTTAATGTTTCATGTAGGCTACAGTAGAGCGCCGTATTGAGAGTTACTCTTAGGCCGAGGCTAGGCTATAGATAGGCTTAGGCCTACTCACAAAACCCTAACTGAGCTGCTTGGATAGCGAGAATATCCCAGGTATATTTCATAAACGTATATTAACCCTCCAGACCCGGTTGGGCTCTGAGGCCTCCATAAAAAAAAAAAACCCCGTACAACCCGGAAAGGTGCTGAGGCTCCGGCAGCTTGAAAGCCTGTAAGCTTGGTGTGCGAGGCGTCCGTCCGACGCATGTAAACAACAGCCGGCTGGACCGACGCCGCGCATCTCCGACCACAAGAAGGAGAGCGACGCTTGTTCGTGTGTGCCTGTATGTTATTGTTAATTAGCGAAAAGTAGTGTAAAGTGGCTGATATTGCCACAAAGTTATCTCCAATGAAATCGTCATCACAACTGAACCAGTTGACTTAGAGAGCTCTACTTAACGCCATTCTACAGGTACGAAACACATATACGCTTGGGGGATGCGCAAGCAGTCAAAATAACAATAATACGGTAGCCTAGGCATAGACGTTTTTTGGCCAAAACCCCCGGGTTTCGGGGAAATTATATAATATAATAGCCGGGGCTGGAGGGTTAACAGTAATCTTGACCAAACCAATTTGTGAACCTCATATCTCTTGTGTTTTGCTTTTTTTATTGTGCCGAACAGTCTGCGACACACACACGCGCGTATCAGCTGACTCAGGGGCCCAATCAATAAATATAATTAATCAAAGAAGTGACCACGGATCCCAAACCAATTTCATTATTTTGCTCAATCGAAAAGCAGTTGGCATAGAAAATTCTACTGTAGTCTTCACCATTCACAAGGTAAAAGTGATTTATGCCTCCTGATATATATTTAAGCTAGGTTAGACCATTTCTTGGTCTGGCTAGCTAGTGACTTAGCAATTTGTTGCTAAGGTTATGTGGTTATTCCTAATCAATAAGACTATTCACAAGATAACAATGAGTTCTGCTGCCTGATATACATCTAACCTAGGTTAGGTCATTTCTTTGTGGAGATATATAGGCTAGGCCTATGTCTTCTAGCAAAAACAGAGTAAGCAGACGGCGCCGAGTGTGTCGGCGATCGACGATGCGCATGAAAAGGGTGAACTCGGGCCTCGTCAAAGACTAATGGATAATTTTCCCATTTAAAGTACTATTCGCGTTTGGCGAAATTCACTTTTGGCGATGGTTTGGCGAGACTAATGAAATCGCTAAATGAGAGGGACCACTGTAGTAGTTTTTCCTTCCTTCCCTATGGGTTGTCAAAACCGTAATTTACAAAAATTTGTCTAGATAACATGAAAATACTATTATTTCTTACAGTGTATGTAAGCCATTTCAATGCCTTGAAAAGTCACAAAATGGCCTCTCTGCCACCTTCAACTGTCAAAATTGACAGTTCGCCATTCGTCCGCACAATAATGCTACTGAGCTTCAGGAAAATAGTGCTACCCTCTTCTGATTTATTTGTTTTGACACCCTGGTACATCATCATCTATGTTGCTAGTAGGGGGCATTACCAAGAGTGAGATGCAAAAACTCCGCGCGAGTTGGAATGAACGGACTGCGCATACGCGCTGGGACCGGCCAGGTAGTCAACAAACCTGGCCCCTGGGAGATGAACACATGAAGTGGCGATGTAGGCTATCACAGACTTTACTCTTACAGGAAGTGTTATGCACATAGGCCTATTGGTAAGTTATGGACTAGACCTAGTGCCAAGGATGTACATTGCGTTTAACGGGTAAGAGTAGGCTACCGGAAATTGCGTTCATGGCGAAAATATGGAGGTGATAAATCGGCACCAACAGTTCTAGGCCTAGACTGATACACCTAGCTTCAAAGGTGTTAGGGTGGTGATCTCTAGGATGAATTATGGAACCCTCGTCGACCGGAATTCTCGTCGAAGCGTGAACCGAGAACTCTCGTCGACATAGAACACTCGTCGACAGTTCCACTTACAAAAAAAAATCATTGAAAAGAAAGAATAAAGTTAAAAAATATATATTTATATATAAGCTATAATTAGAAGTTATGGTGAAGCCCATATTATGTTACGACCGGGGCTACGAATAAAACAAGGGCACTTAAAGATTGGACTAGTAATAGGGCACTATGCAACAATGGTACGCTAGATCCAAACCCTCGAACTTATACCCTCCAGAGTTAATCTGCGATAGTGGGGTATCCTTAACTGGGCATAAATGTACTCTACTTCAGGCTAACCTACACTGGTATAGCCTGATAACAAACAAGATGCAAGTTACGTTAAAATGCATAAAAAGGAATCTATGGAAAGATCAATTAAATCACTGCAAGATTTAATACAATAAAAAGATGCTTCAATACAGTTACTCTAAATAACAATAAACTCTTCACTCCTATCTGAAAGAAAGTGAAGTATAGTCCTACAGCATAGACCTGGAAACTTCAGAAGAAAGTCTGATGCTCATAAGATGCTCGTACTTAATCTTGGACTAAATAAAGGCAGGAGGCAGGACACCACACGTGTAAATGGAATACACTAAAAGATAGGACATATAATGTTAACTGACATGAGAATACTATAAATGCGCAACGGTAGTAATGCTCGACACTAAAAGAAGTACTTCCTCATCAACGAAACAGTCTGCTATGGTTGTGCAACTCAACAACAACCTAGACTAATAAATGCTGTGAATAATAATGCGTACATATCAAAGAGCTTATATTAAATACTAATAAGTGTCTACTCGATTAATAATGTCTAGCTGGAATACTCTAGGTAAGGAACTGTGGTTGAGCAAGACAGGCTCGTAGCCTAGCGATGTCCTTAAGACTGCATCCTTTAAGTTACGTTAATTGACTAGGGTGCTCTCTTGATAGATCCAGATCACAAGAGTCTGGTTCTACCCTGGCGACCCTCTAAAGACAAGCAAAGAGGCAGCAAAGTGTGGAACTGGAACAGGCCAAAACCCTCAGTCAACACAATGCTGCACTCGCAAAGGACACAACCGAAAAGACAGCACAGGCTACCACAGGACCGGTCGAAGTTGTGTAGGTATAAGCGAACCATACACACATCGGAGACAACGACTACAGTTACCTTATCCCAGTCTAGCATTAAATAAAAGAGCAGAAACACTAAATCAATAATGGAGACACACTAAAGTTCCCAACCTCTACTAACTAAGAACCCTCAAAACCTATTCTAAGTACATGTAAATATCTCAGAGGACGGCGCATACAATACAATGGGCCGGCTATGGAAACCGTATGCAGAACCCAAGGGGACAAGTAATTGAATAAAGGCGAGAAGCAATGGAAAAGAAGAAGTTCAGAGAGAGAAACAGTGGTAAAGGGGGTGATCGGGAGAGAGTTTGCAAAGGGATGTTAGAAGCATGCGCGCCTAGCCTGTCCTGAGGAGAACAGCTGCCGTGGACCCTCATGCAGGAGGCAAGTCACACAGGAGCCCACAAAGGCGCGATGGTCGGCCAATCACGGGCCGATACGTCACAAGGCAGCAGGCCCCTAGGACGCGCCAGGAAAGCCCGCGCGCGGGCGAGAAAACTCCACCGAGCGAGGGAGGCAGCAACATACATACACACCATCTTACGATTCGAACCAATTTTTTGTTTTCATTTGTTTTCATTATTATTTTTGTCATCATCCATAGTTTCCTTCAAATACCGAACTGTAATAATCGGCGATTCTGAGACAGCTTCTCTGTCTGCCTTTCCTGCCAGCAGAGCAGATCCCAGAGACCTTCTGCCATCTACATAGCCTGGTCTTACCCAGTCACCCTGACGGTCTACATCAGTTGTTGGAATACTTGGAGACCACCTGGATTACACTCCAGACCAATGGTCTGTATTCAGACAGACAGTACGAACTAACAATGATGTGGAGGAGTGGCACAACAACCTCAACAAGTTGTGTGAAAGAGCCGAGGCGAGCTGCAATGTGTATGAACTAATTGAGGTTCTGCACAAGGAGTGCTCCTTTGTTAAAGTGCAGCATCAACTTGTGGCCCAAGAGAAGATGGAGAGGCACCAGAAGGCAAGCCAGTCACTGTTTCAAGCCACTGTTCTGCGGACGTGGGAGGCCTACCGACAGAAGGAGCTGTCCCCTAAACAGCTCCTTGGGAATATTGCTAACCAATTTTATGTTTAATGTGAAGATTATAACTAATGCCGTGTGTCCTTGTCTATGTTATTATCTGGCTTTCTCTGTATATTAACAAATTTATGAATTTATGATTCAGGGTGGATGGGACTCGTTAGCCTTGGTCGGCAACCTATCTAGGGGAGACAACCTTATAAAAATCCGGTGGATGGGACTCGTCAGCCTTGGTCGGCAACCTGTCTAGGGGATGATAATAATAATAATAAGCATGTTACTTATTTCTCATAAGCGCCAATTTTTCCGAAGAATTCACTAGCGCTCGAAAAGAGAAAGAAAAAAGAACAAAAATCAATGCATCAAAAGAAGGCTCATATACAACACACATTTAACAATCACCAGCAGTGGCAAAATAGCCTAAACTCTATAGCCATCTGTCATGACACCTCTCTCAAGATCATAGCTTCTCTCAAAGAGAAAAGTCTTAAGTTGTCTCTTGAAGCATTCAACAGAACTCAGTTGTCTCATGGACAGCGGCAACCTGTTATACAACCTCGGAGCCATGTAGGAAAATGACCTCTCAAAGAAAGAAGACTGCTGGAAAGCCCTTGGTTCATCAAGACGAAAAGGGTCATTGTCATGACGCACAACTACACCATGGTGTGCCGGTGGGCGCCTGAGCAGCTCCGCAAGGTACCTAGGCTCACCAAATTTGAGAACCTTAAAAGTCACCAAACACAACTTAAATTCTATTCTTGCTCTTACTGGCAGCCAGTGCAGTTCTATGTGAAGAGATGTAGTAGGAGTTCTAGGTGAACACCAAAAATTAGTCTTGCGGCCCTGTTAAGAACAGACTGAACTTTCTTCAAAATATAATTTGGAAGACCCACCAACAGGGCATTGCAATAATCAACACGAGAGAAGACCAATGAGTGAACCAACGTCAGGAGGCAACGTCTGGTTATAAACGGCTTCACCAAATAGAGATTTCTGATGTGCAAGTAACAACTTTTAACTATCTGGTTTACATGCTCTTTGAAATCTAATCGGGAGTTCACATATACACCCAGATTTCGAACAGAGTTGGCCGGTCGCAGCTGATAACCTGATACAAATCCGTACTGCTTACCGAAGGGTAAGGCAGGTTAGTGGATGGACTAGCCGAACACCACTGTAGAAAAATAGTGCTAACAAGATACACAGAGGGCCTCGGAGTCGGACGGATCCTAAATTGAGTGGTCAATCCTGTAAGTCCTTCAGTAAACTGGCTCGGGTTGTCCCTCTTACAGGGAATAAGTCCTCTTGGGGGTATTCTGTGTATGGCCACCTTCATTAAGGGGAGTAAGGCGTCTGGCAATAGATAGATACTGTAGATGATGTAATGAATTTTTTTTGTGTATGAAAACTACCGTAACTACGACTAAATATATAATATAGGCTATAATACAAATGGACGTGGGTATTTGCACCCGACCGTGAAAATACCGTGAGCGGTATTTTCACCCGACCGTGTTAATAACACTAAACGTTATTTGCACCCAATGGTCATCTTATTTTGCGATACCGACATTAATACAGAACCACTTATACTGCTTGAATTTCATTTTTGTCCTTATCTAGCATTACTGTTCTTGTTTTTTATGTATCTCCCATCATGTCACAAAAAGCTCAGACACAATTCCACTCAGCTTTGCCCATTTCTTCATATTTCTAACGTCTTGCATAGTAACTATTTTGGTATGCTTCATACTAGAATTAAGTTGTTTGTTTGCTGGTAGCATATTAATCACTTCACTCATCTCTTTTCGTTGATCATCTGTCAAACAGCGATGTTGGCTGTAGTAGGCTATAGTTGCAGTTCTAAGTTTACTTCATGATTGTGAATTAGATTTCATCGTGTCAGCTTAAGACCATCTTTTGATGCAGACAGGGACACTGGTATTAGTGAGCTGGGCTTATACTTAGGGTTGAGTGTGAGAGGGTTCTGCCTTGTGTGGGCCAATCGGCTTTCCGCAGACTCACATTTTGTTATGTTCTTATAGATTGTCAACCACAAGGTAGATACCTTTGTTTTATCAGTTAACCCATCCCCTTGTCTCTTGGTGCTTATTATCTGCTTCAATAGTACATAAAGACTTTACTTTATAATTATACACTTCCAGATTCTTGTTTTCTTTGTTTCTTAATTCCTTAAATAACTTGTTAAATTGTTCAAATGTTGTAAATTTTGTAAGCGTAAAAACTTCAGTAAATTTATGAAAAAAAATAAGATATTCTGCTCACTGGCTCACATGTATTATTCTATAGGTTAAGTGAAATCAATAGTGTTGTATGGCAATTTAAGAAAACCTGAACTGAGTGATAGGCATAATTTATGAAACAGATATTCCGCTCACTGCTTCACACACTGTATATTATTCTATATTTGTCAGCTTCACTTTGTTATATTGTTCGTTTTGGTATATTTAAGTCTGTATACAAATATTTATAAGACGACGATCGGGTGCAAATACCGTAGCCTAGTGTTAGCCTATTTACACGGTCGGGTGCAAATACCGTAGCCTAGTGTTAGCCTATTTACACGGTCGGGTGCAAATACCGTAGCCTAGTGTTAGCCTATTTACACGGTCGGGTGCAAATACCGTAGCCTAGTGTTAGCCTATTTACACGGTCGGGTGCAAATACCGTAGCCTAGTGTTAGCCTATTTACACGATCGGGTGCAAATACCGTAGCCTAGTGTTAGCCTATTTACACGGTCGGGTGCAAATACCGTAGCCTAGTGTTAGCCTATTTACACGGTCGGGTGCAAATACCGTAGCCTAGTGTTAGCCTATTTACACGGTCGGGTGCAAATACCGTAGCCTAGTGTTAGCCTATTTACACGGTCGGGTGCAAATACCGTAGCCTAGTGTTAGCCTATTTACACGGTCGGGTGCAAATACCCACTCCGAATATAAATAGCCTACATCTTGTATAATTTTTATCATTTATGAATTAGGCCTGCCTATAGGCTATGTCTCAAAATTAAACAAAAAGGTAATTATAGGGAATAGGCTCGCACCCTTATTTTTCATGTTTTTTTCCTCCAGATTTTGAGAAGTGAGTGTATTCATGGTCTTAGTTATAATGCCAATGTTGGATACACGATGGGTTGAGGGGGGCTTTGCCCCCCCTCACCCCCCCATGAATTATTGAAATCGTCATCTATGTTGCCAGCAGGGGGTAAATATTGATTATACTGCATAAAGAAGGCGTTTGTAAACAGTGAGGATGTCCGAAAGAGCTCTGAGATTGATTAGAATGGGCGTTTTTTCGGTCAATATTAAGGAGACGGACCACAGCTATTTTCAAGGATTTTATTTTTGTGGATTTGTTATTTATATGATTTATAAGGTTTCTATAATAAAATTTATTCATGGAAATTAGGGAAAATATCAAGGAAACTTGAGAGCGAGGTGGAGGGACAGAGGGGGAGAGGTAGACCGAATATGAGGTGGAAGGATGGAGTGAGGAACTACATGAGCGAAGGCGGTGCTGGTTGGGGGGAGGGGCGTCGACTGACTGGGGACAGAGGTGCATGGGGGCGGTTCGTTCGTGGCCACCCCTTCGGGGATCACGGCGTCAGGCAATAGATAGATAGATAGATAGATCAAGGAAACTGGCCAACTTTTATTTCGGGATTGTTTTTTTTTGGTATTAGCTAGTTTTCATCATTATACAGTGGTTGTCATTAATTAGAATCTCCGGGAAAAACGTTTCCCCCATTATCCAACAATCTTAAGATACGGCCCCCGATAGTGGGGAGGGCTATGAAGTACAGGGAAATTGAGGGGTAATATTAGCGTAACCTAACAACCTTACCTAACCTAACCTAGTATATTATGTGGGGGCTGCCGCCCCCACCTAATAAAATCTGGCAACCTCTGCGTCATATGAGTATGAAGTGGTTAAGTGGGCTAAGAGTTAATCAACATGGCTAAATTGCAGATAATGTTTCAACATCACTTTTTCTTTGATATAATTCATGCCCTCTGCACCTATATGGGTTATTATTGACGAGATAAGTGAAGGAAATAAGTCTGTATTGAGGATATACATTAAAGATTCCGTGGTAAACGTAGCCTAGGCTTGGACCCAAATAACGACGGTATAAAACCCTTACCCTTGGTGTACTGGACAATAATGGTCTGCAGCCAAATTAACACAATGCCGCTGGAAGCTCCGTTCGTAATCCCGTTAAATAGAAGATGTTGTAGGTGTTTTCATAAAGCAAAAACACTTCACTATTCATTGAACAACAGTTCCACCATTTCAAATATGGCCGACTGGCCAGACTCCGAGAGATTATAAACACCAAGGATAATAAATGAATCAATGTGACGTCGTAGAGGGATTGAGAAACAAAAGAGGCTCATTATATGGACTGACGTGTATTTCTACATCCGTTAAAATATCGCGAGAATTTGTGACGTCACCGTCTAGACAGTGACGTACTCCCACAACAACCATTCATATGCCATCATCGCTCGTGACGTCACACCCAGTTTATTGACCAATAGAATATCAGTATACAACTCGACTCGCCTCCACTCGTCGTCCTCCAGCTGAGCTGGGAAATTGTAGAAAGTGAGTCCACAGATGCCCTCTAATTATCATTTACCAAGTATATTTTCCATTTATAGTATACTACGAAGCAACATACATAATACAGTACATATATATGTACAAACAAATATGCTAAAACACTGCCCAGTTCTTGAGATATAATGTATACCGTTACGCAGGATTATACCCCTTTCTGCTATAGATGCCCAAAAAACGAACAAAATCTATAATGATTTGGTCGTGCTGCCGAATTTAAAAAAAAAAGTCACTCTCGCGGCGAAATTACCCCGCCCGGCGGGGTAATTTCGCCGCGACCTATTTTATGCATCATCTAGCTAGTAAACTAGATAACATTATATGAGTAATGGCCAGACAAAACACTAGCGCGCAGGTAAAAGCAATGAAAACATTCACAAACCCAAACTGACACTAAACATGCCAATAGAAAAACGTTGCACGCACAACACACAACTGAACAGGGCGGGCAGAGATGCAGGTGTGTCACACGTGTAGGCCTAGGCGCCACTGTGTCTATTGCGGTTGTGGAAGTGTCTAGTGCGGGTGTGGAGTTGCGGACATGTAGTGCAGATGTGGACGTGTCTAGTGCGGTTGTGGACGTATGTATTAGGCCTACGGGTGTGGAAGTATTTAGTGAGGGTGTGGACGTGTCTCGTGTGGGTGCAGCGTGTAGGTTGCTAGTACAAAGTACCAGGCAGCAGCTGACGGCTACTGCCAACACTGTGTCACACGCAAACATACAAACAAACAAACACACATACAAACCACCCACAAACACCCGACCATACTGTCCGACGCGCCGCTAGCCCCTGCTCCAGGCCCCGTGAAACTGCAACAAAACCTAAGCCAAACTAGATCTACAACCTAAGCCAAACTAGCTATACAACCTAAACCAAAACTGCTCTACAACCTAAGCCATGCAATAGTTTCGGAGATATCGGCGTTTGAATGCAAATTATTAGCGCCGCGGCGAAATTACCCCGTCTTACCCTACTATTTATATCCAAATGTTATTAGACTTTTATTACTACCCTTGTTTACTCATCCTTTTTAACTGCTTTAATAATGCACAATTGAATTGCACATTTGCCTACAATGTTCAAGATTGAAAAAAAAAAAAAAAAAAAAAATATATATATACTGTATATACTGTATATATACTGTATATACTGTATATATACGGTATATATACAGTATACAGTGGAGCCCCCATCCTAGCTGCTAATAGAGCCGCAGAAATAGAGCTAGGATTGAAACAGCCAAGATCGGGGCACTGTTCTTATGGGGAAAATTCAATCGGTTCCGTGCTCATGCCAAAATTTGCGTCTTTTTCTATTTTTTGCCTATGAAAACATGTTTTATTGTACAAAAATTAAATGTTATGCATTAGCCTATACTGTATCATATAATACACCATAGAATAAGTTTTTAATAACTACCGGTAGGCCTAGAAAAAAAAAGGCCCAAATCTAAACAATTACCGCACTTTTTCCCAGCGTTAGGCTATGAAAACATGTTTTTTGTCTAGGCTACATCAAGTAGCCTAGGTCTAAATCTTATGCATTGTAAATAATAATTTATTAGTGGCCCCTCCATCATTAACGAACATGCCTATTACATAAGGCATCCTCTTCAAACACTAATCCGCCGTAGTTTGAATCTACCGCGCAGAGCATTTAAAAACTGAGGAGCCTTCATCATGAGCGCACGCGACCTCACTCATGGCTTCAGTCATTATGAATTGGGTTCTCACTACGAAAAAACTTCGTAAAAAATAAAAACAAAAAGAAAATAAGAATAACTATCTAATAAGCTTTCCATCATATCGTGGATGTACTTGTGTGGATCTCTGACCAGACGCTGATTCAGGCGTCATTCCTCCTTCTCTGCTCTGCGCTCAGCCTGCCCGGACGTGTCTCCCCACGCTCCGCTGGTTCCGCATTTGCTGCGTCCCTAGTGAGTTTTTTCTCATTTGTTTACTCCGGGATGTATCGAGTAAGGTTAGGATATGCGTAGCAGGAGTGTCCTGGGCTGGTTGCCCGCAGTGCAGTGTATTTTGGGTCGTGTGTTTGGGGCATCTATTTCGGATGTACCCTCGTGGTCCTGTTGTGGACATGTGAACTTTTTCACAGTTGAGTTAGCTTGTGATGCAGGCAGCTTTCATTACGCGTTAATTATTGCTGCCTTTTATCTTTCTGATGAGGTAAGCTTTGCTTACTGACGTTCCCAGCGTATTTTTCTTCACTTAGTGAAGTTTTTTCTGGGTCCCGAGTCAGTCTTCCCTTTGCCGGAAGTATTTGCTACAGTGGTGTGTTGGCGGTGGTTCCTGTTGTGATATTTCCAGTGTTTTGTGTATATTTCAACATTTCTTATGCCGTCTACTTAGGCCTAGCCAGCCGCTCGTAGCTTTGCCACATGTACAAGTGTTATTGTTTATTATTTATAAATATGCCCTACTGTGTCATGTGTATCCGGGTTTTAGTTGTGTATTGGCTAATTCCTCGGACTATGTTTGTTTCCTGGTTTAGTTGTGTATTGGCTAATTCCACGGATTATTGTGTGGACTTAGGCTAGTCGTGCGTGGCTTCCCTCGTGTCCGTTGTACGTTCAGATGGTGTCTGATCGGGGTGGGTTTCCTTCCGGCGGGTTTTTTCTCGGTTTCACCATGAAAAAAACCCGGCCGAGAGCCGTGTTGGGCCACACGTGGTTTTAACACAGGCTTGTGTCCCCGGCGATGAGGTGTCTGTGGCTCTCCAGGACTGCGTCTCTGTGTTGGTGCCTGGTTTCAGGCCCCCTTTGATTCCCGGCGGAATGGCTGTACCCATCTATAAAACTTTGTTCATGCGAACATACGTTATGTAGTTTTTCTACCCGGTTTTACAAACCACATGAAAAACCTAGCTGTTGTTAAGGGCTTTCCTCCCCGGCGATCTTTTACAAAGAAGTGGGGACAGGAACTTATGGGGTTAACGTTTTGACATCTCACCCGGCGGGTGTACCTTGGTAGGGTGGGATGAACAACTAAGTCATTCAGTTAGTTAACCGATCCATTTTTAAGTGGTACTATATGTATCGCCGCCTTTACACTTACGGCGATTGAAGGTTCAATTAGGGTTAACATCGTTTTTCACACCCGGCGGGTGCTCCTGGGTGGAGGAAATAAGGAATTTACAATTCAATTTCGATTTAACCACTTAATTTAGTGATACGATTAGGTATCACCGCCTTCAAACTTACGGCGATCTTTTTGTGACAATTCGTTAGAAATCAGATCTCGTATCAGCCTGCCCTGTGTTATTCTACTAAAATATTTCAAGGGCCGGCGTCTTTATGGGGGGTTGTTTTTGTTCCAAAATTGAATCTTGAGACAGTCACCACCAGAAAGACTATAATCGCCATGCTGGACCGTTATATTATGTCAGAGGGTATTCTTCACTTTCTTCAAAAGATTTGTTTAGATATTCTGAGCCCCGCCGCGTAGCGAGCTGTGATCGTTGTGTCATTACATCTCGTTATCCGGAGGGTTATTAACACTTGTGTGCGAACATGTTGGGTTAACCTTATGAGCATTAATTCCTGGAAATTTTCTTTTTTTCCAGAGCTGGGCTCCGGCGGACCAATACAGACCCGGCGGTAGTTTTCCCCACCAGTCTCTGTCATGGCTACCTTGGCCCCAGTCTTTGCTTTATGCACTACCCCTACATGTGCCGGTATCCCTATTTTTGCGCATACTCTTTGCATAAGGTGTGTTTAATGTCTAGACCGTTCAAGGGGTCTCTGGGTCATGCGTAATTGTTCTTTTTGCTCCCAATTAGCTGTAAAGGTCCTATGCGACAATGATAAGACCGCGGCGGTCGCGTTAAGAGAAGTTAGGCAACAGATGTCAGCCTACACTACGATTGTTGCGCATAAATCACTTCAATGTGACAACGTCCCTCTTTGGGATAGATTGCTATTTGAACACCCTCCCCCTAAACGTTCCTCTAGAGTCACGAGTCATAAGCCGGTGGAGACTAGTCAGGGTTCTGTATCTTCTGCTGCTACACCGAAACGTCCAAGAGAGCCTACACCCCCGGCGTCCACCTCCTCGTCTCGGGCGAGATCTCGGTCTAGGTCACCTCTCAGACGCCAGTCATCTAGTCTTGCCTCTTCACCATCGAGTAAGAAGAGTAGGACGGAAAGTTCCACCAGTGGTCACGGCGATGAATCCTCCAAATCAAAGAGTAGTTCACGGTCACACCGTAGCCATAAATCCTCCAAAAAGGATTCCCATAAACGAAAGACCTCCCTACATTCACCAGCTTCTAGTGCCTCTCATCGTACCTCTACCCCAGACAGAGTTTGTGTTAGGTCTCAAGGGTCCAGTGCGGTGCCTGTCCCTAAAGAGGATTTACCCATTAATATTTTAACCCTGGAATTGGAGAGTTCAGGGGGTTCAGTAATTGAGAATGTTTCAGACTCCCAAGAGAGTGTAGGCCAGGGCCTCGGTGTTTGGCGGTTTGCTCAGCCAGGGTCTGACCACCCACGTCCGACTCAAACGAGTCACACAGTAGCTGATGTCCACAGGGACGCGGCGATCCCATCCTCTATTCCTGACTTATCTTGGCAACAAGGTACCCCAGCTTCGGCGGGATCTTCTCAGGAGGATCAGGAGGAGAAAGACGAGGTTTCAATAATTTCGGAGATGGAAGGGCAAGAGTCAGGTTCAGGCTTAGACGCCGCGCAGGATATTAATGATTCACCAGTAAGTTCATCATCAAACCAATTTCTTACTGCACAAGAAATTAATGGGCTACTTAGTCATGCTTTATCTAAATTTTTTGGCCAACAACAGGAAACCCCCACAGTGGACTTGGGGGCTCCCACGACAAGTTCTACGGTACGGCCT
The DNA here is from genome assembly GCA_032716605.1 of Paralithodes platypus. NCBI lineage: Eukaryota > Metazoa > Arthropoda > Malacostraca > Decapoda > Lithodidae > Paralithodes > Paralithodes platypus. The sequence continues at coordinate 4,606,373 of CM064500.1, read as the reverse complement.
CTGATGACTTCTATTGCTTTATCTAAGATCCCTAACCCCCCCACTCTGTCAACATCAGTGGTTACTAGGCCTGCTACGGCGGCATTGACCACTTCGAATGTAAGGGTTATAACGGATGTCAATCCACCCCCTCTAGACAAGGCGCCTCTCAGAAAGGTAGCTATGCCCTTGCTTTATGGACCAGACGAGTCATGGGTCCTTTTGACCCCCACTAAACCAGAGCTCGCCCAACCTACCTTGTCAGGGGAACTCCCAGTACCGCGTGAGTGGGTCATCCAGGGCAATAAATCAAAGAAATTAAGGGCCTTGGATATTTTGGGAAATGTACTAGACGTAAACATCAAGGCTATACCTAGTTATTATCACCAAGACTATTTTGTGTATGCTACTAAGCCAGCTTTACCCCCTGCCTCAGCTTCAAAACTGTTTTCAGACTGGTCTAAGCTGGATGGGTTTAATGATATTAAGACTCTATCAGCTCTCACTCCTGAACTTGATTTACAGACCGTCACAGACGAAGCAGCTAATCCAGTCTTGAAGGTGGGGCAGTTGGGTCCAGGACCTTGGGTAGATTGGGAGATAGAGGCTCAAAACTTTGCAACCACATTTACTTCTAAATCTTCCCACCAGATCCCTCAAGATACTCATTCGTGGTTCTCCATGCCGGTAGGTTCTGCCGGCGGAGTCCCGTCAGCTTTGTTTTCTTTCCTAGCTGCCCCTAAGATTAATCTTTGTGAGCTAAAAGACCCTTTCACTACCCCTACCCCTACTCACCTAGACAGAGAATTTAGGCTAAGGGGGAAAGCTTTTCGCCTGTTCTCTCAGTACATAGTGTCTCAACAGGTGGCTAAGTCTTTACTGCGGTCCACTCAGGCAATCGCAGATGCGGATGCCAGAAGATCGGTTGAATTATCCCGGCGACTGCTCCTCCAGTCGTCAATCCAATCCTTGGGTGACATACGCACCGCCTTGCTTGAGGCGGTACGAGCAAGACAAGATCTCAGAATGTCTTTAGTTCGCAAGCTACCTGATCGCATTGCGAATCAGGTGGTCATGTCACCAGTGCTTACTCCCTCTTTAATGTCCCCTGAAGTGTGGCGAACGGTGTTCAATATGGCGCAGGCCTTTAAACACAGTCCCACCCCTTCTAAGAAACCTGCCTTTAACTTCCCCAAACCCAGGCCAACCGCTAAAGCTCAGCCAGGGGGATCTAAGCCCTTTCTTCCGCCTAAGTCCTCCCACTCCCCCCAAGGTCAGTACAGGCATAGACAGAGTAGGTTTTCAGGTCAGAGAGGACGCAGCCAGAATAAGCCAGGTCAGGGCCAGTCTTCGGCCAACACCAGCCAGCCGGCAAAGCGTCCAGCACCACCAACCCCACCATCAAAAAACTAAAGTCTCTCTCACTCCCGGTGCCAACCTTAAGGCCGGAGGACCCGAGGGTAGTACAGCCGGCGAACCCTTGTCTGCTAACTGGGTCGTTCCGAACGTGTCACCAAGCATGGCCATTAAAGCGGATGGTGGCACACAAAGGCATCACTTGGCAGTGGCTCCGGCGACCTCGCTTACGTCAGCCGACAACGGCGAATTTTGTTTCTTTAGAGGTGGAGTCACTGGTCCAGGAAATGATTGCCAAGAATGTCATCATCCCGGTCCCCCCAAATTACCCTGCATTCACGTCCAAACTATTTTTGGTTCCCAAAAGGGACAGTGTTCAGATGAGACCGGTCGTAGACCTGTCTTATCTGAACCTTCACATTCACAACGAATCTTTCAGAATGTTAACAGTACACCAAATCAGGCTAACACTTCCGCCGGGAGGTTGGATGTGTTCACTAGACCTGACAGACGCCTATTGGCACGTATCGGTCAACAAAAGATTTCAAAGGTTTTTGGCCTTACGGATCAGGCACCAAAATTTTGTTTTTCAAAGGATGCCGTTCGGCTTGAACCTAGCACCTCGATTATTCACGAAATTAGTCCGGCAAGCCCTGATGCCATTGTTAAAACAGGGGATCAGAGTGTTGTGGTACCTAGACGACTGGCTGGTGGTGGCAGAGACACAACAATTATGCATCAAACATGTCAATATCATTTTAAATCATGTCAAAACTCTAGGCTTCAAGGTAAATCTGGTAAAGTCAAACCTTGTTCCCTCACGAGTAATTCAGTGGATAGGGCTGGTCTGGGACACGGCCGCTCTCACTCTGAGTCAGAGTGTGGACAATCGCAACAGGTTTCGCAGGAAACTGTTCATGTTTCTTCACAGTCTGACTACGACGCGGAGGGTCTGGGAGTCTCTGGTCGGCTCTCTCAACTGGATTCAACTAACTGTCAAGTTGGGCCGGTTGAAAGTAAAACGTTTAATATTGGAAGGCAACAAATATTTCCCACTCTTACCGGCGGGAAAATTATGGCCCATCCCGAAATTAATCCACACCTTACTAGCGGTCTGGGCAAAGAGGGAAACGTTGCACTCAATAATGTCATGGACCTCTCCTCCACCAACGGTATGGGTAGACACGGATGCGTCAGGCACAATAGGGTGGGGATTTCAGTCAAATCAGGGGCACCAGGGTCAGGGGCTTTGGTCCCACTTAGAAATCTCTCACATCAATGTCAAAGAATTACTAGTCCCCTTGTATTTCCTTCAGGCTCACGGCCCTGCGTTACCGGGCAAGTCGGTGGCCTTCAGAATGGACAATCTGAATGCAGTTCACTGTATTCAGAAACAAGGATCAACGAGGTCAAGGAGGTTGCTAAACGTGTCGGAAGAGATTTTTACTCTAGCCAACAGACTAGACATTTATCTTCACGCATCTTATCTCCCAGGCGTAGCGAACGTCTGGGCAGACGCTCTGTCCCGGAGACAGAGCACGACAGTAGAATGGGACCTCAAGCAACCCATTTTCAACCTAATGATTGCAGAGCTCTCCCATCCACAAGTGGATCTATTTGCGTCCGAGGAGACTCACAAACTCCCTCTATACCTCACCCGCCGGGCGAAAACGCCGGCAGGGGGGCCAGACGCCCTAGTGACAGACTGGAACAGATGGAGCTCCATCTATCTGTTTCCGCCGCCAGATGCGTCACTAATGTGCCACGTAGTGAACAAACTACGAGATTATCGAGGCTTAGTCTCGCTAATCGCGCCCCCCGGCCGGCGCAGTTGTGGTACCAGCAATTGAAAACGTGGTGCCCGGACCCGGTGTCGCTCCCGGTCGGGTATTTCCACTTAGACACGATTGGCAACCTAGCGACCTCGCTGACTTTTGCATTATGGACATTCAGGAGGCCAAGTGGCTAGCACCATACGGTAGAGATGTGACCAATAAATTAATCAATCAATATACTCAGTCTACGAAACGACAGTATCACTCACATTGGCAAGCCTTTACTTCTTGGATCATCAGAACGGAACAGACTGTGCCGTCAGTGGCTTTAGTTTTCAATTATTTAAATTATCTGTTTGAGCAGAAACATTTATCTGTGGTAACATTGAAAAATCACTTAACTGCGATTAGAGTGCCCTTTTTAGACCTTACAGGTCTCTCCATACCGGTGGCGGAGGAAACAGGTTTTATGAGAGCTTGTTTTAAACTTCGCCCACCTCCCCGTCAGCTCATGCCTACTTGGTCTCTGGACAAAGCTTTGTCTTTACTTCACTCTCGTCTGTACCAAAATACTGCAGACTTTGCATTACTCTTAAAAAAGGCGGTTTTCCTTTTGGCTTTGGCCACCGGGAACAGAGTGTCTGAGCTGGCGGCGATGAGCAACACACCTAATTGCCTTAGGTTTGGTAGACTTAATGAATGTATTTACATTGCACCTTCCCCAGGTTTTGTAGCCAAGAATGAGCACAGTGCACACGTGTTTTCTGAGTTCACGGTGCCGGCGTTAAAAAGGGGAAAGGTGCATCATAATCTATGTCCAGTGCAAGCTCTAACCAAATATTTGAGAGTAGCTCCTCTAAACCCCCAAGGTGCTTTATGGGTAGCAAGTACGGGTAAACGCTTACTAAAACGGCGATTAGCCTCTCTTCTGGTCGAAGTCATTAAAGAGAGTAATCCCGGCGTTGTGGGTCGGGCCCACGATTTACGCAAATGGGCAGCCTCTTTACGTTTCCTGAATTTTTTTTCAGTAGAAGATATTGCGTCCACTCAGTTGTGGGCGTCTAATCATACGTTTTTGTCTAGATACTTGTCAGTTGCTCTAGACAAACCTTCCTTACCATGTATAGCTTTAAGGCAGAGGGTCTAGGTGGCCCTGCAGTCACTTTTGTTTACTTTCACGGGAAAGGGGGGGGGGGGGGGGTGCAGTCAGTTGACATAGGACACCCTAGACCCTGCCGGAGTATGAGAGCTGTGATACAATTTATGGTTAATGTGATATGAAAATTTCTCAGCGAGAATTTGTGCTAGTACAATGTTAGTACAAAACAACGGTGTTGTTATAGTAGTTTTAGCTGCGAAAGCAATTTAATATTAGAACAATGGAGATCCTTTGCAATTTATCTCCTCGATTATTTTGGGGTTTATTATGTGCACATATAAACTGATAACTTGTTATTTTTGTCACCACTCGTTGAGTGGGGTGCCTTTGTAACTACAGATCTGTGTTCAGAATCTTCAGGGTTACCCATTTTTTGTCAGGCAGGCTTCTTTGAAGCACGCACCTGCCTGAACCCCTTTTTCTTGTATATTTCCGGCCTACGCCGTATTTAAATATATTTTTCAAAAGTAAGAATACTATGTGGTTGTTTTTATTATCTGCTTTTCTAGAGTTATGATATGATTACGAATGTCCCCCTCCAGTCTTAGAAATCAGGCATGTTCGTCAATGATGGAGGGGCCACTAATAAATTATAGGTTTGACTCCTGTAAGGAGATAAAGAAAACCTAATATTTAGTAGTGGCCCCGTAATCATTGACGACTGGGGCCCTCCCGACCGTCCCCTTCCCATTCGTTGATGTATTGAGGATTTTGGTTTACTTGATATGTCAGTGAAGGAGGAATGACGCCTGAATCAGCGTCTGGTCAGAGATCCACGATATGATGGAAAGCTTATTAGATAGTTATTCTTATTTTCTTTTTGTTTTTATTTTTTACGAAGTTTTTTCGTAGTGAGAACCCAATTCATAATGACTGAAGCCATGAGTGAGGTCGCATGCGCTCATGATGAAGGCTCCTCAGTTTTTAAATGCTCTGCGCGGTAGATTCAAACTACGGCGGATTAGTGTTTGAAGAGGATGCCTTATGTAATAGGCATGTTCGTCAATGATTACGGGGCCACTACTAAATATTAGGTTTTCTTTATCTCCTTACAGGAGTCAAACCTATAATGTAGACATGGCTAAATGACAGTCCTAACCATAAATACTGTAGATTGGGGCATTGTTTCTATCATGCAATTTTTTTTAGGTCTAGCCTAGGCCTGGGTTCTAAATTCGTCCAGCCACCCCTCAAGTACCCATTTCGCCCCAAATACATCCAATAAATACATATTATGAGGAAAAGACGTATAAATACGTATTATGAGAAGATTACTTACCACACAGATTTTATTATAAATCATTGTCATATTTAGCCTAGCCTAGGCTAACATCGTCTAGGCTAGGCATTTCAATCGCTTTCGTCCGACATGGACTGGTCTTGTGCTCTGTGTTTTGAGCATGAAATTCCTTCATTGCGACCACCAGGCCAACCATCCCTATCACTAGATGTACTAGAGGTTATAATAAACGCGAGAGATAAGGGGTTCAGGCACAAAAAAGCTTGCAAACGGTTGTTTTGTCAACACAGATACTAGCTAAACTGCAAGCGTCTGCTTAGTGATGACGTCATACAAAGATGGCGGCATCTTGTGCATTTGACGATCGGATCTCGGATTCACTCGGATTTAGTCTCTAAACGGCAAACACCTGGCAGATTCTTTGTTATGTTAAAACAAAATTATTGTTTTTGTTTGTTTTCTAGTTTTAGGTCGAGTTTTTCGGGTTTCGGCTGGGATTTCGATGCGAGAATTGAGGCTTTTGGCGCGAGAATTGAAATTGGGAATATTTGGTGTGTGGCGCGAGAATTGAATCAGCGAAGACTGATCTAGCGAAAATGGGGGCTCCACTGTATATATTAATTAAAATGTAAAACTTGCAAACTAAACAAACCAAAATTGGGACAAGGACAATATAAAGTCAAATTAAATTATCAAAATCGCTGTGGAAACAACGTTTACTAAAATGAAAATTATTAAATAAAAGAACACAATCCACCACATAGGGTGTACATTACTACATGACCAAGTTAATCTGTTTCCCAAGCAAACTAATCGCACATATAACAACGCACTATCGTCACTGTATATATACAGATATATATATAAATTATATATATATTAGTTGAATAGATAGAAACTTTTTTAGAGATAATATGTGATGGAAATAAGAAGTTAAACACACATGCAAACAACCATAAATACATAAAATATTCAAAAACAAATGCGCTTAGGCTTCACATTCATACACACACACACACACACTATCTAACACACCCAGAGGGGTCATTAATCAGTTTTGGTGGAGAGAGAGAGAGCGCGCGGGGGAGAGAGAGAGAATGAACTAATTGAAAGCGAGAGAGAAAGATAGAAGAAGGAAAGAGCGCGCATGGGACCGGTGACGTCAAAGGGTCGCCTGGTGGACCGACCTTATATCTGTAGACTGTGATGTTTTGTAGCCCAAAGTAGCTTGGTTCGAAACTAATAAGTCACTCTAATGTACATTCTCGCCCAAAAAGCCTTATTATTAGCTTGGTTCGAATACTAATGAATCACTTCAATGTATATTCTCGCCCAGGATGTCAAAGAGAGTGGAATGTAGCGAAATATACCGAAATAGATCGTTCCATTTCGCGGTAAGAATGTTAAGTGCGGGCGTACCGCCAGCCTTGTTTACACTACGCGTAGTGGCGTCGGACCTTTCCCATCATGTTCCCGTCTATTTTGACTGCCTTTGGATATAAAAATACATTAGCCTAACCAAACAACCTAACCTAACCTAACCTAGTATTCATGTAGTAATGACAGGGGGCAAATAGCAGAAAATATAGCGTCGAAATAGACGGGGCGCGAGGTACCTCTAGGGACTAGGATTAGGCTATCTACCGATTCTACCCTAGTCTAGGCTGTCTATCCTACATTGTGATAATAGGCCAACTGATATATTACCTTTAGTGATAATTCAGCCACCAGATTCTTGTACTGGGAGCTCTCCTTTCGTTGAGCCAGCCAGGGCCGACTCCATAACCGCTTTTTCTCTTGTTGTGCCTTCTCTTCCTCCTCCAGGGTGATCACTACCATACCATCGCCAGGGTCAGCTGCTCCTTCAGTCTAGACATCACCACCACTCTATTAAGACAAAAAAAATACTTCCACGAATTTAGCTAGGCCTATGTCACTGTTAATATGAAGGAATGACAGGAGCTTTTAACTTTAACAAGAATCGAGCTGTGGATTATGATAAGTTAAGCGTCGATCCAATTAACCTTCCCTTAAATTCATGACGATAGCTTTACAAGGTTGAATGTTTTACATTCTAATAAAGAGCTTCTGGGGTCGGCTGGATATTCCTAGCCCAGCCACGCCTTTGTATCGGCTTCCTCCCTTTTAGGGAAAGGTAGCGATAATGAAGAAGTAGAATATATTTGAAATAAATAGTTTAAGAGGAAACTCCTCTCCTCCCTTACACTCTTCTTGCTCTCTATCTCTTGTTTCTCATCCTCTTTCTCCATATATTCTCCAGGTATGCTCCATCCTCTCTCTTATGTCCCCTTCCTTCACGCCCTCCAGCCCCAAGATGTACGCTATGCCCACATCCTCATTCGTCTTTACTCTCTGCCACTCCTCTTCCCCTATAGCCTACACTCGCACATTTTTCTTTCCACATGTTCTCTCTCCCTCTCATATGCCTCCCATTCTACCAGCAAATGATCTATAGTCTCTATCTTTCTTTCACCCCCCACCCATCATTCTTCACATTCTGTCACCCCTCCATTCCATGTCCACGTTCGTGCATTGACTTCTGCTGCCCCTGCCCTGAACTTATATTTATTAGTGGCCCCTCCATCATTGACGATGCGCCTTACTATGAACTCTATGACCCACCTAGGAGAGTAAACATCAAGATTGCCAATCGTAGTGAGCGAAATGCTTTTAAATATAACAAAGCCACTCACGGACTCGTTCTTATGATGTGGGTACCACTACTAGAAAAAAACAGTAAAAAATAAAACAAATTAAAGCACTAAACATGATCCAGCATAATGCGCTTCTCAGACGTTTGTTGTTTATTCTGCGCGTCACCCAGCTCTTATTTGGGCGTATATGTCCATCTTCTAGGTTTTCTGGACGTGTTTGGAGGTGTGCTCAGCCTCGCTTCATTCTTCTCCTGCCTCCAACTTGTGAGTCTTTTCTCATATGTACAGTTGGTCAAGGATGAACGTATACAGTTTTTCGTCTGCTATAGCCACACATGGTTTGTCATGTTGGCAGCCATGACAGCCTCTCCACTAGCCCAAACCATCCCAACACACATGGGGTTTATTATATTGATTCATTAATTAACTCCCTCCGACATATTATGTTCCAGTAAGTCCAAGGAGGCACTTGACAAGTATTTTGGGTCTTGAATTTGGCTCATGAGTGTTGTCGAAGCCGTACATTTTTCGCGATTTCCATCCACCAGAATGCTGTTTATTGTGATGTATCATATATCAATGGAAAGAGGAATATTTATAGTAAATGATAAAATAAAAAAAAATGTAAATAAATCGAAATATGAAAGTGTAAATGAGTCCGGAATACAATTATTTCCCATGCAATTGTCTTCACACCGTCCTAGCTCTAAATTGTGAGTGATGACCATATATTTTTGTTTGCTCAAATAATAGTATTTGTTCTCCTCTTTCCAAATCTGAAAACAGAAATTGTTTATCTTCAATAGTTCTCAAGCAGTGACCGAAAAAAAAAAAAATATGATTTTGATTTATATGGTTTATAACATTTTCAATTTATTTCGTTGCTACGAAGTGTATGGTTTTAAATTTAGGCTGAATTAATACGGCAAATAATGCTGATGAGTATAAAATAAACTAGAAGTTCCTAGGACAAATACTTTTTGCGCTATGAATATTTGAAATGAAGAGCCAAAATGCGAATATTGACGCTTCACCCGTCTCTGTTCCGGCGATGCTAGCCGGGTTCCGAGCTGTTCCCCACCTCGTGGTTGCGTTATTTGGTCGGATACGTATATAACTGTATATATCACCGGAATCGGAAAATTGTGCTCTTTCCAATAGTGAAAACAAAAATAATATAGAGTAATTGGTTCGTGAGCTATGCACAATTGTTTCCATGCATTGTTATTGTTATGAAAATATAGAATGTTTATACAGTTGTATATCTTTGCCACACATATACACCCTTTCCAACGAGAAGGGAAATGGCTCCTGGGTTGACACTGAAAAAAACAAAATAAGAAAGCCAGGTAATCTTCGGTAATAAATTCAGAAATAATTCTATTGTACACGTAAATAAAATAAAGTAATGTATATATATATATATATATATATATATATATATATATATATATATATATATATATATATATATATATATATTATATATATACAAGGTGTCAAACAAAATATAAAGAATGGTAAATGGTAATGGTAATGTATGTGTGTGGATATATTTATATATATATTATATATTTATATATATATTATATATAGCATATATATATATATATATAAATATATATATATATATATATATATATATATATATATATATATGGTGTCAAACCAGAGAAATATGTGCAAATTTCCAAGCCACCCAAAGAGGTACTGCACTGGACTCGTTATTTTTTTAGAGTGGTTTCCCCAGGAGGCCTATTTATTAGTGGCCCCTCCATCATTGACGAACATGCCTATTACATAAGGCATCCTCTTCAAACACTAATCCGCCGTAGTTTTGAATCTACCGCGCAGAGCATTTAAAAAACTGAGGAGCCTTCATCATGAGCGCACGCGACCTCTCATGGCTTCAGTCATTATGAATTGGGTTCTCACTACGAAAAAACTTCGTAAAAAATAAAAACAAAAAGAAAATAAGAATAACTATCTAATAAGCTTTCCATCATATCGTGGATGTACTTGTGTGGATCTCTGACCAGACGCTGATTCAGGCGTCATTCCTCCTTCTCTGCTCTGCGCTCAGCCTGCCCGGACGTGTCTCCCCACGCTCCGCTGGTTCCGCATTCGTTGCGTCCCTAGTGAGTTTTTTCTCATTTGTTTACTCCAGGATGTATCGAGTAAGGTTAGGATATGCGTAGCAGGAGTGTCCTGGGCTGGTTGCCCGCAGTGCAGTGTATTTTGGGTCGTGTGTGTGGGGCATCTATTTCGGATGTACCCTCGTGGTCCCGTTGTGGACATGTGAACTTTTTCACAGTTGAGTTAGTTTGTGATGCAGGCGGCTTTCATTACGCGTTAATTATTGCTGCCTTTTATCTTTCTGATGAGGTAAGCTTTGCTTACTGACGTTCCCAGCGTATTTTTCTTCACTTAGTGAAGTTTTTTCTGGGTCCCGAGTCAGTCTTCCCTTTGCCGGAAGTATTTGCTACAGTGGTATGTTGGCGGTGGTTCCTGTTGTGATATTTCCAGTGTTTTGTGTATATTTCAACATTTCTTATGCCGTCTACTTAGGCCTAGCCAGCCGCTCGTAGCTTTGCCACATGTACAAGTGTTATTGTTTATTATTTATAAATATGCCCTACTGTGTCATGTGTATCCGGGTTTTAGTTGTGTATTGGCTAATTCCTCGGACTATATTTGTTTCCTGGTTTAGTTGTGTATTGGCTAATTCCACGGATTATTGTGTGACCTTAGGTTAGTCGTGCGTGGCTTTCCTCGTGTCAGTTGTACGTTCAGATGGTGTCTGTTCGGGGTGGGTTTCCTTCCGGCGGGTTTTTTCTCGGTTTCACCATGAAAAAAACCCGGCCGAGAGCCGTGTTGGGCCACACGTGGTTTTAACACTGGCTTGTGTCCCCGGCGATGGGGTGTCTGTGGCTCTCCAGGACTGCGTCTCTGTGGGTGCCTGGTTTCAGGCCTCCTTTGATTCCCGGCGGGATGGCTGTACCCATCTATAAAACGTTGTTCATGCGAACATACGTTATGTAGTTTTTCTACCCGGTTTTACAAACCACATGAAAAACCTAGCTGTTGTTTAAGGCTTTCCTCCCCGGCGATCTTTTACAAAGAAGTGGGGACAGGAACTTATGGGGTTAACGTTTGGACATCTCACCCGGCGGGTGTACCTGGGTAGGGTGGGATGAACGACTTAAGTCATTCAGTTAGTTAACCAATCCATTTTTAAGTGATACTATGTGTATCGCCGCCTTTACACTTACGGCGATTGAAGGTTCAATTAGGGTTAACATCGTTTTTTCACACCGTGCTCCTAGGTGGAGGAACTAAGGAATTTACAAATTCATTTTCGATTTAACCACTTAATTTAGTGATACAATTAGGTATCGCCGCCTTCAAACTTACGGCGATCTTTTTGTGACAATTCGTTAGACATCAGATCTCGTCTCAGCCTGCCCTGTGTTATTCTACTAAAATATTTCAAGGGCCGGCGTCTTTATGGGGGGTTGCTTTTGTTCCAAAATTGAATCTTGAGACAGTCACCACCAAAAAGACTATAATCGCCATGCTGGACCGTTATATTATGTCAGAGGGTATTCTTCACTTTCTTTAAAAGATTTGTTTAGATATTCTGAACCCCGCCGCGTAGCGAGCTGTGATCGTTGTGTCATTACATCTCGTTATCTGGTGGGTTATTAACACTTGTGTGCGAACATGTTGGGTTAACCTTATGAGCATTAATTCTTGGAAATTTTCTTTTTTTCCAGAGCTGGGCTCCGGCGGACCAATACAGACCCGGCGGTAGTTTTCCCCCACCAGTCCCTGTCATGGCTACCGTGGCCCCAGTCTTTGCTTTATGCACTACCCCTGCTTGTGCTGGTATCCCTATTTTTGCGCATACTCTTTGCATAAGGTGTGTTAACTGTCTAGACCGTTCAAGGGGTCTCTGGGTAATGCGTAATTGTTCTTTTTGCTCCCAATTAGCTGTAAAGGTCCTTTGCGACAATGATAAGACCGCGGCAGCAGTAGCGTTAAGAGAAGTTAGGCAACAGATGTCAGCCTACACTACCATTGTTGCGCATAAATCACTTCAATGTGACAACGTCCCTCTTTGGGATAGATTGCTCTTTGAACACCCTCCCCCTAAACGTTCCTCTAGAGTCACGAGTCATAAGCCGGCGGAGACTGGTCAGGGTTCTGTATCTTCTGCTGCTACACCAAAACGTCCAAGAGAGCCTACACCCCCGGCATCCGCCTCCTCGTCTCGGGCGAGATCTCGGTCTAGGTCACCTCTCAGACGCCAGTCATCTAGTCGTGCCTCTTCACCGGCGAGTAAGAAGAGTAGGACGGAAGGTTCCACCAGTGGTCACGGAGATGAATCCTCCAGATCAAAGAGTAGTTCACGGTCACACTGTAGCCATAAATCCTCCAAAAACGATTCCCATAAACGAAAGTCCTCTCTACATTCACCAGCTTCTAGTGCCTCTCATCGTACCTCTACCCAGTTTCAGTTTCAGTTTCAGTTTCTATGGAGCTCGTCCTGGAATCTTTACGACTCTGAACCTCACGATTCTATACAGGACTGGCCATTTGCCAGACAGAGTTTGTGTTAAGGCCCAAGGGTCCAGTGCGGCGCCTGTCCCTAAAGAGGATTTACCAATTAATATTTTAACCCTGGAATTGGAAAGTTCAGGGGGTTCAGTAATTGAGAATGTTTCAGACTCCCAAGAGAGCGTAGGCCAGGGCCTCGATGTTTGGCGGTTTGCTCAACCAGGGTCTGACCACCCACGTCCGACTCAAACGAGTCACACAGTAGCTGATGTCCACAGGGACGCGGCGATCCCATCCTCTATTCCTGACTTATCTTGGCAACAAGGTACCCATCATAAAAAAAAAAAAAAAAAAAAAAAAAATCAATTTCTACTACATTTTGCACTACAGTGGATATTATAGGTTTGACTCCTGTAAGGAGATAAAGAAAACCTAATATTTAGTAGTGGCCCCTCCATCATTGACGAACATGCCTATTACATAAGGCATCCTCTTCAAACACTAATCCGCCGTAGTTTGAATCTACCGCGCAGAGCATTTAAAAACTGAGGAGCCTTCATCATGAGCGCACGCGACCTCACTCATGGCTTCAGTCATTATGAATTGGGTTCTCACTACGAAAAAACTTCGTAAAAAATAAAACAAAAAGAAAATAAGAATAACTATCTAATAAGCTTTCCATCATATCGTGGATGTACTTGTGTGGATCTCTGACCAAACGCTGATTCAGGCGTCATTCTTCCTTCTCTGCTCTGCGCTCAGCCTGCCCGGACGTGTCTCCCCACGCTCCGCTGGTTCCGCATTTGCTGCGTCCCTAGTGAGTTTTTTCTCATTTGTTTACTCCGGGATGTATCGAGTAAGGTTAGGATATGCGTAGCAGGAGTGTCCTGGGCTGGTTGCCCGCAGTGCAGTGTATTTTGGGTCGCGTGTTTGGGGCATCTATTTCGGATGTACCCTCGTGGTCCTGTTGTGGACTTGTGATCGTTTCACAGTTGAGTTAGCTTGTGATGCAGGCGGCTTTCATTACGCGTTAATTATTGCTGCCTTTTATCTTTCTGATGAGGTAAGCTTTGCTTACTGACGTTGTCAGCGTATTTTTCTTCACTTAGTGAAGTTTTTTCTGGGTCCCGAGTCAGTCTTCCCTTTGCTGGAAGTATTTGCTACAGTGGTGTGTTGGCGGTGGTTCCTGTTGTTATATTTCCAGTGTTTTGTGTATATTTCAACATTTCTTATGCCGTCTACTTAGGCCTAGCCAGCCGCTCGTAGCTTTGCCACATGTACAAGTGTTATTGTTTATTTTTTATAAATATGCCCTACTGTGTCATGTGTATCCGGGTTTTAGTTGTGTATTGGCTAATTCCTCGGACTATGTTTGTTTCCTGGTTTAGTTGTGTATTGGCTAATTCCACGGATTATTGTGTGGACTTAGGCTAGTCGTGCGTGGCTTTCCCTCGTGTCCGTTGTACGTTCAGATGGTGTCTGAACGGGGTGGGTTTCCTTCCGGCGGGTTTTTTCTCGGTTTCACCATGAAAAAAACCCGGCCGAGAGCCGTGTTGGGCCACACGTGGTTTCAACACAGGCTTGTGTCCCCGGCGATGAGGTGTCTGTGGCTCTCCAGGACTGCGTCTCTGTGTTGGTGCCTGTTTTTAGGCTCCCTTTGATTCCCGGCGGAATGGCTGTACCCATCTAAAAACATTGTTCATGCGAACATATGTTATGAAGTTTTTCTACCCGGTTTTACAAACCACAAGAAAAACCTAGCTGTTGTTAAGGGCTTTCCTCCCTGGCGATCTTTTACAAAGAAGTGGGGACAGGAACTTATGGGGTTAACGTTTTGACATCTCACCCGGCGGGTGTACCTTGGTAGGGTGGGATGAACAACTAAGTCATTCAGTGAGTTAACCGATCCATTTTAAGTGATACTTTATGTATCGCCGCCTTTACACTTACGGCGATTGAAGGTTCAATTAGGGTTAACATCGTTTTTACACCCGGCGGGTGCTCCTGGGTGGAGGAAATAACAAATTTACAATTCAATTTCGATTTAACCACTTATTTTAGGGATACGTTTAGGTATCGCCGCCTTCATACTTACGGCGATCTTTTTGTGACAATTCGTTAGAAATCAGATCTCGTATCAGCCTGCCCTGTGTTATTCTACTAAAATATTTCAAGGGCCGGCGTCTTTATGGGGGGTTGTTTTTGTTCCAAAATTGAATCTTGAGACAGTCACCACCAGAAAGACTATAAACGCCATGCTGGACCGTTATATTATGTCAGAGGGTATTCTTCACTTTCTTCAAAAGATATGTTTAGATATTCTGAGCCCCGCCGCGTAGCGAGCTGTGATCGTTGTGTCATTACATCTCGTTACCCGGTGGGTTATTAACACTTGTGTGCGAACATGTTGGGTTAACCTTATGAGCATTAATTCCTGGAAATTTTCTTTTTTTCCAGAGCTGGGCTCCGGCGGACCAATACAGACCCGGCAGTAGTTTTACCCACCAGTCTCTGTCATGGCTACCTTGGCCCCAGTCTTTGCTTTATGCACTACCCCTACCTGTGCCGGTATCCCTATTTTTGCGCATACTCTTTGCATAAAGTGTGTTAAATGTCTAGACCGTTCAAGGGGTCTGTGGGTTATGCGTAATTGTTCTTTTTGCTCCCAATTAGCTGTAAAGGTCCTATGCGACAATGATAAGACCGCAGCGGTCACGTTAAGAGAAGTTAGGCAACAGATGTCAGCCTACACTACGATTGTTGCTCATAAGTCACTTCAATGTGACAACGTCCCTCTTTGGGATAGATTGCTGTTTGAACACCCTCCCCCTAAACGTTCCTCTAGAGTCACGAGTCATAAGCCGGCGGAGACTGGTCAGGGTTCTGTGTCTTCTGCTGCTACTCCGAAACGTCCAAGAGAGCCTACACCCCCGGCGTCCGCCTCCTCGTCTCGGGCGAGATCTCGGTCTAGGTCACCTCTCAGACGCCAGTCATCTAGTCTTGCCTCTTCACCATCGAGTAAGAAGAGTAGGACGGAAAGTTCCACCAGTGGTCACGGCGATGAATCCTCCAAATCAAAGAGTAGTTCACTGTCACACCGTAGCCATAAATCTTCCAAAAAGGATTCCCATAAACGAAAGACCTCCCTACATTCACCAGCTTCTAGTGCCTCTCATAGTACCTCTACCCCAGACAGAGTTTGTGTTAGGTCTCAAGGGTCCATGCGGTGCCCCTAAAGAGATTTACCCATTAATATTTTAACCCTGGAATTGGAGAGTTCAGGGGGATCAGTGATTGAGAATGTTTCAGACTCCCAAGGGAGTGTAGGCCAGGGCCTCGGTGTTTGGCGATTTGCTCAGCCAGGGTCTGACCACCCACTTCCGACTCAAACTAGTCACACAGTAGCTGACGTCCACAGGGACGCGGCGATCCCATCCTCTATTCCTGACTTATCTTGGCAGCAAGGTACCCCAGCTTCGGCGGGATCTTCTCAGGAGGATCAGGAGGAGAAAGACGAGGTTTCAATTATTTCGGAGATGGAATGGCAAGAGTCGGGTTCAGGCTTAGACGCCGCGCAGGATATAATGATTCACCAGTAAGTTCATCATCAACTCAATTTGTCACTACGTAGGAAATTGATGGGCTACTTAACCCGGGAACTGCGGGGAGACTCTTAAGAGTTCCGCGCCGTGCGGGGAGACTCTTATGAGTGAGTGAAACAAAAAATCAACTTTTGACATCGAAAAAAAAAAAAAAAAAAAAAAAAAAAAAAAAAAAAATTTGTTTGGCCCCTGGGCCATGCAAAATCTCAGTCCTATCCCCTCCTTCCCACTTTGCTCCTCCTTCAGTTATCACCTATTTTCCTGTTACCTTATTCTGAGGTATATTTCGTGCTAACATTAGCGAGTTGCAAGCAGGGTGTTGTCATCACTGGGCAAGCGATGCAGAGAGAGAGAGAGTATCGATCGACTGTGTCTCAGTGGCCTTGGGGGAAATTTGCGGGAAATTAGCTTGCCTCACCCATACATTGTACAACTAGCGGGCTATATCTCCGATTTTGACCATCCAAACGCTGTTTTCACTCGTTTTATTATTGTTTCAGGTTAATACCTTTATAATCAACCCATAATAGGCACATATGGATAAGTATTAATGCTATTAATGGTACAATGAATATTTTAGTGACGGAAACACCTCAAATACGTCAGCACAGGGGGACGTTTCCAATTACCCCCATGCGCACTTGTTAGGTTAGTCATGCTTTATCTAAATTTTTTGGCCAACAACAGGAAACTCCCACAGTGGACTTGGGGGCTCCCACGACAAGTTCTACGATACAGCCTCTGATGACTTCTATTGCTTTATCTAAGATCCCTAACCCCCCCACTCTGTCACCATCAGTGGTTACTAGGCCTGCTACGACGGCATTGACCACTTCGAATGTAAGGGTTATAACGGATGTCAATCCACCCCCTCTAGACAAGGCGCCTCTCAGAAAGGTAGCTATGCCCTTGCTTTATGGACCAGACGAGTCATGGGTCCTTTTGACCCCCACTAAACCAGAGCTCGCCCAACCTACCTTGTCAGGGGAACTCCCAGTACCGCGTGAGTGGGTCATCCAGGGCAATAAATCAAAGAAATTAAGGGCCTTGGATATTTTGGGAAATGTACTAGACGTTAACATCAAGGCTATACCTAGTTATTATCACCAGGACTATTTTGTGTATGCTACTAAGCCAGCTTTACCCCCTGCCTCAGCTTCAAAATTGTTTTCAGACTGGTCTAAGCTGGATGGGTTTAATGACATTAAGACTGTCAGCTCTCACTCCTGAACTGGATTTACAAACCGTCACAGACGAAGCAGCTAATCCAGTCTTGAAGGTGGGGCAGTTGGGTCCAGGACCTTGGGTAGATTGGGAGACAGAGGCTCAAAACTTTGCAACCACATTTACTTCCAAATCTTCCCACCAGATCCCTCAAGATACTCATTCGTGGTTCTCCATGCCGGTATGTTCTGCCGGCGGAGTCCCGTCAGCTTTGTTTTCTTTCCTAGCTGCCCCTAAGATTAATCTTTGTGAGCTAAAAGACCCTTTCACTACCCCTACCCCAACTCACCTAGACCGAGAATTTAGGCTAAGGGGGAAAGCTTTTCGCCTGTTCTCTCAGTACATAGTGTCTCAGCAGGTAGCTAAGTCTTTACTTCGGTCCACTCAGGCAATCGCAGACGCGGATGCCAGAAGATCGGTTCAATTATCCCGGCGACTGCTTCTCCAGTCGTCAATCCAATCTCTGGGTGACATACGCACCGCCTTGCTTGAGGCGGTACGAGCAAGACAAGATCTCAGAATGTCTTTAGTTCGCAAACTGCCTGATCGCATTGCGAATCAGGTGGTCATGTCACCAGTGCTTACTCCCTCTTTAATGTCCCCTGAAGTGTGGCGAACGGTGTTCAATATGGCGCAGGCCTTTAAACACAGTCCCACCCCTTCTAAGAAACCTGCCTTTAACTTCCCCAAACCCAGGCCAACCGCTAAAGCTCAGCCAGGGGATCTAAGCCCTTTCTTCCGCCTAAGTCCTCCCACTCCCCCCAAGGTCAGTACAGGCATAGACAGAGTAGGTTTTCAGGTCAGAGAGGACGCGGCCATAATAAGCCAGGTCAGGGCCAGTCTTCGGCCAACACCAGCCAGCCGGCGAAGCGTCCAGCACCACCAACCCCACCATCAAAAAACTAAAGTCTCTCTCACTCCCGGTGCCAACCTTAAGGCCGGAGGACCCGAGGGTAGTACAGCCGGCGAACCCTTGTCTGCTAACTGGGTCGTTCCGAACGTGTCACCAAGCATGGCCTTTAAACACTTGGGCACAGATGGTGGCACGCAAAGGCATCACTTGGCAGTGGCTCCGGCGACCTCACTTACGTCAGCCGACAACGGCGAATTTTGTTTCTTTAGAGGTGGAGTCACTGGTCCAGGAAATGATTGCCAAGAATGTCATCATCCCGGTCCCCCCAAATTACCCTGTATTCACGTCCAAACTATTTTTGGTTCCCAAAAGGGACAGTGTTCAGATGAGACCGGTCGTAGACCTGTCTTATCTGAACCTTCACATTCACAACGAGTCATTCAGATTGTTAACAGTACACCAAATCAGGCTAACACTTCCGCCGGGAGGTTGGATGTGTTCACTAGAACTGACAGACGCCTATTGGCACGTATCGGTCAACAAAAGATTTCAAAGGTTTTTGGCCTTACGGATCAGGCACCAAAATTTTGTTTTTCAAAGGATGCCGTTCGGTTTGAACCTAGCACCTCGATTATTCACGAAATTAGTCCGGCAAGCCCTGATGCCATTGTTAAAACAAGGGATCAGAGTGTTGTGGTACCTAGACGACTGGCTGGTGGTGGCAGAGACACAACAATTATGCATCAAACATGTCAACATCATTTTAAATCATGTCAAAACTCTAGGGTTCAAGGTAAATCTGGTAAAGTCAAACCTTGTTCCCTCACGAGTAATTCAGTGGATAGGGCTGGTCTGGGACACGGCCGCTCTCACTCTGAGTCAGAGTGTGGACAATCGCAACAGGTTTCGCAGGAAACTGTTCATGTTCCTTCACAGTCTGACTACGACGCGGAGGGTCTGGGAGTCTCTGGTCGGCTCTCTCAACTGGGTTCAACTAACTGTCATGTTGGGCCGGTTGAAAGTAAAACGTTTAATATTGGAAGGCAACAAATATTTCCCACTCTTACCGGCGGGAAAATTATGGCCCATGCCGAAATTAATCCACACCTTACTAGCGGTCTGGGCAAAGAGGGAAACGTTGCACTCAATAATGTCATGGACCTCTCCTCCACCAACGGTATGGGTAGACACGGATGCGTCAGGCACAATAGGGTGGGGATTTCAGTCAAATCAGGGGCACCAGGGTCAGGGGCTTTGGTCCCACTTAGAAATCTCTCGCATCAATGTCAAAGAATTACTAGTCCCCTTGTATTTCCTTCAGGCTCACGGCCCGGCGTTACGGGGCAAGTCGGTGGCCTTCAGAATGGACAATCTGAATGCAGTTCACTGTATTCAGAAACAAGGATCAACGAGGTCAAGGAGGTTGCTAAACGTGTCGGAAGAGATTTTTACTCTAGCCAACAGACTAGACATTCCTCTTCACGCATCTTATCTCCCAGGCGTAGCGAACGTCTGGGCAGACGCTCTGTCCCGGAGACAGAGCACGACAGTAGAATGGGAGCTCAAGCAACCCATTTTCAACCTAATGATTGCAGAGCTCTCCCATCCACAAGTGGATCTGTTTGCGTCCGAGGAGACTCACAAACTCCCTCTATACCTCACCCGCTGGACGAAAACGCCGGCAGGGGGGCCAGACGCCCTAGTGACAGACTGGAACAGATGGAGCTCCATCTATCTGTTTCCGCCGCCAGACGCGTCACTAATGTGCCACGTAGTGAACAAACTACGAGATTATCGAGGCTTAGTCTCGCTAATCGCGCCCCTGTGGCCGGCGCAGTTGTGGTACCAGCAATTGAAAACGTGGTGCCCGCACCCGGTGTCGCTCCCGGTCGGGTTTTTCCACTTAGACACGATTGGCAACCTAGCGACCTCGCTGACTTTTGCATTATGGACATTCAGGAAGCCAAGTGGCTAGCACCGTATGGTAGAGACGAGACCAATAAATTCATGAATCAATATACTCAGTCTACAAAACGACAGTATCAATCACATTGGCAAGCCTTTACTTCTTGGATCCTGAGGACAGAACAAACTGTGCCGTCGGTGGCGTTAGTTTTTAATTATTTAAATTATCTGTTCGAGCAGAAACGGTTATCTGTGGTAACGTTAAAAAATCACTTAACAGCGATTAGGATGCCATTTTGGGACCTTACCGGTCTCACCATACCAGTCGCGGAGGAAACAGGTTTTATGAGGGCATGTTTTAAACTCCGTCCACCTCCCCGTCAGCTCATGCCTACTTGGTCTCTGGACAAAGCATTGTCTTTACTTCATTCCCGTCTGTACCAGAATACTGCAGACTTTACATTAATTTTAGAAAAGTCTGTATTCCTTTTGGCTTTGGCCACCGGGAACAGTTTGTCTGAGCTGGCGGCGATGAGCAACACACCTAATTGCCTCAGGTTTGGTAGGCTTAATGAGTGTATTCACATTGCACCTTCCCCAGGGTTCATAGCCAAGAATGAGCACAGTGAACACGTGTTTTCAGAGTTCACTGTGCCGGCGTTGAAAAGGGGAAAGGTGCACCATAATTTATGTCCAGTGCAGGCTCCAACCAAATATTTGAGAGTAGCTCCTCTAAACCCCCAAGGTGCTTTATGGGTAGCAAGTACGGGTAAACGCTTACTGAAACGGCGATTAGCCTCTCTTCTGGTCGAAGTCATTAAAGAGAGTAATCCCGGCGTTGTGGGTCGGGCCCACGATTTACGCAAATGGGCAGCCTCTTTACGTTTCCTGAATTTTTTTTCAGTAGAATATATTGCGTCCACTCAGTTGTGGGCGTCTAATCATACGTTTTTGTCTAGATACTTGTCAGTTGCTCTAGACAAACCTTCTTACCATGTATAGCTTTAAGGCAGAGGGTCTAGGTGGCCCTGCAGTCACTTTTGTTTATTTTCAAGGGAAAGGGGGGGGGGGGGGGGGGTGCAGTCAGTTGACATAGGACACCCTAGACCCCGCCGGAGTGTGAGAGCTGTGATACAATTTATGGTTAATGTGATATGAAAATTTCTCTGTACTATTCAGTGCAGGAAATTGTGCTAGTACAATGGTAGTACAAACAACAGTGTTGTTAATAGTAGTTTTAGCTGTGAAAGCAATTTAATTTTAAGCATTGGATATATTTTTCAAGATGTATCCACTATTATTATGGGGTTATATGTGCACATGTAAACTTATAAGTTTTTATTTTTCACCACTTATGTTGAGTGGGGTGCCTTTTTAACTTACAGATCTTTTCGCAGAATCTCAAGAGTTAACCCTTTTTATCAAGCAGGCTTCTTTGAAGCACGCTCCTGCTTGAACCCCTTTTTGTATTTATGTGCTACGCCAATAAATATATTTTTTCGAAGTAAGAATACTATGTGGTTGTTTGATTATCTGCTTTTACTAGAGTTATGATATGATTACGAATGTCCCCCTCCAGTCCTTAGAAATCAGGCGTGTTCGTCAATGATGGAGGGGCCACTAATAAATTATAGGTTTGACTCCTGTAAGGAGATTAAGAAAACCTAATATTTAGTAGTGGCCCCGTAATCATTGACGACTGGGGCCCTCCCGACCATCCCCTTCCCATTCGTTGATGTATTAAGGATTTTGGTTTACTTGATATGTCAGTGAAGGAAGAATGACGCCCGAGTCAGCGTCTGGTCAAAGATCCACACAAGTACATCCACGATATTATGGAAAGCTTATTGAATAGTTATTCTTATTTTCTTTTTGTTTTTATTTTTTACGAAGTTTTTTCGTAGTGAGAACCCAATTCATAATGACTGAAGCCATGAGTGAGGTTGCGTGCGCTCATGATGAAGGCTCCTCAAATTTTTTATGCTCTGCGCGGTAGATTCAAACTACGGCGGATGAGTGTTTGAAGAGGGTGCCTTATGTAATAGGCATGTTCGTCAATGATTACGGGGCCACTACTAAATATTAGGTTTTCTTAATCTCCTTATAGGAGTCAAACCTATAATTTGTGTGTGATACCGTGTGGTGGGTGTTGTTTTGATATTTCTTGGTGTCTGTGGGTGTGTTGCCATGTAGTGTAGTGGGTGGTATTGGTTTGTGGAGGCTGCAACCAGGAATTGAGTGCCTCTCATGTCCAGATGGTCTTTGATTTTGAGGACTTTGGTTTCTTGATGTAGGTGATCTGTAGGTGTAGTAGCTGTGCAGCCTGTGATGATTTTTAAGGCTTTATTTTGAATATAGTCTGTAAGGTCTTGTGAAGTGTTTCAGCTAGGTTAGAAGCCCAGGCAGGGCTTGCATATTCCATCACTGAACTTATATATTGTTTGTAAACTGTGGTAGTGGTTTCTTTGTTGTGTCCAAATTTTGTGTGGGCAAGTGAACTGAGGGTGTTAAGTTTGGGTGTCAGTTAATTATTTTTCATGTTTGTGGTATGTTGTTTGAATGTCATTAGAGTATCATATGTTACTCCTAGAATTTTGGGTGAGTGTGTGTGTGTTAGGGGTGTGTTGTTTATGGTGAGTTGCGGGGTGTATTTGTGTTCGGCTGTCCAGCTGGTGAGGAAGGTTACGGTGGATTTGGCTGGGGCTAAATTGAGTCTGTTTGTAGTGCACCAGTCATGTAGTGTGTTAAGATAGGGTTGAAGGAGAAGTGTTGCTGTGTCTGGGTTTTGGTGTGTGCATGTGAGTGTTATGTCGTCTGCATAGGAGGCTATGTTTATTTGGGGTGTGTGGGGTATAGTTATAACATGCATGTACAGATTGAAGAGTGCGGGCAACAGGACAGATCCTTGCGGGACTCCATTTGGGAAGTTTCTGATGCTAGATGACTGACTGGCAAAAGATACGTGTGCACATCTGCCTGCTAGGAAGTTGGCCAGCCACCTTTTTGTGTTGTTGTGCATGTTTGTGTCTTAGATTTTGTTTGTTAGGTTGTGGCAGGGGATGGCATTGAAGGCTTTACTATTGTCGAGTGTGGCAAGTAGTGATCTGTGCGGTGGGCGGGCTGAGTTGATGCCGTCAAAAGCTCTTTGTGTAAGGTCTGTAAGAAGAGTGTTTGTGGAGTGCAGTGGCCTGAAGCCATGTTGTGTTGGAGCTAAGGGTAGAGCATGTGTGGTCAGTTGTAGTACAAGGCATTCTATGACTTTGGAGGGGATGCAGAGTGTGATAGGGCGGAGTGAGGAGGGTAGCGTGGGGTCTTTGATGGGTTTGGGGAATGTAATGATGAAACCATGCTTCCAAATGTCTGGTATTGTGTTGTGTGAATAACTGTACTTTGATATATGGGTGAGTGCTTGTATACCTTGTGGTCTGAGGTGTATGGTGCTTATGTTGTCTAGGCGACAGGCGGGTGAGTGCTTGAGATTGTTGATGATGTTGGGGCGTTCTGAAAAACTAATGTAGTGTAAGGTTGTGTCGTCTGCGTATGAATGGATGGGAATTGAGGTACAGTTGAGATCATTTATAAAAATTAGAAGAGAATAGGAGAAAGGACAGAGCCCTGAGGAACACCGGAGTTCATAGGGTGAGGAAGTGAACGATGGCCATCCACAACCGCGGCTATGGAACGGCCGGAAAGGAAATTAGAGACAAAGGCACAGATGGAGGGATAGAAACCGAAGGAGGGTAGTTTAGAATTTAGAAGATTTGTGCCAGACTCTATCGAAGGCTTTCGATATGTCTAGTGCAATAGAAAAAGTCTCACCAAAGTCCCGAAAGGAGGATGACCAAGAGTTAGTAAGATATGAAAGAAGATCACCAGTAGAGCGACCCTTAAGGAAGCCATACTGGCGATCTGAGAGCAGATTATGAGAAGAGAAATGCTTAAGAAATTTGGAAGCAAGAATAGTTTCAAAAACTTTAGAAAGACAAGAGATGAGAGCAATTGGACGATAGTTGGAGGGTTGAGAGCGGCCACCCTTCTTTGGGACAGGTTGAATGTGAGCAAACTTCCAGCATGAAGGGAAGACGTTAGAGGATAGACAGGGACGAAAGAGTTTGCCTAGGCAGGGAGTTAGCACGGAAGCACAGTTTTTGAGAACAAATTAATGGGGCCTTAACCCTAAGGAAGGACTCCTATAAACTACCCCTAAACCTGAATGAATTATTATGTTACCTCCACCAACCGACTTTACTCCTAAACTCAATTAATGAAATCAACAAATACATGTGGCAGTCCAGGGATTCGAACCTAGGATGCCTCACACCAAATTCAGCGCATTTATCCATTGCGCTACGAAGACAGTTAAAGAATGGTGGACAAGCCTACGATTTATTATGCAGTTTCGAATCCTGCATATCAATCTAAGCATGTACACACTTTCCAACTGCGCTATCATAGGCTATGGGCTATGTCCGGGTTGGCGACAAACCAGGCCGACGTCTAGGCATTGAAGTCACCACCCAGGATGATGTGTGGGGTGTTTGTGATTTGTTGTAGTTGTGGTCTGTATTCGTTAGGTAATGTAGGGGATATTTCCTTGGGGGAGCCAAACCGCCACAACAAACCCCTGCCCCTTCCTTGGGGGCACATGACCTAGCAGTAAACAGGGGTTATATTGAAGCAAACTTTTGTGGCCATTTGCACACTCTTGGTAACGACCGCTACGTTTTTTTATAATTTGAGCTCTTTTGGGTTGAGGCCCTCACCACCTCAAGACTTATTATCACCATCATGTATATATTGCCAGCAGGGGGCAAATAACAACACAAATAACAGCTGGCCGTGGGATAATTTATGAAAAAAGTGGTCAAATTAGACGCGTAACGATCGTGACCCCGAGCATGCGAATATTACAGCTAAAGGTTGCTTGCATTTCACCTAAATAAGAACCTGGAGTTATCAAACATATGTGACATCCATTCTTGGTTAATAATCTGTGGTAAAGAGTTCCAAACACTTGTCAATACCTCTGGAAAAACAGGCACTTAACCCCCTCCGACATCTATGACGCCATCGCGTCATATGAACTTAGTGAAATAGCTCAATAATAAGTTATATGACGCATTTGCGTCATATTGAGCTCAGTAAGTTAGGTAAGTTAGATCAGAATCTGTCGGTTGGTGGCAACCCCAAATACCTCCGACTTCTACCGGTACCTCAGTGTAAGATTGAGTGTTGTGGGAGAAATACCGGGTGCTCCGCCAACCCGTAAGTAAGTTAGTACTTATGTCGGACAGGGTTAATAAAAGACCGATTATTACTATTATTATTATTATTAATATTATCATTATTATTATGTTATTATTATGATACTGTACAGAATACATATTGGGTGACAAAATCACACCACAGGGCAGTGTTTGTTACACAATTTTTCCTCAATAATACATGTTAGTTTTCTTGAATTTCTTCTCATATTCATTCAATTCTTCAAACAAAATAGCTCCGGTTTGACAGCCCGGACGCTCCCAAACCCCAGGTAGAGCCACGGCTTACCTCTCAACTTCCCCGGCTGAGTTAGTACAGGTCTCCCTCGATATGTGATTGGGTTACGTTCCTGAAAACCCGATCTTAAATAGAAAAATCGTATAGCAAACCCTAAAATTAATGAGGTAAATGGAGATGCGCTCTCGGACCAGCTAAAACACCAACACCTAAACACCTAAACACCTATAATAATAATAAAGTAAATTGGGGCATCGGATAGTGAGGGAGACCTGTATAGGTAGTGCCAGCTAACTTGACAATTATCTCGATCCCTGGCCTCTTTGTAACTCAACAGAGCCTAGAGCAAACTGGCGGTAAATATCCACACCTATTGCCTGGTGGACTCTTCCTAAATGATAGAAATGTCAGCCTGATTGCTTTCATTCATTTTGAGTTATAAGAGGTTAAGGGGTCAGGATTATGGTCAAGTTGGTTGGTGTTGCCTGTAGTACAGTACATCTGCACCCTATTAGTAGTACAATACCATTAACCCCTTCAGCACCATGACATTCTTTAACCTTTGATTCTGGCTAAAATTAGATGTTTTTGTGCAGTTTCAGAAGGACCTATGTCGTTATTGAGATCGTATTTACCCATTTGAGTCGTAGAGGTAGATTATAAACTAAAGAAAATCATCTAAGGGTAACCAGAATATGATCAAAATTAGGTAATGGTGGTGAAAGGGTTAATATTATATTTATATGTATTTTATTTATTATTATTGTCTTTGTTAGTATTAGGAGTACAGCGTATTAGTATATCATTATTAACATAGTGGGAGGTTTGATGCCTCCCAAAGAACCAAATAAGGAAAACCTTCTATTGAGTAGTAGCCTCTACGTTATCCAACGTAGAGTTATATACTATTGTATAATTACGCTCCGCTCTGGGAGCGGCCAATTATCGTAACCACTTAGCGCGATTAATCGATAACATCTACAGTAGCACCTACTTTCTCTACCAGGTACGTTGTACACACTTTCGAGGCCACTAGTTTAAAGAAAAAACGAAAATATGGGTGAGAAAGAGTAGAGAAAGTTGAAGAATTTTGCCATCCGTCGTCTAGGCTCCTTACAACTTCTTTGTGAGTCTCCCGTGCAACACGACCAGGTTTATAGGATTATCCAGGTATCAAGTTAAATAAGACTAGATTGGGTGGGCAGGGGTACGGCGCGAGGGAGGGATACTATGACGTTGGATACTACGAGGCTACTACCAAATAGAAGGTTTTCCTTATTTGGTTCTTTGGGAGGTATCAAACCTCCCAATTTAGTAGTAGCCTCTACGTTATCCAACGTAGAGCTAGAGTACCAAATTGGAGGTGGACATCCAAGCAGCAAACAAAACTTTAGCCATTAGTAACAGATCAAGACCAAGGAAAGACAGACATAAACAAGAGAGTTTATATTAAAAGAGTGTAGGCTACTGACAGGTGCATATTAAGAATGGTCAAGTACAGTCATGTATAGTCAATGGAAGATATTAGCCTAAGACAAAGAATTATGTATTTCATAAAGATGATTATGAAAAACAGGATCCCCCCCCCTCCCTTCCCCCCTGTGGAAGACAGCATGAATACCCAATTTTGGAATGAGCGAAGACATACACATGCATGACAACATTAGTACAGCACAGAGTGTGTGATACACAATATATAAGTGACCAGCACTTAATTATTTCCTGAAAGAAATGGGTATGAGGCATAGACATACCGAAGTACAATAAAGTAGACTTAATATTAGAATAAGGCAATTCCTTAACCTAGGCAAGAAAACACACATAATGGTGACTTAAGAGTAGAATAACCCCTTAATCCTAGGTAATATGTGCAGGTACTTCATAAAACACCCCCTCCCCCCAATATGGAAAGGAAATGATAGTAGGAGAAACACAGACTTAAGGAACAGTGCAGGTAATACCCCTAGTGAACCCTTTGGTCCAACGCAACACAAGGACGATCTGGTCTGCCCGTGGACATGGACAGATAGGAGGAGACAAACGTGTTGTGGAAAGACCATAGCCCTGTGTCGGCAATGTCAGACAGTGAATGATTATTTAAAAAACGAATCGTAGCAGCATATGATCGTATGTCGTGAGCCGACCCTGGAAGATGAGGATTGCTGGCACGTATAACCCGACACAGGCGAATCCCCACAGCATGTTTGCCGAGTCTCCTACCGGTCTTTGGTGTCACCCACAGCGCCACCCCCGACACCGGCCTGGCGGAGTGCTCATGCAGGGCTTTCACCGGGCATAGCGTATGATGAACACGTCCTAGTTTTAAAGCCGGAACAATAAACGGCTTAAAAACGTGCGCTTCACGTTCATTCTTAGCCACAAAATGAACAGACGGAGCCAAAGTGACCGTCCCGAGGATGGGAGAAAACCGCAAGCAATTCTGGGCCCTAGACATGGCAGCCATCTCCGAGGCTCTCTCTCCTGTAGCTAACGCAAGAAGAAACTATGTCGTTTCAAGTAAGTGCTCAGGTGTTGGGTTGGTAGTGTAAGTGGGTGTAGATAGGAGTTTGAGAGCTTCCGCCAGAGACCACTGAGGGGGAATCTGGCGCAGGGGTGGCCTAAGCCTAAAGCAGGCTTTCATGAAAAAATCCAGCTCACACTGAGGTACGGCCAACCCCGTTAAGGTCTCAAAAGGCTCCCGTATGGCAGACAGGTGGTTCCTAAGTGTGTTGTACATGTTGTGACGGGATTGAAATAAAAATTTAAGGTAGTGAAACACCAATGCTACTGATGGAATTGTTTGGTCAGTGTCATTAATCCATTTAGTAAAACTTTTCCAGTAAGGCTCGTAAGTCTTCCATGTAGCCTTTGTCCAATGCAGATTAAACTGGTCTGTCAAGATTCTTCCAAACTCTGGGAGCCACCCTGCCTCACAAACATCCACGATGCGAATGCCAACGAGGTCTCTAGGTCTCCAATCGACCCCAAGTGGAAGTCTGAGACCGACAGGGGAACGGGACTCGGGCACCATCGCTTCAGCTGAGCTTACCAGGCTTGCGCCAGCCAGAGGGGCGCGACCAACCAAATCCTGCCTTGGTACTCTCTCAGCCTGTTGAGGACTTTGCACATTAAAAGTGAGTCTGGTGGTGGAAACACGTATATTGACTGCCACCTGTTCCAGTCCTTGCTGAACGCGTCCCCCCGCCGCTGAAGTGCGAGTCCAGCAGGTCAGGAACACAGGCAACACAGGCGATGAAGGGCGACAAAGCTCCCCGGCCTGCCCTTCCTCAATCTCCCTTATGAGGTCATGTGTCGTACGGCAAGATGGAGAGAATGCCGGCGCCACAACAATAGGCAAAGCGGCATCAGTGGGGCCACGTCGCTTTACCCTGAAGGTTGTACTACCCCTGTGAGAAACGGGAGAAAGGGCATGCCGAAGAGGTGAGTGGGACCGATGACGTCGAGGCGAGGGTGAGCGGGACCTGCGACGCTTCAACCTCTTCCGTCGAGTGTCTGCAGATCCCGTTGATAGAACCGACGCAGACACTTGAGTCCGGGCGGCCTGGTGCTCAGCCGGCGATGACAGTGGGAGGCTTAACCCTTCCCACCCGGGCAGCATTTTAAATTGACACCACGGCAGATGGGCAGGAGCCCGGGTGTCCCCTTGAAATTTGTAAGCTTGAAAGCCTATTAAGCGTGTTTTGAAAGCCGTGCGTCCGACGTATGTAAACAAAGCCTGTCTTCGCGACACCGCACCTCCGAAAACAAGAAGAGTCGGAGTTTGTTATTGTGTAGTCTGCTAGAACAGATTTAGTGTTGAAAAGTGTCTGATATTGCTAACATTACATCGAAACTCTCTCCACGAAAATCGTCATCACAACTGAACCAGTTGACCTAGAGAGCTCAACTTAACGCCAGTCTACAGATACGAAACACACCTATGTTTAGAGATGCATAGGAATTCTTTAGCAGTTAAAATAACAAAGATATGGGTCGCCTATTAACCCAGCAAGTGCGGATCTCCTTATATAAGGTATACCGGTGCGCTGCGGAACTCCTTATATAATCCAAGGCCTAAAAAAAAAACATTTAAATCAGCCCCGTATAAAAAAAATTTTTTTTTTTTTTTGTATTGCCCCTTGGCCATGCCAAATATCACTCCTCCACATCCCCTCCTTCCCCCCTTCAATTATCACCTATTCTCCTGTTATTCCCTTATTTTTAGGTATATTTTCGTGCTAACATTAGCGAGTTGCTAGCAGGGCGTGGTCATCTGTGTTATCAAGCGTGGGAAAGAGCGAGAGAGAGACTACCACGCAACAGTGTCTCTCCAGCCGTGAAGCTGGCTGGCAGGCTGCTTCAGCCATATGTTATATAACTCCTGGCCTCTATCGCCGATTTTGACCATCCAAACGCTGTTTCCACTTGTTTTATTGCTGTAACAGGTTAATACCTTTATAATCAACGTAAATAGGCGCATATGGATAAGTATTAATGCTATTTATGGTACGATGACGATTTGAGTGTAGGAAACACTCTAAATACCTCCGCACAGGGAGGGGTGGCCACTACCCCACCTACGCAGTGGAGAGGTTAAAGACGATTTTCGGCCAGATCACCCGGATCTCAATACTGTCATTAGGAAGGCGAGCCCGGGCGGGAAGGGTTAACAGTACCCTCACTCGTTCGTCCATGAAGCGAGGGATCCGATGCAGGGAGTCCTTCACGTACTGAGAAATGGCCGTCCATGTAGCACAGAGGCGGGACCTAGCCACACCAGCCTCCGGTGACGTAGGGTGAGACTCCATGCTTTTGAGGTCCAAAAGGCACGGACCACACCGACGTGGGTTAAAGCCGTCTCTATGGTAGCAGGCCACATGGATGCAACACTCCTCATGGCCTATACCCAAGGCCCGTTTCCCACACCCCGTGCGCGAGCAGGCAGGACGCGACATATCCCACTACACCCGGAAAGAAAAACCTCGTTAGTGTGTAACTAGAAAAAAAAAACAGCGCAAGACAGGGTCTGGCAGTATTCCAGGTATGTACACAATTAATGACACACAGAGATGAGGAATTAATCATAGCAAGCAGATTTAGCATGCACAAAAAAACCCCCCGAAGGATCCCCATGAAAAACTACAGGCACAAGGACAGAAAGTCGCCCCTAAGCACAAACTAGACCTTGAGCCCGGAGCACCTTCCTGTGAAGGAGATATCCCCCCCCCCCCTTAATTGAAGGTAAGAATAAGGCCCCACCATATGGAATGGCCTGGCAGTACACAGGTGAACCTACAAAAAGTTCCAGTGAAACCCCAAACACCAGGTCAGAATAGACCAAGAGCCAGGTTCATCTCCCATGAAAGGATTTTATTTCCCCCCCAAATAAGGTGAGAATAATACCTGAAGGCCTTTAGGCACCGATGAGGAAGTATAGAGAAGTCCGCTCTCAGAGCCGGATGACAGGGAGGATGAAGCGGCAGTGTCGTACCAAGTCCGCTCCCAGAGCAGGAGGGTAAGTAGCGGAAGGCGGCAATGTCCGCTCCCCGGGCGGAAAAGACCGCTCTCAGGGCGGGGAGGGTGGAGAGCCAACCACACGCACTGCGTTCCCAGAGCGGAGCGGAGGCAGAAGCCTGTGTGAAAAACAGAAGATCGTGAATACTCAGCCAACTAGCCTCTTAATAAGAGTGAGAGGAGGTAGTAAAAACGTACACAATAGAGTCCCGCTCCCAGGGCGGAGCGGTCCTAATGCGGACCGACCCTTGAGGCCTCTGACACCGGGGAAAGGCGTCAAGCAAGTCACAGCAGACGTGGGAGCGTCTGTGTAAAGGGGTTCAGGTAGTTCAGCACGACCAAAAATAGGACGGCAGTGACATGCAGGGAGCGGCCAATAAGTCAGAGGATCACTGAAGACCACCAAAATAGTGGGGACCCTGGAGTACGTGTCAGCCGATACCAGATTAGGAACGCTGACACTGTTGCCAACACAAAAAATCCCAAGTTGATGGGTTCACAGTCCCTGGAACTCAGGAACCGAGCAGGGTAATGCCGGACTGATCTGCTAACTGTGAAAGAGAATTGACAAGCAAGGCAACCAATGTACTTGCTTCGACTAGGCTAAGCCACGGCAGCTTAGACAAGTCGGCTCTGTGCCAACTAACTGAGAAAACCAGGGCTCCAAAACCAGGCCCTTGTATATACATATATACATACATAAAATTTTAAGACTGAGTGTTCCACACATACGTGCAGTTTCAGTCTCTTATCCTAATGGCGGCGTTCCAGGCAACCCTGTTAAGGGCTGCTTCACTTGTCAAGTTCTTCGATTTGAGATCGGCACGAATAGTCCGATCCCAGGTCTTCCTCGGTCCACCCCTTGGTGCAGCTCCCTCCACAATCACAGACCTGCATATTTTCACCCAATTTTGTTATCCATTTTCTCCACATGCTCATACCATCCCAGTCTACTTGTACGCATCACCTGCTAATACTCTATATACCTAAACGTCTCCTCAGCTCAACATTTGTTATTCTATCCTGTAGCCTGGCCCCACATATCCATCTCACCATTCTCATCTCATTACGTTCCATTCTGCTGACATCCTCTACTTTAACGGCCCATGTTTCTGAGTCATACGTCATTGCACTTCTAACACATGAGACATACACCTTTCCCTTCAGGGGGAGAGGCATTCTTTTCATGGTCAGGATTGGCAGCAGTTCTCTGAACTTCCCCCAGCCACATCTAATTCTAGCAACAGTGGCAGCCTCTGCCCCACCACCGGCAGAGATGGTATCTCCTAGGTAACAAAACTTGTTCACCAGCTCCAATGACTCATTTCCAAAATTCACAGCCACAGGATCATCACTTAACACAAGCTCGCCTTTGCACACTACGTACTCAAATTTCTCTATTTCTGACTTATCCTTCGGCAGGGGTCCCTTTATTCTACTACAGTGCTTACTTCCATGGTGTACCCAACATCGACAGATGCTACATTGAATTGAATTAACACACCCTTTCCACACACTGCACATAGGTATGCACTGCTCTTTTCCACATTGCCTTGTCTCAATCTACAATGCATAACCTTGGTTTTGTTAATATTGACTCTTAAACCCTTGCTCGCCATGCCCTCTCTCCATTCTCTGAATTTGGCCTCAGCATCTTGCATACTGTCAGCTATTAGGACTAAATCGTCTGCATAATACAGTTCTAACGGGAGTCCGCCTCTAAAAACTCTAGATAGTGCCTCCAAGACCATATTAAAGAGGAGGGGGCTTAACACTGAACCCTGATGGACTCCAACAAGGACTGCGAACTCATCAATCAGTACACCCTTCACCCTCACCGCACTTCGCGAATCCTCATACATCTTCATTATCACACGCACCAGCCACTCTTCCACACCAAGTTTCCTCATAGCCCACTGCACAACATCTCTGGGCACCCTATCAAAGGCTTTCTCCAGGTCTATAAACACAAAGTAAAGATCCCTGCCTTTTAGTAAGTATCTTTCCTGTATCTGCCGGACTATGAAGATAGCATCGGTTGTACCCCGTCCTGGCATAAAACCAAACTGCATATCATCAATGGAGATGCTTTGCCTTATCAAACCTTCAAAGACTCTCTAACAGACTTTCATGATTTGGTCAAGCATTTTCAGGCCCCTATAATTTCCTCTATCTAGCGCATCCCCTTTTCCTTTGTATATATTTACTATTACACTTTTGAGCCAATCCTCTGGGATTTTCTCATCTTTAATAATTGTGTTTATCAACTCAGTGACTAAGTTGACACCAGTCTCCCCTGAGGCTTTTATCATCTCAGCGACAATGTCAGAGCACCCTGGAGCTTTACCGTCCTTCATTTTATTGATTGCATCGCTCACTACAGCTGGTGCTATCAAAGGAGGGGGTCCAGATATTGGTTTTTCAATACTAAGCTGTTCCTTATCCCATTCAAACTCTACATTTAGCAATCGTTCATAGTGTACCTTCCATGCTTCTCTGATTTCATGTTCTGCATACACGATCTTCCCATTATCGTTTCTAACACACTGTTCATCTATAATATCCCTACTATAATTTTTAACTCGCCTAGCTAGGTTGAAGATCCCATTGGGATTGTCAGTGTTACACACTTGTTCGAGGACCAGGTCCTTAATGCCTGTTTTCGCATTGTAAATAACTCTTTTGGCAGTTCGTTTAGCTGCCTGGTATTCCTCCTTGCTACCTCCCTTCTTCAATGCTTTGAAGCATCTCCTTTTCTCTTTCGCAGCATGTTCTACCTCATCGTTCCACCACCAGGAGGTCTTATTCCTGGGGTGACCCTTTGTTTTCCCACAGACTTTGTCAGTGGCAGCGATAAGGTTATGCTTAAGAAAGTTCCATTGGCTATTTGCATCGTTAGGCCTAGCTTCCTTATTTCTATTCATTTCCTCCAGTTCATTATGAAACCTATCCCTAACTTCCTTGTCCTTCAGCAGCCACACTTTCCTTTTGGGTATGTAAACCTTCTTGCGCTTAGGATCTCTGTATAAGCTCATGTCGCACACAAGTAGCTTATGCTGGGGGATACATTCTTCGCTCGGGATGACCTTTACATCTCGAACTAGTTTCCAGTCTTTCCTGTTAACCCGTTGAGCCCCGGCTAGTTATAATATTTTGTTCACCCCAGTCCCAAGCCATTTTCACTTTTTTTTTTTTTTTTGCTAAAATGGAAGACAAGGATGAGAAATGAAAAAAAAAAAAAAAAATCACCTCCGACATTTTTGGGGAGGGGGGGGTTTGGCGGGGGGGAGCCTCAACAAAATTTGTTGAGCCAAAATGGAAGAGAATGGTGAGAAATGAAGAAAAAAAAAAAAAAAAAACTCATTTCGGTCATTTGGGGGTCGGGGGGGGGGGTCGAAAGTTCGTCTCCCCCGCATGACCACCCGCCCGGGAGCACTAGGGTAAAACCTGAGTATGGCATTGTACGGCATACATCCTAAGGAGTGTCTCACATAAATCTCAAGCCTCTAGCTCCCATACGACCGGAGTAATGAAGGTTCAAAGTGGCGGTGAACTAAGGGTGTAAAGTATCCCCACTAAGCCCACCACCACCAGCCGCGCGGCTGTCTCGGCCCGCTCACACCTACTGGCCCGGCTCCCACACACACTACGGTACCTCCCCCTCCTATTCTCCCGCCATTTCCTACCTTACGAGCCACGTAAGTGTTTTTAATATGTCGGACGCACGTGATGCGTCGCTGGGAGTTGGTGATCAAACACTGCCGACGCATCACGTGCAACGCTGGGTCTCACTGGGTTAACCAAGATATAATCTATCTGGCTACTGGAGACCCCAGAGTTATATGTGATCAGATGGCTCTGTCTTTTCTTGAACTTTGTGTTACACACAACCATGTTGAGTGCAACGCAGGACTCCAATATATATTCGCCTTCCAGATTCCTCCTTCCGTAACCATTTCCTCCATGTACCCCCTCGTACCCCTCTGCAGATGCTCCCACGTGACCATTGAGGTCCCCCCCCACGATTGTTATTTCGTTCTCCGAGAGGCCTGAAATGACACTGATGGTGTCATTCCAGAAGTCCTCTTTTATCTCTTTCTGTAAACCAGCCTGTGGGGCATATGCAGATATCACATTCAGAATTCTTTCACCAACTTTCAACTTCAAAACAATCAGCCTTTCACTAACTCTCGTAATCTGAAGCACACTTTCCGACAGCTCTTCAGCCACCAGAACACCCACTCCTCCTTTTGCTTTATCAGTCTCCACACCCATCCAGTATATCCTATATCTTTTCCTCCTTCCGACAATCCACTGTACCCCATGCCTCTTCCAGAGTGTTTCCTGGGTACAGCAAACGTCCACTCGCCTCCTCTCACACATCTCAGCCACTTCATTTGCACGCAGATTCAAACTACCAACATTCACACTAGCAAGTCTGAGATTGTGGGGGGCATTTGTCCTTTTCCTGTGTGCCAGGAAAAGACCTCGATAGGGAAGGAAACCCTATGAGGTGGCCAGATGAAAGAGAAAACGAGGGGTCTATGCCCCCCACTCAGTCATGAAGGTTAGGCCTAGCCAAGGAAAACACAGATAGCCTAGACACCAATTCGCAAAATGAGTAGCAAAAACTAATGCAGTGACAAAGAGGCCCTAATTGAATAGAAAACCTAGCTAGACAAAACTAAAGCCACCACTATAATTAATAAGTGAACGAAATAGGCGAAGGCCTAGTACTACAGAGCACCACCAGGGGGGAGGTGCCCGACCGCAACAAAACTAGAGTGACCACCATCCTCGACGCAACACTCCAATTAAACACATTAGAGCCCATTTTTGTGCGTGCCTGCATCACGGATCATCTATCTAGAACCTCAGGCGCCTTAACCCTCCAGCCCCGGCTATGTATTCCATATATATTCCCCAAAACCCGGGGTTTTGGCCGAAAAACGTCTACGCCTAGGCTACCGTATCTTTGTTATTTTGATTGCTTCCGCATTCCCGCACATCCCCAAGCGTAGATGTGTTTCGTACCTGTAGAATGGCATTAAGTAGAGCTCTCTAAGTCAACTGGTTCAGTTGTGATGACGATTTCCGTGGAGATAACTTTGTGGCAAAATCAGCCACTTTACACTACTTTTCGCTACTTAACAATAACATACAGGCACACACGAACAAGCGACGCACTCCTTCTTGTGGTTGGAGATGCGCGGCGTCGGTCCAGCCGGCTGTTGTTTACATGCGTCGGACGGACGCCTCGCACACCAAGCTTACAGGCTTTCAAGCTGCCGGAGCCTCAGCACCCTTCCGGGTTGCGCGGGGGGTGTTTTTTATGGATGCCTCAGAGCCCTTCCGGGTCTGAGGGGTTAAAGAAGGCCCACAACTCACCGAAAAGTGAAGGCGACAGGAATGGAAGGCACAAATAACGGAGCATAGAAAATCGTGTTTATAGTCGAGTGTAGCGCGAGAAAGATAACCTAATAAACCCGGTTGGTTTACACGGGAGGCTCACAAAGAAGTCGTAAGGAGCCTAGATCGCAGATGGGCAAAATTCTTCAACTTTCTCTTTTCTTTTTCACCCATATTTTCATTTTTTCTTTAAACTAGTGGCCTCAAAAGTGTGTACAACGTACCTAGTAGAGAATGTTGGTGCTACTCTAGATGTTATCGATTAATCGCGCTGGTGGTTACGATAATTGCCCGCTCCCAGAGCAGAGTGGAATTATACAATAGTATATAACTCTACGTTGGATAACGTAGAGGCTACTACTAAATAGATATTTTGAAGGTGAAACATCTTAAAATCTTCAAACTAATGGAGCAAACCAAGGGAGGCCCATAAAGACCCACCTTGGCCAAATAGGGTTAAGGGAGGTTTTTATTTTGCTCCCTAGTGCTCCATCAAGCTTAAAAAAAAAACTTCAAGATAAATTTGAAAAATTTTCGATACAAAAATGTTCCGGTCAAAGGCCGGTTTCTCCTAAAATGCAGGCTTGACATCGCTCGCCAGAAAAAGATCGACACCTGAATGGCACGAAAGGTTTCAAAACTGACAAAGAAATGGGGGGAAAGTCATAAATTCCCCAAACTAATGGGGCCAATGTCTTAAAAACTCAAAAACAAATGGGGCTAAGCATGAGGAAGAAGGGGGTCCTCTCCTCTTACGAGGCGTGTACATGGTGTTACAAGACCCTACTGATACTACTACTACTACTGCTAAGGCTACTATTATGGAGGGAAGGGTTTATTTATTGCTCCATTTACTTATCTATTTATTATTTCTTTAGTTTCCTCCTTAGACCTCAATCAAGCTTAAGAAATCATCCCCAAGATAAATTTGTACATTTTTTGTACATTTTGTAGCCATTAACTACTTACACAAAGAAATGTTATCCAAGATAATAGTGTCTATTTTGTGACCTAGACTGGAATATGCAGCAGCAGTGTATGGTCACCACACCTGATGAAACATATTGATAGGCTGGAGAAAGTGCAGAGAGTTGCCACCAAGATGATACCAACATTGTGCAGAGTGCAGAGAGTTGCCACCAAGATGATACCAACATGTTGCAGAGTGCAGAGAGTTGCCACCAAGATGATACCAACATTGAGGGAATCACAGTACAGTATGAGAAGAGATGGAGAAGCTTGGTCTTCCAAGTTGAAGGAGAGATGAGATATGATAATGGTGCATAGGAGTGTTAGGGGCATGGAAAAGGTTGACAAAGTAGACTTTATTGAGAGGGATAATGGTGGAACCAGAGGACATGAATTTAAGTTAAGAAAAACAAGATGCAAATCAAACGTGAACAAAATTAGCTTCCCATATAGGAGTGTAGAGGGATGGTATAGTTTGGAGGGGGGAGGATGACGGTAATAAATATCCATACCTTTAAAGAAAAATTGGATAACAGTAAAATTAGAGACAGGACAACACAGCTCAAATCCTGTATGCTACAACTAGGTGAATAATATCTTAACTTTTTTCCAATTTCTTCTTATTTTGGCGTAATAATAATAATAATAATAATAGTTCTTAAAGCTAGCGCATGCTAAGCTAGCTAAGGATAGCTCAATAAGGCCGATTAGGCGTATTTCCATTGGGGTCCTGTACTACTACCCCATCCCTTTGCTCATGAGGGATGGTAACGACTCAGTGCTTGTGAAAAATCTTTAATGCGCCGAGCGTGGGCGCGAACCCGGGCCTTCTGGGTGGAAGTCCGAGACACTAGTCACTACAAGCGAGCCGCTAGGGATGCAGTGACCCCACTGCCTGCCACTTCGGTGGTGCAGATCCTGTAGCAGTGAACCACTGGTTCCTATCTTCAGAACATTACTTTGATCAGTCTGCTTCCGGCCAGGGCCTCCACGGGGGTAAATAAAATAGCAAATCAGTGGTGGAACTGCCATCTGGGTGAGGAGCTCACTCTGGGTCTGCTCCTTCAGTGCTAATGGTCTTAATAATCCACTTGGTGGAAATGGTACTGTGGTGTGGGGCATATCTGTGAGCCTGGAGGCAGATTCTGCCATGGCCATCCCTTTTGGGGTGCTTCCTCTGTAAGCAAGATATCAGATTTATGAATGTATGTAATATTTCTACCATTTGGGAAGAGTCACCCAAGGAATAGGTTTGGATATTTACAGCCCATTTGCTCTCGCCCTTTCTTAGTTACAGAGGTAAGGGGCTACAATTTCTGGCCTACTTATAATGAATGGACTACAGTACAGTATAGTTATAGCGACACTCTTGGTTTTTCAGTAATATGAAAAGTATGTCTCATGATTTGCTAATTCATGAAGTGAACTTGAGGAAGATTTGATTGCATAAATTTGTTGAAATATATTTGGAAAATTGGTAGAGTAGTTTCAGAACTTATAGCATCCTTGGGATCCACAATACAAACAGTAGCTTATCCTTCTTTATACATGTGGCTTGCTTACAAATACTGTACAGCTCTTAAAATATACAGGCATCAGTCGAGTACAATATATCCAACCACCCGCCATAATGTCTAATATGATGGAAATAACATAATTATATACCGTGACATTATTAACCGTGACACACTCACATTAAAGTATAAAGTATTATAACAAATGTACATTTCCTCTTATCTTCATATATTTGTGCAGATAAATAATGA
Organism: Paralithodes platypus; assembly: GCA_032716605.1. Classification (NCBI taxonomy): domain Eukaryota; kingdom Metazoa; phylum Arthropoda; class Malacostraca; order Decapoda; family Lithodidae; genus Paralithodes; species Paralithodes platypus. The sequence goes on along the minus strand of CM064500.1, from coordinate 4,566,885 downwards.
TTATAGATTGAAAATAACCTGTTGTTAAAGACAAATCATATTAAAGTACAGTACATAGTTATTATTGGTCTTCTTTAAATCTGGGAATAATTTAATTAGTTATGATGGACAAAATACCAAGCAACAATTAATTATGTAAACAAATTAGTTTTTCCTTCACAACTGGGTCATGTTTAACCTAAGAAATAAACTTATATATATATCTGGAAGTAATTATCACGTTTGTAAGGTTAGTCCCGTTCCCTGACACCACAGTACAGTATCAGCCAAAACTCTCTTAACCCTCTCACATCCGGACGCGATTTTTGAGCCTATTAGGGATACTTTAAATCCTTTGTTACCGTCAGGGGTATCTATAAACCTTTAGTTTGTTTACTTCAACCTCTGCAGTTGTCTTTGAGTTAGCTGTGGGCAGAAAACTAATTTTGGAGAGGTAATTATAACAGTGAGAGTAATCTTTTTCTTATTGCTAATCTGGCAACCTCTGCGTCCTATGGTCGTGAGAGGGTTAACAACCTACCCTCATAACTCAGTAAATGATCAGAATTATATATATATATATATATATGGGGGCAGGGGGCTAGAAATTATATATATATATATAGGGGGGCGGGGGGTTAGGAATTATATATATATATGTGGGGGCAGGGGGCTAGGAATTATATATATATATATATGGGGGCAGGGGGCTAGGAATTCTCCTACTCAATGAGACAGAGTAAGGGGTGAGGGAACGCAAAAATAGTCCCGGACCCTAAGAATTGGAACTTTAAATGTTTGTGTTCGGGCTCTTGTCTCAAGTCGGCCACCCCCAACAATGGGGTATGTGCCTGAGTATATACATACATACATACATACATACATACAGTACATAATAAGTTTGTATAGGCCTACTGTATTTTATATTTTTATGTTGATGGCCACCCCTTCTCGGGAATTACGGCATCTGGCATTTTTTTTTTTTTTTTTTTTTTTTTTTTAATATATACAGTATATATAAAAAAAAAAAAAAAAAATTTTGCCAGACGCCGTAATTCCCGAGAAGGGGTGGCCATCAACATAAAAATATAAAATACAGTAGGCCTATACAAACTTATGAAAATAGGGTTAACTGACATATTAGTGCTTAGTCATCTGAACACAGCTATCTTATGACCAGCTACAAACGTTGTGGCATACCGTTACTCACTCACACACAGGTACTTGAAGGTCACCACAAAACTTAAGCACCAGACCATTTATATTACTACCTGTTAAGGGGGTACTGGTTATTTTTCGCTCTATTTTGTTTTGTTTTTTGTTTGTATGTACAGTATTCATTTTATAGTTTCCTCAATAGATCTTCATCAAACTTTAAATACCCCCTAGATCCCCCTTCAAGATAAGTTTGTTCATTTATCGGTAGAAAAATTTCCCAGCCGAGGGCTGGTTACTCCTAAAATTTAATGCTCGCTCTCGCTCGCAAGGAAACAAAATCGACACCTACAGTAAATGGCACAAAAGGTCTATACAGTATATTGACAAGAAATGGGGCGAAAGGTCTTAAAATTGCCAGATTAATGGAACGAACATCTTAAAATCTCAAAGGTAATGGCACTAAACATAAGGAACAAAGGGGTCCAGAGAAGGCAACTACCTCCCCCTTAACCAGTGTCATCTCCATAAAGGCAACTACCTCCCCCTTAACCAGTGTCATCTCCAGAGAAGGCAACTACCTCCCCCTTAACCAGTGTCATCTCCATAAAGGCAACTACCTCCCCCTTAACCAGTGTCATCTCCATAAAGGCAACTACCTCCCCCTTAACCAGTGTCATCTCCATAAAGGCAACTACCTCCCCCTTAACCAGTGTCATCTCCATAAAGGCAACTACCTCCCCCTTAACCAGTGTCATCTCCAGAGAAGGCAACTACCTCCCCCTTAACCAGTGTCATCTCCATAAATACTATTAGCTTAAATTGGGTCCTATTTTGGCAAGTTTGGTTGACCTTCATAACCAAGCTTATAAATGCTTTCAATATAAGCACTAATAAAAAATAAATAAATAAATAAATAAATAAATACATACATACATACATACATACATACATACTAATATAATAGCAAATGTCGTTGAAATAATTGCAAATCTGGAATACCTAGTTTATATCAAGCATTCTAATGTCTAGATATATTTTTATTTTTTTGTATGTACAGTAGTTCAACTATAGTTCCTTATTACTAAAGCCATCGTCTTACAAGCAGTCTTAGCGGAGAATTGTATTAAGAGTCTGGAATCCACAAAAAGTTATCATATTGTTATGAGAACTTTTTACAATTTATAAACAGGTCTCCCTCACTATCCGATACCCCAATTTATAAACAGGTCTCCCTCACTATCCGATACCCCAATTTATAAACAGGTCTCTCTCACTATCCGATACCCCAATTTATAAACAGGTCTCCCTCACTATCCGATACACCAATTTATAAACAGGTCTCCCTCACTATCCGATACCCCAATTTTATACAGGTCTCTCACTATCCGATACCCCAATTATAAACAGGTCTCCCTCACTATCCGATACCCCAATTTATAAACAGGTCTCCCTCACTATCCGATACCCCAATTTATAAACAGGTCTCCCTCACTATCCGATACCCCAATTTATATACAGGTCTCCCTCACTATCCGATACCCCAATTTATAAACAGGTCTCCCTACCTATCCGATACCCCAATTTATAAACAGGTCTCCCTCACTATCCGATACCCCAATTTATAAACAGGTCTCCCTCACTATCCGATACCCCAATTTATATACAGGTCTCCCTCACTATCCGATACCCCAATTTATAAACAGGTCTCCCTACCTATCGATACCCCAATTTATAAACAGGTCTCCCTCACTATCCGATACCCCAATTTATAAACAGGTCTCCCTCACTATCCGATACCCCAATTTATAAACAGGTCTCCCTCACTATCCGATACCCCAATTTATATACAGGTCTCTCTCACTATCCGATACCCCAATTTATAAACAGGTCTCCCTCACTATCCGATACCCCAATTTATAAACAGGTCTCCCTCACTATCCGATACCCCAATTTATATACAGGTCTCTCTCACTATCCGATACCCCAATTTATAAACAGGTCTCCCTCACTATCCGATACCCCAATTTATAAACAGGTCTCCCTCACTATCCGATACCCCAATTTATAAACAGGTCTCCCTCACTATCCGATACCCCAATTTATAAACAGGTCTCCCTCACTATCCGATACCCCAATTTATAAACAGGTCTCCCTACCTATCCGATACCCCAATTTATAAACAGGTCTCCCTCACTATCCGATACCCCAATTTATAAACAGGTCTCCCTCACTATCCGATACCCCAATTTATATACAGGTCTCCCTCACTATCCGATACCCCAATTTATAAACAGGTCTCCCTACCTATCCGATACCCCAATTTATAAACAGGTCTCCCTCACTATCCGATACCCCAATTTATAAACAGGTCTCCCTCACTATCCGATACCCCAATTTATAAACAGGTCTCCCTCACTATCCGATACCCCAATTATAACAGGTCTCCCTCACTATCCGATACCCCAATTTATATACAGGTCTCTCTCACTATCCGATACCCCAATTTAAAACAGGTCTCCCTCACTATCCGATACCCCAATTTATAAACAGGTCTCCCTCACTATCCGATACCCCAATTTATATACAGGTCTCTCTCACTATCCGATACCCCAATTTATAAACAGGTCTCCCTCACTATCCGATACCCCAATTTATAAACAGGTCTCCCTCACTATCCGATACCCCAATTTATAACAGGTCTCCCTCACTATCCGATACCCCAATTTATAAACAGGTCTCCCTACCTATCCGATACCCCAATTTATAAACAGGTCTCCCTCACTATCCGATACCCCAATTTATAAACAGGTCTCCCTCACTATCCGATACCCCAATTTATACAGGTCTCCCTCACTATCCGATACCCCAATTATAAACAGGTCTCCCTACCTATCCGATACCCCAATTTATAAACAGGTCTCCCTCACTATCCGATACCCAATTTATAAACAGGTGTCCCTCACTACCCGATACCCCAATTTATAAAGGTCTCCCTCACTATCCGATACCCCAATTTATACAGGTCTCCCTCACTATCCGATACCCCAATTTATAACAGGTCTCCCTCACTATCCGATACCAATTTATATACAGGTCTCTCTCACTATCCGATACCCCAATTTATAAACAGGTCCCTCACTATCCGATACCCCTTTATAACAGGTCTCCCTCACTATCCGATACCCCAATTTATAAACAGGTCTCCCTCACTACCCGATACCCCAATTTATAAACAGGTCTCCCTCACTATCCGATACCCCAATTTATAAACAGGTCTCCCTCACTACCCGATACCCCAATTTATAAACAGGTCTCCCTCACTATCCGATACCCCAATTTATAAACAGGTCTCCCTCACTATCCGATACCCCAATTTATATACAGGTCTCTCTCACTATCCGATACCCCAATTTATAAACGGTCTCCCTCACTATCCGATACCCCAATTATAACAGTCTCTCACTATCCGATACCCCAATTTATAAACAGGTCTCTCTCACTATCCGATACCCCAATTTATAAACAGGTCTCCCTCACTATCCGATACCCCAATTTACTATATAATTATAGGCTGTTAGGTGTTTGTGCTTGGGTTTTGGCTGGTCCCAGAACGCGTCCCTATTTACCCCATTAATTTTAGGGTTTGCTAATATTTTTTTCTATTTAAGATCGGGTTTTCAGGAATGTTACTTAATCGTAAATCGAGGGAGACCTGTATTATAATATTATGTTACTATATAATATTATAAAGACAAGGTACAATTGTGGTCATTAATTCCGATACACTTTGAAGCCTGGAATGGATTAAACGAAGCTCTGAAACGTAAATATCTGGTACAGAACTATAGGTCTCACTCGATTTACGATTGGGTTACATTACTGAAAACGCGATCTTAACCCGGGAAGCGCGTAGCTGTGGTATTTGAAACATTCCGCCAGGCGATGGTAATTTGGTCCATTCCGGACTAAAATTGTAATTTTACCATAAATATCGTCATTACTTATTCATATGCGCCTATTATACGTTTAATATGAAGACATTAACATGAAACAGCAATAAAACAAGTGGGAATAGTATTTGGGGGTGAAAAAGACGAAATATTGCCGAGCAACATACACCCTCCCTCTCTCACTCACTTATCGATCCACACTGTCTCTTTGTAAGTGAAGCCTCTCTCTTGTCCCGATCCCTATAGGCGTCACACACGACCTTGAAACCGGGTGGGGGATATTGGCGTGGAAAATAAACCGATAAACAAGGGAATAAGAGGATAAATAGGTGATAATTGAGGGGGGGGGGGGAAGGGGGAGGAAGGAGGGAAAGGAGAGGGGGGGGTTTGGACACATGTGGAGGAGTGATAGAAGCTATGGAGGGAAATGATCTCACTTAACCCGTAAACGGCTGCAAAGCTCTTAAGAGGTTTTACTGGGCGACGGTCGCAAAGCTCTTAAGAGGGAGGCCTAAAAAAAACATTTAAACAGCCCCAGTAGCACTAAACAATTTTTTTTCCCTATACCTCATATCACTCCTCCACATCCCCTCCTTCCTCCCTTTCCCCTCCCCCTTCAATTATCACCTATTTTCCCTGTTATTCCCTAATTCGTTGGTATATTTTTGTGCTAACATTACCAAACTGTGTGGAGGATGTGCTCACGTGCCTAGCAGGTGTGTTACACAAGCGAGTGTGTGTATGAGTAGGCTCAGTGTGGCTTGAGGCCTCGTAGAGGGAGGGGTTGCCTCAATTTTCTCCATAATTCATGAATGGGCTGGTCCATCTATATTCGCAATTTTGACCAGAAAAATTATATTTTCACTTGTTTTATTGTTGTTACAGGTTACTATCTTCATAGTGAAGGTAAAATAGGCTCATATGAATAAGTAATAACGATATTTATCGTAAAATGACGATTATAGGCCTGAATGGAGCCTATATGCTCGCCCATGGGGAGCTAGTTCAATACCCCCCCTCGCCGTTTTCGGGTTAATCACATATTCCTTTGTTTTGGTGCCACTGGGGTCTTTTAATAGGCTTTTTTCAGGCCATGGATCTTAACCCGCTGAGGACCAGCTAGTTTATAATAAATGTACCACCAGGGACCGGCTGTTTTGATTTTTTTTTTTTTCCCCCAGAAACAATAGCGAATGGGTTAGGAATGAAGGAAAAAACACAAAAACCCGATTAAAAAGCTCAAAAAATGGTCCTACGGAGCCCCCGAAAGTCTATTTTACAAGAGTAAAAAATTGAAGGTAAATATACCCAAAATACCGGTTTTTGCGCGCTCACGCGTACGCGGTTGGACTTTGAGAGTTTTCAACCATCGTCAAGGCTGCGTGGGATACTTACACAGTTCCCATACAAATCTGAGCCCTCTAGGTGCCATAGGACCGGAGTAATTGGGACCGGACCGGCCAGGATGCATGGTTTGCGTCGCTGGGGTTAAGCGTTACATACATTGAGGACACATGGTTTGCGTCGCTGGGGTTCTGTGGGTTAAGAGTCCTGTCGCCTTCGCCCAGTAAAACCTCTTAACCCGGGAAGCGCGATAACACTCTTAAGAGGTTTTGATGGGCAAAGGCGACGAGCCTCTTAAGATCCAAGGCCTAAAAAAAAAAATGTTTAAAAGGCCCCAGAAGTACTTAAAACAAAGGAATATGTGATTAAGTGAGATAATTCCCCTCCATACCTCCTATCACTTTTCCACATGTGTCAAATCCCCCTCCTCCTTCAATTATCATCTATTTTTCGTATTATTCTCTTGTTTATCGGTTTATTTTCCGCGGCAATATCTCCCACCCGGTTTCAAGGCCATCTAGGACACATATAGGGAGCGGGGGAAGAGAGAGACAGCACTAACGAGACATCATTCTCGATTCAGCCCTCGAGAGAGGAGGGTGTAGGGCTCATGTGGCTCTCACCTCATGACTTGACGGTCGGCAATAATTCGTTTTTTTCATCCCCCAAATACTATTCCCACTTGTTTTATTGCTGTTACATGTTGATATCTTCATATTAAATGTAAAATAGACGCATATGAATAAGTAATAACGATATTAATCGTAAAATGACGATTTTAGGCGAGAATGAAGCCTACTATTGTCGCCTGGCAGTAGGGTGTTTATGACATACAGTATAGCTCGCGCTTAATAGGTTAAGAGTCTCGGTTCCGTTCCCGGGTTAAGTCTCATATTTTTGGGAGTGATTAATTGAAACAAAACATGGAGCTGCAACAAGAACTTCATAGGGCACTGAATACGCTAAAAAAATATAAATATTTTTTTTTTTTTATAAAACATTAGGATGAATACCAAATGTCAACGTAAAACAGAAAAAGCAATGCAATCATAAAATGAGAAAGGCCAGCCTCTTTCAAAACTATAAACACATCATCTCCAGAGGTACCAGGCTCCCCAACTACACCTTGTTCCAAATAGGTAGGCCACAAATTGTAAACCCTAACCTCTGTAACTCAAAAAGGGCTAGAGCAAATGGGCTGTACATTGCCACACCTGTTCCCAGGCCGACCCTTACCAAATGGTATAGATATTAGTTTGATTACTCCAGTTGTTTGGGAGTTATATTGAATAATGTTCACAAGTTTTGGCATACTTATTTGGAACAGGTTATAGCACTGAAGATAGACAGTAATCAATGCAAGCTTTCCGGTGTCACAATTGACTACTTGCGAGTTTCCGGCTATACGGAAGTTGGCGCTGTAAACATCAATATTAAACAGAATTGCAATACTAATGTAGGCTTCTGATGAATAGAAAATATGCTTAATTTGATTTGATGTATTTATAAAGGCATTACAACCACATTTTATCTGTGTCATTCTGCAAAATAATCGATGTCTATAGCCTGAAACTCGCAAGTGATGAATTGGGATTGAAATACAGTAATGACCATATGATTAAGGTACAGGGTTATGTGAGGTACTGTGAGGGGAGCGTCAGAGGCCTTGCATTAAGGTACTGGGTTATGTAAGGTACTGTGAGGGGAGCGTCAGAGGCCTTGCATTAAGGTACTGGGTTATGTGAGGTACTGTGAGGGGAGCGTCAGAGGCCTTGCATTAAGGTACTGGGTTATGTGAGGTACTGTGAGGGGAGCGTCAGAGGCCTTGCATTAAGGTACTGGGTTATGTGAGGTACTGTGAGGGGAGCGTCAGAGGCCTTGCATTAAGGTACTGGGTTATGTGAGGTACTGTGAGGGGAGCGTCAGAGGCCTTGCATTAAGGTACTGGGTTATGGGAGGTACTGTGAGGGGAGCGTCAGAGGCCTTGCATTAAGGTACTGGGTTATGTGAGGTACTGTGAGGGGAGCGTCAGAGGCCTTGCATTAAGGTACTGGGTTATGTGAGGTACTGTGAGGGGAGCGTCAGAGGCCTTGCATTAAGGTACTGGGTTATGTGAGGTACTGTGAGGGGAGCGTCAGAGGCCTTGCATAAGGTACTGGGTTATGTGAGGTACTGTGAGGGGAGCGTCAGAGGCCTTGCATTAAGGTACGGGTTATGTGAGGTACTGTGAGGGGAGCGTCAGAGGCCTTGCATTAAGGTACTGGGTTATGTGAGGTACTGTGAGGGGAGCGTCAGAGGCCTTGCATTAAGGTACAGGGTTATGTGAGGTACTGTGAGGGGAGCGTCAGAGGCCTTGCATTAAGGTACTGGGTTATGTGAGGTACTGTGAGGGGAGCGTCAGAGGCCTTGCATTAAGGTACAGGGTTATGTGAGGTACTGTGAGGGGAGCGTCAGAGGCCTTGCATTAAGGTACTGGGTTATGTGAGGTACTGTGAGGGGAGCGTCAGAGGCCTTGCATTAAGGTACTGGGTTATGTGAGGTACTGTGAGGGGAGCGTCAGAGGCCTTGCATTAAGGTACTGGGTTATGTGAGGTACTGTGAGGGGAGCGTCAGAGGCCTTGCATTAAGGTACTGGGTTATGTGAGGTACTGTGAGGGGAGCGTCAGAGGCCTTGCATTAAGGTACTGGGTTATGTGAGGTACTGTGAGGGGAGCGTCAGAGGCCTTGCATTAAGGTACAGGGTTATGTGAGGTACTGTGAGGGGAGCGTCAGAGGCCTTGCATTAAGGTACTGGGTTATGGGAGGTACTGTGAGGGGAGCGTCAGAGGCCTTGCATTAAGGTACTGGGTTATGTGAGGTACTGTGAGGGGAGCGTCAGAGGCCTTGCATTAAGGTACTGGGTTATGTGAGGTACTGTGAGGGGAGCGTCAGAGGCCTTGCATTAAGGTACTGGGTTATGTGAGGTACTGTGAGGGGAGCGTCAGAGGCCTTGCATTAAGGTACTGGGTTATGTGAGGTACTGTGAGGGGAGCGTCAGAGGCCTTGCATTAAGGTACTGGGTTATGTGAGGTACTGTGAGGGGAGCGTCAGAGGCCTTGCATTAAGGTACTGGGTTATGTGAGGTACTGTGAGGGGAGCGTCAGAGGCCTTGCATTAAGGTACTGGGTTATGTGAGGTACTGTGAGGGGAGCGTCAGAGGCCTTGCATTAAGGTACTGGGTTATGTGAGGTACTGTGAGGGGAGCGTCAGAGGCCTTGCATTAAGGTACTGGGTTATGTGAGGTACTGTGAGGGGAGCGTCAGAGGCCTTGCATTAAGGTACTGGGTTATGTGAGGTACTGTGAGGGGAGCGTCAGAGGCCTTGCATTAAGGTACTGGGGTTATGTGAGGTACTGTGAGGGGAGCGTCAGAGGCCTTGCATTAAGGTACAGGGTTATGTGAGGTACTGTGAGGGGAGCGTCAGAGGCCTTGCATTAAGGTACTGGGTTATGTGAGGTACTGTGAGGGGAGCGTCAGAGGCCTTGCATTAAGGTACAGGGTTATGTGAGGTACTGTGAGGGGAGCGTCAGAGGCCTTGCATTAAGGTACTGGGTTATGTGAGGTACTGTGAGGGGAGCGTCAGAGGCCTTGCATTAAGGTACAGGGTTATGTGAGGTACTGTGAGAGGAGCGTCAGAGGCCTTGCATTAAGGTACTGGGTTATGTGAGGTACTGTGAGGGGAGCGTCAGAGGCCTTGCATTAAGGTACAGGGTTATGTGAGGTACTGTGAGGGGAGCGTCAGAGGCCTTGCATTAAGGTACAGGGTTATGTGAGGTACTGTGAGGGGAGCGTCAGAGGCCTTGCATTAAGGTACTGGGGTTATGTGAGGTACTGTGAGGGGAGCGTCAGAGGCCTTGCATTAAGGTACTGGGTTATGTGAGGTACTGTGAGGGGAGCGTCAGAGGCCTTGCATTAAGGTACAGGGTTATGTGAGGTACTGTGAGGGGAGCGTCAGAGGCCTTGCATTAAGGTACTGGGTTATGTGAGGTACTGTGAGGGGAGCGTCAGAGGCCTTGCATTAAGGTACAGGGTTATGTGAGGTACTGTGAGGGGAGCGTCAGAGGCCTTGCATTAAGGTACTGGGTTATGTGAGGTACTGTGAGGGGAGCGTCAGAGGCCTTGCATTAAGGTACAGGGTTATGTGAGGTACTGTGAGGGGAGCGTCAGAGGCCTTGCATTAAGGTACAGGGTTATGTGAGGTACTGTGAGGGGAGCGTCAGAGGCCTTGCATTAAGGTACTGGGTTATGTGAGGTACTGTGAGGGGAGCGTCAGAGGCCTTGCATTAAGGTACTGGGGTTATGTGAGGTACTGTGAGGGGAGCGTCAGAGGCCTTGCATTAAGGTACTGGGTTATGTGAGGTACTGTGAGGGGAGCGTCAGAGGCCTTGCATTAAGGTACTGGGGTTATGTGAGGTACTGTGAGGGGAGCGTCAGAGGCCTTGCATTAAGGTACTGGGTTATGTGAGGTACTGTGAGGGGAGCGTCAGAGGCCTTGCATTAAGGTACTGGGTTATGTGAGGTACTGTGAGGGGAGCGTCAGAGGCCTTGCATTAAGGTACTGGGTTATGTGAGGTACTGTGAGGGGAGCGTCAGAGGCCTTGCATTAAGGTACTGGTTATGTGAGGTACTGTGAGGGGAGCGTCAGAGGCCTTGCATTAAGGTACTGGTTATGTGAGGTACTGTGAGGGGAGCGTCAGAGGCCTTGCATTAAGGTACTGGGTTATGTGAGGTACTGTGAGGGGAGCGTCAGAGGCCTTGCATTAAGGTACTGGGTTATGTGAGGTACTGTGAGGGGAGCGTCAGAGGCCTTGCATTAAGGTACTGGGTTATGTGAGGTACTGTGAGGGGAGCGTCAGAGGCCTTGCATTAAGGTACAGGGTTATGTGAGGTACTGTGAGGGGAGCGTCAGAGGCCTTGCATTAAGGTACTGGGTTATGTGAGGTACTGTGAGGGGAGCGTCAGAGGCCTTGCATTAAGGTACTGGTTATGTGAGGTACTGTGAGGGGAGCGTCAGAGGCCTTGCATTAAGGTACTGGGTTATGTGAGGTACTGTGAGGGGAGCGTCAGAGGCCTTGCATTAAGGTACTGGGTTATGTGAGGTACTGTGAGGGGAGCGTCAGAGGCCTTGCATTAAGGTACTGGGTTATGTGAGGTACTGTGAGGGGAGCGTCAGAGGCCTTGCATTAAGGTACTGGGTTATGTGAGGTACTGTGAGGGGAGCGTCAGAGGCCTTGCATTAAGGTAGGTTATGTGAGGTACTGTGAGGGGAGCGTCAGAGGCCTTGCATTAAGGTACTGGGTTATGTGAGGTACTGTGAGGGGAGCGTCAGAGGCCTTGCATTAAGGTACTGGGTTATGTGAGGTACTGTGAGGGGAGCGTCAGAGGCCTTGCATTAAGGTACTGGGTTATGGGAGGTACTGTGAGGGGAGCGTCAGAGGCCTTGCATTAAGGTACTGGGTTATGTGAGGTACTGTGAGGGGAGCGTCAGAGGCCTTGCATTAAGGTACAGGGTTATGTGAGGTACTGTGAGGGGAGCGTCAGAGGCCTTGCATTTCATCTTGGGTGTTAAGGGGAGATAGGCCAGTTTTCTAGACCCCCTTCTCCCTCATGTTTAGTCCCATTAGATTCAGATTTTAAGATGTTTGTCCCATTAGTTTGTCGATTTTAAGACCTCTCGCCCCATCTCCTTGTCAATATTAAGACCTTTTCTGCTACCTGATGTCGATTTTTTCCCTGGCGAACAAAAGTGAGCCTGTAATTTTGGAAGAACTGGCCTTTGGCCGGGGCATTTTTCTACCGAAAAATGTATATACAAATTAATCTGGAAGGGGATCTAATGGATGGTTTTTTAAATTTGATGGAGGTCTGGGGAGGAATCTAAATAAATAATAAATCTATGAAATAATCGACCAAAGAATAAACCCTTCCCCCTTAACCCCCTCCGTCAGTTATGATGCGATCGCGTATATAAATGGTTTGGTATAAAGTCATGAAAGATATACTATCAAGAGCAGTGGATGTTGGTGTATCGCTGAAAAGGGAGGGAATTGAGTGGAAGCTACCTATACTGCTGTTTGCGGATGATACAGTTCTGATGAGCGATAATGAATGGGAGTTGCAGGGTCTGGTAAATGAGTTTGGAACAGTGTGCGAAAAACGGAATTTGAAGGTAAATGCGGGGAAGAGCAAGGTTATGGTCTTCGAAAGGGGTGAAGTCACAGAGTGTGAGGTGAAGCTGAACGGTCAGGCTATGGAGATTGTCAGCTCTTTAAAGTATCTGGGCAGTGTGTTGAGTAAAGATGGGACTATGGATGAAGAAGTGCGGGAGAGGGTGCAACAGGGGAAGAGGGTTGTAGGAACGTTGAAAGCAGTAACAAGAAATAGAGTGGTCAGTATGGAAGTGAAGAAGTCCTTGCGTGACAGTGTGGTAATCCCGACACTAACTTACGGAAGCGAAGCATGGACGTTCGGGAAGAGACTCAGACCAAGAGTGAGAGTGGTGGAAATGAGTTACTTGAGAAGTGCGTGCGGAGTTACATGGAGGGATAGACAGACGAATGAGGAAGTAAGGAGGTGTATTTACCTAATTGTAGTTTACAGGAGTTGAGCTAAGCTCGTGTTGTCCCGTCTCTCAGTCTACTTTTTATCCAATTTTGTCTTGAAAATATGGATGTTCCTTGCCCCTACCACCTTCTCCTCCAGCCCATTCCATTTGTCAATACATCTATAGGGGAAGCTAAACTTCCTGATATCGTTCTTGCAGGTAGGTCTTTTTACTTTGTAGCTGTGGCCTCTAGTTATTCCTGTATCCATAATTAATATATCCTCCCTATCCAGCCCCCGGGTGCATTTGTACATCATTATCATGTCTCCCCTCTCTTTTAGACTCGGTAGATTTAATTTGTCTAGCCTCCCTTCATATGGCAGTTCTCTGAGACTTGGAACCAATCTAGTAACTGCTCTCTGGATTCTTTCTAACTTGTGAATATGCTTCTTTAGATGCGGGGACCACACCACTGCTGCATACTCCAATCTTGGTCTAATCACACTCTTCATAATTTTCGCTACCATGGTCTCATCCAAGTAGTTCAGAGCAACTTTCATATTCCCGGCCATTGCACACATTCCGCTAAAGAGCTTGTTAATATGTTTCTCTGGCAACAAATTATCTTGTATAATCAACCCTAAATCCTTTTCTTTTTCGGCCTTGCTAATTATATTATCTCCCATCCTGTACTCCCAATTTGGTCTATTCACACTTCTTCCCATATTTAACACATGGCATTTACTTATATTAAATTTCATTTTCCACTTGGTGCTCCATTCGTATATTTTATCTAAATCCCCTTGCAGCTCCTCACAACTACTTTTATTTGTTATTTGTCTCATAATTTTTACGTCATCTGCAAACATTGACATGTAGGAGTTTATGCCTATCGGCAGGTCATTCACGTACATAAGGAACATGAGAGGTGCCAACACAGATCCCTGTGGTGTGGAGGTAGATGTGCTGGAAAGTGTGAAGAAGAACAACTTGAGATGGTTCGGCCATATGGAACGTATGGAAAGCGAGAGATTGACTAAGAGGGTGTACGAGAGCGAGGTGAAAGGACAGAGAGGGAGAGGTGCACCGAGGGAGAGGTGGAAGGATGGAGTGAGGAAGTATATGAATGAAGGTGGTGCTTGTTGGGAGGAGGGGCGTCGACTGACTGGGGACAGAGGTGCATGGGGGCGGTTCCTTCGGGGATCACAGCGTCAGGCAATAGATAGATATATAAATTTGGGAAACTTAGTGTTAACTTAAGTTATTATAGTTATTATACTGTATATGCGATCGTGTATATAATCGCGAGCACATGCTCGGTGAAGGGCAACACTAAATGTGAAGCTAGTTGGCAACTTCCTACCGAGCCAGGCAGTACCACAAATAATAGTTCACCCAAATAGTGGCAAATAGTGTGTTGTCTGTCCACAGATCAATAAGTTTCCCTGATCCATCTGAGGGGGTTAATTAATGTACTGTCAAATTAAATATCATATACTTTAACCACTACTGAACCGGCGACGTCTTCTTAATTTTATTCTAGCTATATTCACCAGGAAAATAATTGACACCTATATGGCACGGGTCTTCTATCTATCTATCTATTGCCTGACGCCGTGATCCCCGAAGGGGTGGCCACGAACGAACCGCCCCAATGCACCTCTGTCCCCAGTCAGTCGACGCCCCTTCCCCCAACCAGCACCGCCTTCGTTCATGTACTTCCTCACTCCATCCTTCCACCTCTCATTCGGTCTACCTCTCCCTCTCTGTCCCTCCACCTCGCTCTCGTACACCCTCTTAGTCATTCTCTCGCTTTCCATACGTTGCATATGGCCGAACCATCTCAAGTTCTTCCTTTTCACACTTTCCAGCACATCTACCTCCACACCACACCTCCTTCTTACTTCCTCATTAATCTGTCTATCCCTCCATGTAACTCCGCACGCACTCCTTAAGTAATTCATTTCCACTGCTCTCACTCTTGGTCTGAGTCTCTCAACCAACGTCCATGCTTCGCTTCCGTAAGTCAGTGTCGGGATTACCACACTGTCATGCAAGGACTTCTTCACTTCCATACTGACCACCCTATTTCTTGTTACTGCTTTTAGCATTCCTACAACCCTCTTCCCTTGTTGTACCCTCTCCCGCACTTCTTCATCCATAGTCCCATCTTTACTCAACACACTGCGGGTCTTGATATTGATAAAGAAATGGGATGAAAGGTCTTAAAATCGACAAACAAATGGGGCGAAAGTCTTAAAATCTCAAAGCCAATGAGGCTAAAAATGAGGGAGAAGGAGGTCCAGAAAAAACAATTACTTCCCTCTTAATCTCCATCCTTAAGAGGTCACTGTTGTTCTTGTAGCAGTTCATATCGGTTAGTACAGTACAATCGCGCTAATAAGCCATGTCTCGGCACCAAGTATGTTTTGATCAATAATTGGTATCAGCAATATCTAAGCTTGATTTCTTCATATCGAGTGAAATATATAAACATATTCCTACACTTACCCACCCTATTCAACATTTGACAGACATTAATACAGCACAGAGCGAGACAAACGTAATGACAGCGGGGACATGACTTATTAGCGCGACCATACATCTGGGCCCTGTATCCTAATGGGTTACTTTTACACTGCTTGGAAATTAGGTCCAATAACACAGATCTCACAGTCTTAGTCTGATATATTGGTCTAGTTATTGTTTCTTTTTGTGTTTATAGATTTATTGCATTTTTTACAAATTTATATACAGTATTCTCAAATATACAATGAATTTATTTTCTCAGCACACAATCTCAACTCAACTGTCTTGATAGCGTAATGGTTAGTGCACGGAATTTGGGTGTGAGTATCCTAGGTTGGAATCCTTGGAGTACCACTTGTGTTCATTAGTATCATTGATTTCATTAACCCATGCAGTACCGGTGACATATTTTGTATTTTATTCTAGCTATATTTAGGTAATTTTGTGCAGTTTCAGAGGAATCTGTGGCAGTAAAAAGGGTTAAGTGAGATACTTCAAAGCCTGTTAATTGGTGGAGGCTCTTTATATATTGAATAAAATAGTTCTAATCATAGCCAAAATAAAGCTAAAACAACGTCCCTGGTACTCAACATGTTAATTAGGTTTATTTGTAAGTTAATTAGTGGGATGGTGATAATATGAATAGGATAATAATATTTGCGATAAAATAACCTCATATGACAAGATGCGACCGTCATGCCCCACCGTATCATCCTGCTCCATGATCCCTGTTTTGTGTTCATATTCAGGGTGTCAAACCAGGGCAATTTGGGTTCAAGACTGGAAGGCATATGAGCAAGAATACAGGAAAATTGACATGGAGTTATGTTAGTTTGGCCATTTTATATCTTCCAAACACATAATACGAACTATGAAGCATAAATTTAACTGTACATATACTGTAGTAATGGTACCTAAAAAGAAGGGAATAGGTCTCTCATTTGACACCCTGTTTATATTTACTAAACCTTGGCTCATGATTGTTATGATGGGGTGAATAATGTCTAACTGTCTTGATAGTTATGATTGTTATGATGGGGTGAATAATGTCTAACTGTCTTGATAGTTATGATGGGGTGAATAATGTCTAACTGTCTTGATAGTTATGATGGGGTGAATAATGTCTAACTGTCTTGATAGTTATGATGGGGTGAATAATGTCTAACTGTCTTGATAGTTATGATGGGGTGAATAATGTCTAACTGTCTTGATAGTTATGATGGGGTGAATAATGTCTAACTGTCTTGATAGTTATGATTGTTATGATGGGGTGAATAATGTCTAGCTGTCTTGATAGCGTAATGCATAAGTGCGCGGAATTTCGGTGTGAGTGTCCTAGGTTCGAGTCCTTGGAGTGCCACATGTATTTGTTGATTTCATTAATTGAGTTTAGAATTGAAGTTGGTTTGTGAAAAAATATAATTTGATTGAGACCAATGAAACACAAACACACGGGCATAATGATACAGCTTTAACTCATGGAATGCCAATACAGTATATGGGCAAAATAAAAGGTTAAGTTGAGGAGGAAGGGAGGGGTTATAAAGGGGGGGGGGAAGAGGAGTGGAGGATGTGGTATAGGTAGATACAGTACTACTATTTTCTATTCGTCACCCAGTTTTGAGAAATTTCCGGGCATTGACATGGTATTTCAAGGGTTCTTTTTACACATGTATATATATCATACCTTCCGGAAGACTTATCACACTTCCTGGATTAAAAATAAGAAGCGGTAAATATATACATCTTCAGACTGAGACAGGTCCAGGAGAAGTAGCCCATTACTGACACTCATATATTACTGAAAGGTAGCACAATAATACGTAGACATGGATTTGCTATAAGATAATAGCCTGTACACTGGATATTGTTAACAAAATATGACACTACTTTATTAACCCCAAAGTTCATTTCTGAAATACTTACGATATTGAATATTTGTATACAGGATTATAGTTTCAAGTGGAGATTGTAAATATATAAATAAACAATATGATAGCTGCTGAATATTGAATATTAGCCAAAATATAACCAACAGAGGAATAGATACATTTTAGAAGAATATGGATGGTTTATGAAAGCTAAACACCAAAAAAGTTCACCAAACATTTTTGGTGCCAAAAACTTGGGCACCAAATGTTTGGCACCAGAAACTTGAGTATGAAATGTTGGCACCATAAAACTTGGGCAATGATAATTTTGAAAAGCATGACATTTAGTGACATAAACAAAAACAAATATATATATATATATATATATATAAACAGTCGGTTCCCCGTATCCGCGCCTTACTGGTACCGACTGCGGTCCGCGGATACTTGAAAACGCGGATACGTGGAGTGTATTTAACATGGGTTTCAATGGGAAATAGGCTTAGCTCGTACCTGACCCGGCCATCTTGGACCCTCAAACCATTATTTTGACCTACATAGGCCTATTATTTGAGGAGAATACTTATTAATACATATTATGAGGAGATAACTTACCACACAAACTTTATTTGAAATCAGTCATTAGGCCTAGGCTAGCCTTACGCATCGGCATAATTTGCCTGCTTTCGTCCGACAGCGTCGGTACGCTTGCTCTCTGTTTTGATGGTCCCGGGCTTTTATTTCCATCATGATTACCATCAGGTCCACTGTCCCTATCACTGAATGCTCTAAAGGCCCTAATAAATGCGGGAGATAAGAGGTTCGTGCAGAAAAAAGCTTGTACACAAGTGGTTTTCAACTTTTCCAACACTGGTCTGTGAACTGCTGCCTCAGCTGGGACGCTGTGTTGACGTCACGCAAGAATGCAAGATGGCCGACCAAAGCAAGAATCGGGATGGGCACCAACCCGCCCGATTCAAATCCGTGAATAGCTGGTATTTTGCTGTTTTTTGCGCGGATGACGAGTAATGGGATATTTAGGGGTGTCCGTGGATAAGCGGCATCGCGAATGTATGGAGCGCGGATACGGGGAACTGACTGTATATATATTTATTGATACTTGGGTACTGGGAATTTGGAGAACCATAAAATGTAAACTCCGTAAATAAGTGTCTTGGTGCTCCAAATGTGTGTTGCTTGTTTCATGGTGCCTAAAATTCAGTGTTTAAAACTCGGTACCTTTGCTCTGGTGCCAAATGTCTTATGTATTACGTCTGGCAACTACAAATGTCTGCATGTTGTCTGAGGACGTGGCAAGTATGAACGAACTGACAGCAGCAGGATTGGTAGCTTAAATTAAGAAAGGGGCTCAAAACAAGTCAGAAAATTTCTTGTCATAATTTCAAATGGATCAATCCAGAGAAAACCGAATACATACATACATACATACATAACAGTTTAAGACTGAGTGTTCCACACATACGTGCAGTTTCAGTCTCTTGTCCTAATGGCGGCGTTCCAGGCAACCCAGTTAAGGGCTGCTTCACTTGTCAAGTTCTTCGATTTGAGATCGGCACGTATAGTCCGATCCCAGGTCTTCCTTGGTCCACCCCTTGGTGCAGCTCCCTCCACAATCACAGACCTGCATTTTTTCACCCAATTTTGTTCATCCATTCTCTCCACATGTCCATACCATCCCAGTCTACAGTACTTGTACGCATCACCTCGCTAATACTCTTTACAGTATACCTAAACGTCTCCTCAGCTCAACATTTGTTATTCTATCCTGTAGCCTGGCCCCAAACATCCATCTCACCATTCTCATCTCATTACGCTCCATTCTGTTGACATCCTCTACTTTAACGGCCCAAGATTATGAGGCATACGTCATAGCACTTCTAACATATGAGGCATACACCTTTCCCTTCAGGGGGAGAGGTATTCTTTTC
Organism: Paralithodes platypus; assembly: GCA_032716605.1. Lineage (NCBI taxonomy): Eukaryota > Metazoa > Arthropoda > Malacostraca > Decapoda > Lithodidae > Paralithodes > Paralithodes platypus. Next base: position 4,547,523 of record CM064500.1, on the reverse strand, counting down.
ATGGTCAGGATTGGCATCAGTTTTCTGAACTTCCCCCAGCCACACCTAATTCTAGCAAGAGTGGCAGCCTCGGCCCCACCACCGGCAGAGATGGTATCTCCTAGGTAACAAAACTTGTTCACCAGCTCCAAAGACTCATTTCCAAAATTCACAGCCACAGGATCATCACTTAACACAAGCTCGCCTTTGCACACTACGTACTCAAATTTCTCGATTTCTGACTTATCCTTCGGCAGGGGTCCCTTTATTCTACTACAGCGCTTACTTCCATGGTGTACCCAACATCGACAGATGCTACATTGAATTAATTTTGCACATGGGTATGCACCACTCTTTTCCATATTGCCTCGTCTCAATCTACAGTGCATAACCTTGGTTTTGTTAATATTGACTCTTAAACCCTTGCTCGCCATGCCCTCTCTCCACTCTGAATTTGGCCTCAGCATCTTGCATACTGTCAGCTATTAGGACTAAATTGTCTGCATAGAACAGTTCCAACGGGAGTCTGCCTCTAAAAACTCTAGACAGTGCCTCCAAGACCATAATAAAGAGGAGGGGGCTTAACACTGAACCCTGATGGACTCCAACACAGACTGCGAACTCATCACTCAGTACACCCTTCACCCTCACCGCACTTCGCGAATCCTCATACATTTTCATTATCACACGCACCAGCCACTCTTCCACACCAAGTTTCCTCATAGTCCACTGCACAACATCTCTAGGCACCCTATTAAAGGCCTTCTCCAGGTTTACAAACACAAAGTAAAGATCCCTGCCTTTTAGTAAGTATCTTTCCTGTATCTGCCTGACTATGAAGATAGCATCGGTTGTACCCCGTCCTGGCATAAAACCAAACTGCATATCATCAATAGAGATGCTTTGCCTGATCAAACCCTCAAGGACTCTCTCACAGACCTTCATGATTTGGTCAAGCATTTTCAGGACCCTATAATTTCCTCTATCTAGCGCATCCCCTTTTCCTTTGTATATATTTACTATTACACTTTTGAGCCAATCCTCTGGGATTTTCTCATCTTTAATAATGGTGTTTATCAACTCAGTGACTAAGTTTACACCAGTCTCCCCTGAGGCTTTTATCATCTCAGCGACAATATCAGAGCAACCTGGAGCTTTACCGTCCTTCATTTTATTGATTGCGTCGCTCACTACAGCTGGTGCTATCAAAGGAGGGGGTCCAGATATTGGTTTTTCGATACTAAGCTGTTCCTTATCCCATTCAAACTCTACATTTAGCAATCGTTCATAGTGTGCCTTCCATGCTTCTCTGATTTCATGTTCTGCATACACAATCTTCCCATTATCGTTTCTAACACACTTTCACCTATAATATCCCTACTGTAATTTTTAACTCGCCTAGCTAGGTTGAAGATCCCATTGGGATTGTCAGTGTTACACACTTGTTCGAGGACCAGGTCCTTAATGCCATTTTTAGCATTGTAAATAACTCTTTTGGCAGTTTGTTTAGCTGCCTGGTATTCCTCCTTGCTGCCTCCTTTCTTCCATGCTTTGAAGCATCTCCTTTTCTCTTTCACAGCATGTTCTACCTCATCGTTCCACCACCAGGAGGTCTTATTCCTGGGGTGACCCTTTGTTTTCCCACAGACTTTGTCAGTGGCAGCGATAAGGCTATGCTTAAGAAAGTTCCATTGGCTATTTACATCGTTAGGCCTAGCTTCCTTATTTCTATTCATTTCCTCCAGTTCACTATAAAACCTATCCCTAACTTCCTTGTTCTTCAGCAGCCACACTTTCCTTTTGGGTATGTATACCTTTTGGGTATATATACAGTAGTAGGGAATGATCCTTTAGGGTTAAACAAGTAAGCATAATATGATTAACACCTAACGAGCGGCCTAGGCGGTAATTTATATGTACCGCCCAGCGGGGTGTTTTTACCCTAAATAGGGTTGTTTACGTAATCATATTCATGCCTAAATAAGACCCAGAGCATAAAACAAGTATCTATCCCTGAAAGGGCATAAACAGAGCTTTCCAATGACACCTCAACCATCCTTGTACGAACGTTAGTTTTCTTGCAACGATCGCGCAACACGAGTGCAAAAACCATGTAATTAGGTACTTTCCCTACATAATTCCCTGTGTAGCGAGTGCGTGAGGGTGGGGGAGGGTGGGATTCATGTCAGTTGGCCCACCGCGGTGGTGTGCGACGGTCATAGCCTTACTACGCTCCTCACACCGCTCAGCTCTCTCTCTCTGCAACATTACGTGCTGAAAATGGCACACGACATAAGTTGTGAACCGCCACTTAGTCCAAATTTCTTTCACACGACATAAGTTGCGCGCCGCCAATAAAGGGTTAAGTGGGGATGGTTCATTTTTTTGGTAGATTTTTCATTTATGTATTATGTTTTTAGTTTCCTCTCTAGACCTCCATCAAACTTGTCCCGGCCAAAGGCCGATTCCTCCTAAATTACAGGCTCGCTATCGCTTGCCAGGAAAAAATCGACACCTAAATGACACAAAATCTTAATATTGACACAAAAAAGGGCAAAAGGTCCTAAAATCAACAAACAAATGGGGCCAACATCATAAAATCTAAAACTAATGGGGCTAAACATGAGGATGAAGGGGACCCCAAAAATGTCTCCTCTCCCCTTAAACAAGTAAGCATATGATTAACACCACGTTACAACAATGGGTGGTATTTGTAAACAAGTGGGAGGTGTACTGGATGAATGCTAGAGGAATGAGTGTTCCTTAACCTCTTCTATACCCACGACGTATTGTTTATTTGATTTCATCTACACTTACACCCTATAATTCAGCTTAGGAAGGACATCTACCAATTAAAAGGTTACAAACTATCCCAATCAATCCGTTCAGCTACCACATATCCTTTCTAAGCTTCATAAAATTGTCTAAATATAACGGAAATCAACTTAAACATACGTAGCCGGTAAGGAATGGATTAAAGAGAGTCTGCTGCACTGGAATGATTAACCCCCTCGTGCACAAGTAAGCAATGGGTGCTATTTGTAAACATGTGGGAGGTGTAGCTTGCTGCCTTCCCGGTACTGGGTCAATGCTACACGAATCAGTGGTCTTTAAGGGAGCCCACCTCGCTTTATTTTTATCTTTCTCTCTCTCTTTCTTTGGCTTGTATCCAATCGGCCCCATTCAGCCTACTGTTTTAAGACGTTTACCCGCATCCAGGTGTCAACATTTTGCTGGCGAGCGGTAGGGAGCCAGCATATATATATATTTTTGTTTTGACAGCAAGCTACTGTAAATTTGTAAATTTTTTCAATAGAAAAATGTCTTCGGCGAAGCTGGATTTCTCCATATAAATGCTGGCTCGCTACCGCTCGCCAGGAAGAAATCGACACCTGGATGACGATAAACGTCTTAAAACAGTTGGCAGAATGGGGCCGAATGGATACAAGCCAGGGAAAGAGAGAAAAGGAGAAAAAGATAAAAAAAAGCCGGTGAATGAATGGTACAGGAATGAGGTGTTCATCAACCCTTCCACTACCAGCGACCGGGGTTATATTTGACTATACTTATATATTTACAAGATTGTATGCAGTTTGGGAAGGATCGGTGGTAGTTAAAAGGGTTGGCTGGGATAGTTTGAAGCTTAATTATTGCTAGAGGTCCTTCCAAAGCTGAATAAAATCGTCTAATACTCGCCAGAATATGAGGAATAGAACGTCCCTGTTACTGAATGGGTTAAAGAGAGTAGGCTACACTGAAATTATTAACCCCCTCGCGCACAATAACAACATAATCTCTGGCACATTTTAAACCTTTTGTGACCATCGGGGGTTTTAGAAACCTTTAGTTTAGTTACAGAGACCGCTGCAGTTTTCCTTGAGCTGTCCTAAGAAAATACATTTTGGATGCGTATCTAATTTAACCCGTACAGCCCCAGCGACGCGCCTGACGCGTCGGCGATGTATGTAACACACAGCCCCAGAGACGCGCCTGGCGCGTCACCCTAATTGCGCCGACCGTAACCTCAGGTGTAGCCACTCAAGAGGGCTCAGATTTGTATGGGAACTGTGTACGTATCCCACGCAACCGTGCCGATGGTTGAAAACTCTCAAAGTCCACGTGCGTGCGCGTGAGCGCGCAATAACCTGTTTTTTTTGGGTAATTGCCTTCAATTTTTTACTCTTGTAAAATACGTTTTCGGGGGCTCTGTAGGACCATTCTTTAAGCTTTTTGAGCGGTTTTTCGTGGTTTTTCCTTCATTCCTAACCCATTCGCTATTGTTTCTGGAATAAAAGCATTTTTTGAAAACCGGCTGGGTTCTGGTGAACAAACATTACAAAACTAGCCGGGGCTGGACGGGTTAAGAGAATTCTTATGGGCCCAAAACATCCTATTTTTGCATACTAATTGGCAACCACCCGTGCGTGAGAAGACTAATTAACGATTAATAACATTTAGCATAAGTTAACATTTCCAGTTTCTAAAGGTATATAACCACATATCTAGTAATTTCATCCATTTTCACACGAAGGTCTTCCCCATGGAGAAGTTTAAAAATACGGCAGAATGTACAACACACTACATAGACTACAGTGGATCTGGACTGGACACGAAAATGGAACTTTGCAGTAAGGGACCCAAAATTGGAGAACGAACCCGCAAGTTCAAACCTCGAAACCGCGAAAATTTGATATTTTCGCAGTTTTGAGATTCGAACTTGGGGGTTTGTTCTCCGATTTTGGGTCCCTTACTGCAAAGTTCCATTTTCGTGTCCAGTCCAGATCCACTGTAGTCTATGCACACTATTATAATCATGATGACCAATTCACCCTACCAAGAATGGCTTGGAATAATTCCCGAAGCTATCATTCTGAGATATAAGTGACTCAATTACTTTTACTCTCTCTCTCTCTCTCGAGTCTTAAGATGGCTACAATTCAGCTCTGGATTAAAACACCTAAAGCTGACTGACTCATTATTTGACATAATTGCATATTAATTTTACAAATAACTCCTAATACTAAAAAGGCATGTTAATAAAAAAAAAAGGAGAAATCTTTGCAGTTTTTGGTGTGATAATTATGCTTAAAATCATTATTAACCCTCTCCGACATGTGACGCAATTTTGAGCCTATTAGGGATACTTTAAAACCTTTGTTACCATCAGGGGTATTTAGAAACCTTTAGTTTAGTTATTTCAACCTCTGCAGTTGTCTTTGAGTTAGCTGTGGGCAGAAAACTAATTTTGGAGAGGTAATTATAAGAGTGAGAGAACTCTATTTCGTATTGCTAATCTGGCAACCTCTGCGTCATATGAGTCTGAAGGGGTTAAGTGCATTTGAAATTTTGGATGGCTAACACACATTGGAGCAGAGAGTAGTCACCTACTATAAAATAAAGCAACATTTATTTACAGAAAACTGATATAGCCTAATATGCATGTTGACAGCCACTAAATGTTTCCAGTGTTTTCTTGGTAGGGAGAATTTGAGCTTTAGTGTTAAAGATCTACACATTTGTGAGATAGTACAGTAGTATTTAGGGAAAAGCTTGTAATCTTAATCTTAGATTTGTATCAACTATCAATTAAATCTAAAGAATCAGTAAATTCTATACTGATATTCACTAGCCCTAAATGTACCTCCTGGAAATACCAAAGGGGATGCTGCATATCCTTGGGGGGTTGGAAACTCAACTTTGAGAACCCCTGTACCAGAGGAAGGCTCTTTGTGAACATTAGCAGTATGTTTGGCGAGGTGACTCTTCTGGGAGAAACATTTACCACAATCAGTGCACTTGAACTTCTTCTCGCCTGAATGAACTAGTAAATGTCTGTTGAGGTTAATGTTCCGGGAGAAATATTTGCCACAGTGATCACACTTGAAATTTTTCTCTCCTGAATGAACCACTAAATGGTTAGTGAGGTGACTGGCCTGTGAGAAACATCTATCACACTGGTCACACTTGAATCTTCTAACACCTGCATGGATTAACAAATGTGCATCAAGACCTCTTCTGTGTGTAAACAGTTTATTACATACCTTACACTCAAACTCCTTCACTCCAGAGTGAACTAAAATATGAGAGTTGAGGTGACTTGTCTGTGAGAAACGTTTACCACAATGCTCACACTTGTATTTTTTTATTCCCGAGTGAATTACAAGATGCGAGTCAAGACCTCTTTTGTGCGCAAACTGCTTACCACAAATTCGACACTCAAACTCCTTCACTTCTGAATGAACTACTAAATGAGAGGTGAGGTGATTCGTCTGAGAGAAAGATTTTCCGCATAGATCACAATTGAAATTCTTAACACCCGAATGTATAAGTAAGTGTCTATTAAGACCTCTTCTATGAGCTAATAACTTACCACACACTGGACACTCAAACTGCTTTACATCTGAATGAACTAATAGATGTTGAGTAAGGTGGTGCTTCTGACCAAACATTTTACTACATATCAGACATTGGTGCTTCCTCAAAGTTTGTGATTTGCTGTTTGTGTGATAAATTTCTCTTTTATTATTCCATTCAAAACTGATATTATTTTCCAATACTTCATCTTCAGAAACGAGACTTTCATTTCTGTCATACCTAACACCATTGCTTTGGTACGGAACTTCACGTTGAGTCATTCTGCCCATGTTTTCATACTCCATCAGTTCTGTATCACACTCAATTGTTTTATGATTCCCATCTGGGTCCAACATTTCTTCTTCTTTACATTGTGATGCCTCTTCACTCTCTAACTTCACAGCTGATCTTTCCTGCTGCATCTCCATCATGATGCGTCCAAGTCAATTAGCGTCTAGACAATAAAAGGTTATTAACAAAACTAGAAGTAATTTATGTATGGTATATCAACTTTTCATATTAGAAATCTTCTTTATTCTAAGTCAAACCATTCAATTTTGTTCTACTTGTATGAAGGAGACAAAAGGCTGGCTGCCTGTAATGAGTGTCTCCCTCAAAGCCAAAAGAGTGACAGAGAGCCAAACTCAAGGGACGTTGTGGTCAAAATGCCTGGACACACAAAGTTGAAAGCAGTTTAAATCATAGGATGTAGGGAAGATTGATTGTGGGAAAGAGTTCCAGAGTTCACTAGTTGAGTAGAAATTTGCTAAGAGAGAAATTTGCTATGAAGGTAATAATTGCAATGGTCCATGAGTTTGGCAGATGTTGACATACACAAACCTGGTGCTTCTCCCTGATGACTGATGACTCTGTAGTGAACCTGGAACAAAGGCTGACATTATTACAAGTCACTATCAATGTATCAATCATGCTCTGTGTTAAGGGAGCCCACCTCGCTTTTTTTCTCTTTCTCTCCTTCTCTCTTTGACTTGTATCCATTCGGCCCCATTCAGCCTACTGTTTTAAGACGTTTACCCCCATCCAGGTGTCAATATTTTCCTGGCAAGCGGTAGCGAGCCAGCATATATATATATTTGCTTTGACAGCAAGCTAAATTTTTACATTTTTCGATAGAACAAATTTCTCCATACAATGCTGGCTCGCTATCGCTCGCCAGGAAGAAATGGACACCTGGATGGGGATAAACGTCTTAAAACAGTTGGCTGACTGGGGCGGAATGGATACAAGCCAGAGAAAGAGAGAAAAGGAGAGAAAGATAAACAAACCTGGTGGTGCTGATGACTCTGTAGTGAACCTGGAACAAAGGCTGACATATTCCAGGTAACTATCAATGTACACTCCACCCTCCATTTGCCAGACTATTTGGGGGGGGGAGCCGAGTCCGGGAACACAAAACAGTCCCTAAAAGCGGGAAAGTCCGCCAATATCCGGGACATTATGCGGGAACGTCCTCCATTACAGTACACTGAATCGTCCGTATACTGTATCGCCCGGAAACGTTCACCAACTTCCACTACTGTACGGCAATACTGTACGGTACTGAAATATCATGGGTAATAACATGGAAAATACTATAATTAGAAATGCAATAACATTAACCCTCTGTTCCCGGAAGGGCTCTTGAACGCCCATAAAAAAGCATACACGAGCTACCCGGAAGGGCTCTTAAACACCCATGACGTCAAAGCCTGTGAGCTTGGTGTGCGAAGCGTCGGTCCGACGCATGTAAACAACAGCCGGCTGGACCGACGCTCCGCATCTCCGGCCACAAGAAGGAGAGCGTCGCTTGTTCGTGTGTGCCTGTATGTTGTTGTTAAGTATCGAAAAGTGGTGTAAAGTGGCTGTTTTGGCCATAAAGTTATCTCCAATGAAATCATCATCACAGCTCAACCAGTTGACTTAGAGAGCTCTACTTAATGCCATTCTACAGGTAAATAACACAGCTACGCTTGGGGATGCGCGGGAATGCGGGAAGCAGTCTGATTAACGAATATACGGTAGCCTAGCCTAGACGTTTTTCGGCCAAAACACCCGGTTTTCGAGGAATATATATATAATACATAGCCGGGGCTGGAGGGTTAAATAACTTAACATAAAATTACTTTATTTACGGAAATTGGGTAGATGGTGTGTAGGCCTAGCCCAGTGTTTGCCGTGACCGTATAGTGGGACCCTGAATTATGTGTTATTCAGAGTTTTCTGAATACTACTATAGTACTGTACATGGCAATTACAATATATAAAGTATAATAAGACTCACCAGTAACATTTTAAGAGTGTATTATTGAATTAGGCCTAGGTGCCTAGGCCTAGTTCGTTAATATTTGATGCTTCGTCATGCTACTAAGTGTCCACCGCATTACTGTCCCTCTCGTCATTGTCCGCATCTTTATTCTTCTCCTCATTACCATGATAGCTACTTTGGGCCCTTATTTCCTCCCTAGTCGGGTATCAAAGCTCCTCAGTTCTCATGGCTTGCCCTACGAAGCCTTCAAAGCTGGAATCGTTTATAAATACACGTCGCCATTTTGCCGATTTTGGTCCAAGTAGCATTCTCCTTCTTCTTGTCGCGGCGCATGTTGCCGCCGAAAGTACGTTTCTGGCATAGATGAACACGTGTTCTTTCAAGCCGAACGAATAGGCTATTAACTAAAAATACTGCCGCTTGAGATTGTTATGTTTATAAATGCAATAACATTATTTAGCTTTATATAAGATTTCTTTACTAAAGGGAAACTGGCTAGATGATGGTGTAGGCCTATTAACCCTCGTGGCCCGGGCTGCCTTTCTAAATGACGGAGGTCGTATCCGGGCGATCTGGCTGAAAATCAACAAAAGTAAACTAAGGCTAATCTCGCTTCATATATTACCTACATTAATGAAAGATATATAGAAATGTGTGCCTTACCTTGCCGCGTAGAATGGCATTGAGTAGAGCTCTCTAGCTCAACTGGTTCCGGAGTGATGGTGATGGAAGTGGAGGTAACTTTTGCCGCGTATTTACCTCGGCGCGTCCGAACACTGAACCGCGGCCCCGGCTACGACGCCCAGTTGCACTCGTCGCTCCACCCGCAATTATGCCGGGAAGCGATTTGATAGTGTTTTATTGGTTATTATGTCATTTATTATAGTTATGTTATTTTCACTCAATAAAGTTATTTACATGAAGTTATTTGTGTCTCTGTCACTTATTACTTAGTTTTATTATTATTATTATGATTATAGTGTCACTTTCACTGGACTTTGATAGTTGATGGTGTCATTTTCACTTTTATGTATTGTTAGGTAAGCTAATAATATATATAGTGTCACTTTCACTTGTTCATATTGTTAAGAAGGCACTTATTATTACTTATGTGTGTCTCTTTCACTTATACTTACTTTTATTATTATTATAATGTCACTTTCACTGGACTATGATAATTGATAGTGTCACTTTCACTGTTATTGTCACGGGCACTTCAAATTGTTGGAGAGTGTGAAAGTCATTGAAGCACCGTCCAGCACACAGCGCCACTTCACACTCGAGGCATTCCCATGTGGTTTTGCTCACTTTGCGGGGTCTGCGAGTTGTGTGGCTGCACACATGGCACCTCTTCTGACTCCTAACTGTACTACCTGGTGCTTTGAAAGGAAGGGGGTGGAGCTGGTGCCTCCTGAAGAAGTCGGCACACCCCGTTCTGTCCAGCTGGCCTGGTCCTTGTAGTGGTCTCCCAGGTTCCGCATGCTTAGCCAGGAGCTCAAGTATCACCTGCTTGTGGAACTTCCGCAGGGACTTGTACTTTTTGGCTCCTGGAGTCCTCAGACGGTAGATGTTGTAGGCATTGAGGACCGACATATCTACCGTATGCAGGATAAACTTCTTGTACCACCTGCAAGATGTTCGCAGGCAGTCGATGAAGCCTATCTGCATGTCGGACTTGTCAACGAGGCGCATGTTGAGGTTGTAATCCAGGACAGCAACTGGTTTCTGGACGGGGTTCTTGGTTCTTCGGTCCACCTTCCCTGTGGCGACCATCTCGGCCTTGTGGCATGTGCTGAGGAGGTTGACCTTCCGCTGGTCATGCCAGTGGATGGAGAGGATGGGGCCACTCTTCTTGTGGAAGATGTCCGTCTTCTTCGTCTTGGTTGGGTAGCCTGGCATGCCCTTCCTCTTGGCCTTGACTGTGCCGACAGTTCCGGTCTTGCGGTCATGGAGGTACTTGGTCAGGATAGGCGACGTGTAGTGGTTATCGGTGTAGAGGATGTGGTTCTTATGGAAGTGCCTCTCCATCATCTTCTTTACTACAGCGCCGCCAAAACCAATGTGGGGGTCAGTCTCAATTTCTCCACCCCTGCCGCTGTAGACCACAAAGTCCAGCACATACCCCGTCAAACAGTCGCAGAGGACGAAGAGCTTGATGCTGAAGCGGTGTCTCTTGGACGGGATATACTGTCGGAAGTGCAGCCTACCACGGAACAGGACCAGAGACTCATCGAGGCACATCTTCTGGAAAGGAATCAGGTAGGTAGTGAACCGATGACGTATCATGTCATACAGCTTCCTGATCTTCCATAGTGTGTAGGTAAGGTGGACATGCATGTTGTTGGTCAGGTGGAGATAGGAGAGGATGTCAAAGTACCTGTCCCTGGACATGTACTTGCCAAATGCTGGAGTCGTTATGAGGTCGCCAGTGATCCAGTAGTCTGCCAGAGCGTGCTTCCTGATATGTGTCATCAGCATTGTGAGTGCCAAGAACACATTATAGGTTTGACTCCTGTAAGGAGATAAAGAAAACCTAATATTTAGTAGTGGCCCCGTAATCATTGACGAACATGCCTATTACATAAGGCATCCTCTTCAAACACTAATCCGCCGTAGTTTGAATCTACCGCGCAGAGCATTTAAAAACTGAGGAGCCTTCATCATGAGCGCACGCGACCTCACTCATGGCTTCAGTCATTATGAATTGGGTTCTCACTACGAAAAAACTTCGTAAAAAATAAAAACAAAAAGAAAATAAGAATAACTATCCAATAAGCTTTCCATCATATCGTGGATGTACTTGTGTGGATTTCTGACCAGACGCTGAATCAGGCGTCATTCCTCCTTCACTGACATATCAAGTAAACCAAAATCCTTAATACATCAACGAATGGGAAGGGGATGGTCGGGAGGGCCCCAGTCGTCAATGATTACGGGGCCACTACTAAATATTAGGTTTTCTTTATCTCCTTACAGGAGTCAAACCTATAATTTATTAGTGGCCCCTCCATCATTGACGAACATGCCTGATATCTAAGACTGGAGGGGGACATTCGTAATCATATCATAACTCTAGAAAAGCAGATAATAAAAACAACCACATAGTATTCTTACTTTTGAAAAATGTATTTAATACGGCGTAGGCCGGAAATATACAAGAAAAAGGGGGTTCAGGCAGGTGCGTGCTTCAAAGAAGCCTGCCCGACAAAAATAGGTAACCCTGAAGATTCTGAACACAGATCTGTAGTTACAAAAGGCACCCCACTCAACGAGTGGTGACAAAAATAATAAGTTATAAGTTTATATGTGCACATCATAAACCCCAAAATACATGTGGAGATCAATTGCTAATGAACTCCATTGAACTAATGTTACATTGCTTTCGCAGCTAAAACTACTATAACAACACCGTTGTTTTGTACTAAACTTTGTACTAGCACAAATTCTCGCAGAGAAATTTTCATATCACATTTTAACCTTAAATTGTATCACAGCTCTCATACTCCGGCGGGGTCTAGGGTGTCCTATGTCAACTGACTGCACCCCCCCCCCCCTTCCTTGAAAATAAACATAAGTGACTGCAGGGCCACCTAGACCCTCTGCCTTAAAGCTATACATGGTAAGGAAGGTTTGTCTAGAGCAACTGACAAGTATCTAGAGAGAAACGTATGATTAGACGCCCACAACTGTGTGGACGCAATATCTTCAACTGAAAAGTTTTTCAGGAAACGTAAAGAGGCCGCCCACTTGCGTAAATCGTGGGCCCTACCCACAACGCCGGGATTACTCTCTTTAATGACTTCTACCAGAAGAGAGGCTAATCGCCGTTTAAGTAAGCGTTTACCCGTACTCGCTACCCATAAAGCACCTTGGGGGTTATGAGGAGCTATTCTCAAATATTTGGTTAGAGCTTGCACTGGACATAAATTATGATGCACCTTTCCCCTTTTTAACGCCGGCACCGTGAACTCAGAAAACACGTGTGCACTATGCTCATTCTTGGCTACAAACGCCGGGGAGGGTGCAATGGAAATTGAATCATTAAGTCTACCAAACCTAAGACAATTAGGTGTGTTGCTCATCGCCGCCAGCTCAGACACTCTGTTTCCGGTGGCCAAAGCCAAAAGGAAAACTGCCTTCTTTAAGATTAAAGCAAAGTCTGCAGTATTTTGATACAGACGAGAATGAAGTAAAGACAAAGCTTTGTCCAGAGACCAAGTAGGCATGAGCTGACGGGGAGGTGGGCGGAGTTTAAAACACGCTCTCATAAATCCTGTTTCCTCCGCCACCGGTATGGATAGACCTGTAAGGTCGAAAAAGGGCACTCTAATCGCAGTTAAGTGATTCTTCAAAGTAACCACAGATAAACGTTTCTGCTCAAACAGATAGTTCAAGTAATTAAAAACCAATGCCACTGAGGGTACAGTTTGTTCCGTTCTAACAATCCAAGAAGTAAAAGCTTTCCAATGAGATTGATATTGTCGCTTAGTAGACTGAGTATATTGATTGAGCAATTTATTGGTCACATCCCTACCGTATGGTGCTAGCCACTTGGCCTCCTGAATGTCCATAATGCAAAAGTCAGCGAGGTCTCTAGGTTGCCAATCGTGTCTAAGTGGAAGTACCCGACCGGGAGCGATACCGGGTCCGGGCACCACATTATTAACTGCTGGTACCACACCTGCGCCGGCCACAGGGGCGCGATTAGCGAGACTAAGCCTCGATAAACTCGTAGTTTGTTCACTACGTGGCACATTAGTGACGCATCTGGCGGCGGAAACAGATAGATGGAGCTCCATCTGTTCCAGTCTGTCACTAGGGCGTCTGGCCCCCCTGCCGGCGTTATCGCCCGGCGGGTGAGGTATAGAGGGAGCTTGTGAGTCTCCTCGGACGCAAAAAGATCCACTTGTGGATGGGAGAGCTCCGCAATCATTAGGTCGAAAATGGGTTGCTTGAGCTCCCATTCTACTGTCGTGCTCTGTCTCCGGGACAGAGCGTCTGCCCAGACGTTCGCTACGCCTGGGAGATAAGATGCGTGAAGATAAATATCTAGACTGGTGGCTAGAACAAAAATCTCTTCCGACACGAGTAGCAACTTCCTTGACCTCGTTGACCCTTGTTTCTGAATACAGTGAACTGCATTCAGATTGTCCATTCTGAAGGCCACTGACTTGCCCCGTAACGCCGGGCCGTGAGCCTGAAGGAAATACAAGGGGACTAGTAACTCTTTGACATTTATGTGAGAGATTTCTATCTATCTATCTATCTATTGCCTGACGCCGTGATCCCCGAAGGGGTGGCCACGAACGAACCGCCCCCATGCACCTCTGTCCCCAGTCAGTCGACGCCCCTCCCCCCAACTTAGAGATTTCTAAGTGGGACCAAAGTCCCTGACCCTGGTGCCCCTGATTTGACTGAAATCCCCACCCTATGGTGCCTGACGTATCCGTGTCTACCCATACCGTTGGAGGAGGAGAGGTCCATGACATGATTGAGTGCAATGTTTCCCTCTTCGCCCAGACCGCTAGTAAGGTGTGGATTAATTTTGGTATGGGCCATAATTTTCCTGCCGGTAAGAGTGGGAAATATTTGTTGCCTTCCAATATTAATCGTTTTACTTTCAACCGGCCCAACTTGACAGTTAGCTGAATCAAGTTGAGAGAGCCGACCAGAGACTCCCAGACTCTTCGTGTCGTAGTCAGACTGTGAAGAAACCTGAACAGTTTCCTGCGAAACCTGTTGCGATTGTCCACACTCTGACTCAGAGTGAGAGCGGCGGTGTCCCAGACCAGCCCTATCCACTGAATTACTCTTGAGGGAACAAGGTTTGACTTTACCAGATTTACCTTGAAGCCTAGAGTTTTGACATGATTTAAAATGATATTGACATGTTTTATGCATAATTGTTGTGTCTCTGCCACCACCAGCCAGTCGTCTAGATACCACAACACTCTGATTCCCTGTTTTAACAATGGCATCAGGGCTTGCCGGACTAGTTTCGTGAATAATCGAGGTGCTAGGTTCAAACCGAACGGCATCCTCTGAAAAACAAAATTTTGGTGCCTGATCCTCAAGGCCAGAAACCTTTGAAATCTTTTGTTGACCGACACGTGCCAATAGGCGTCTGTCAGGTCTAGGGAACACATCCAGCCACCCGGCGGAAGTGTTAGCCTGATTTGATGAACTGTTAACATTCTGAAAGACTCGTTGTAAATGTGAAGATTCAGATACGACAGGTCTACGACCGGCCTCATCTGAACACTGTCCCGTTTGGGAACCAAAAACAGTTTTGACGTGAATACAGGGTAATCTGGAGGTACCGGGATGATGACATTCTTGGCAATCATCTCCTGGACCAGCAACTCCACCTCTAATGAAACACAATTTGCCGTTGTCGGCTGACGTAAGCGAGGTCGCCGGAGCCACTGCCAAGTGATGCCTTTGCGTGCCACCATCCGTGCCCAGGTTTTTAACGGCCATGCTTGGTGACACGTTCGGAACGACCCAGTTAGCAGACAAGGGTTCGCCGGCTGTACTTCCCTCGGTTCCTCCGGCTCTAAGATAGGCACTGGGAGTGAGAAAGACTTTATTTTTTTGATGGTGGGTTTGGTGGTGTTGGACGCTTCGCCGGCTGGCTGGTGTGGGCCGAAGACTGGCCCTGCCCCGGCTTATACTGGCCGCGTCCCCTCTGTCCTGAAAACCCTCTCTGTCTATGCCTGAACTGACCCAGGGGGGATTGGGAAGACTTAGGCGGAAGAAACGGCTTAGAACCCCCTGGCTGAGCTTTAGTAGGAGGCTTAGGTTTGGGGAAGTTAAATGCGGGTTTCTTAGCCTGTGCGGGACTGTGCTTCACGGCCTGTGCCATGTTAAACACTGTTCGCCATACATCAGGGGACATTAAAGAAGGTGTAAGTACTGGGGACATTACCACCTGGTTAGCAATGCGATCAGGCAGCTTGCGAACTAATGACATCCTAAGATCCTGTCGTGCTCGCACCGCCTCAAGTAAGGCTGTGCGTATGTCACCTAAGGATTGAATCGACGACTGAAGAATCAGACGCCGGGATAACTCAACTGATCTTCGAGCATCCGCGTCTGCGATTGCCTGAGTAGACCTGAGTAAAGACTTAGCCACCTGTTGAGAAACTATGTACTGTGAAAACAGGCGGAAAGCTTTTCCCCTTAGCCTAAATTCTCTGTCTAGGTGAGAAGGGGTAGGGGTAATGAATGGTTCCTTTAGTTCACAAAGATTAATCTTAGGGGCAGCTAAAAAAGAAAATAAAGCTGACGGAACTCCGCCGGCAGAACCTACCGGCATGGAGAACCATGAATGTGTATCCTGAGGGATCTGGTGGGAAGATTTAGAAGTGAAAGTGGTTGCAAAGTTTTGAGCCTCTACCTCCCAATCCACCCAAGGTCCTGGTCCCAACTGTCCCACCTTCAACACTGGATTAGCTGTCTCGTCTGTGACGGTCTGTAAATCTAGTTCAGGAGTAAGAGCCGACAGAGCCTTAATATCATTAAACCCATCCAGCTTAGACCAGTCTGAAAAAAGTTTTGAAGCTGAGGCAGGGGGTAAAGCAGGCTTAGATGCATAAACAAAATAATCCTGATGATAATAACTAGGTATAGCCTTGATATTTACGTCCAAAACATTACCCAAGGCATCCAATGCCCTTAATTTCTTAGACTTATTTCCCTGGATAAACCACTCACGTGGTACCGGGAGTTCCCCTGACAAGGTAGGCTGGGCAAGCTCTGGCTTAGAGGGGTTCAAAGGGACCCATGACTCGTCTGGCCCATAAAGCAGGGGCATAGCTACCTTTCTAAGAGGCGCTTTGTCTAGAGGGGGTGGATTAACATCCGTAATGACCCTGACATTTGACGTAGTGAATGCCGCCGTAGCTGGCTTAGAGCTCCCTGCCGGTGACAGAGTAGGAGGGTTAGGAATCTTAGATAAATCGATTGACGTTATCAGAGGCCGTACCGCAGAACTTGTCAAGAGAGCCCCCAAGTCCATTGTGGGGTTTTCTCGTTGTTGATTAAAGAATTTTGATAGAGCATGAGTAAGTAACCCATCAATTTCTTGTGCTGTAACAAACTGGTTAGATGCAGAACTTTCAGGTGAATCAGTATTATCATGGGCGGCGTCCAGGCCTGAGCCTGACCCTTGTCCCTCCCTATCTGAAATTAATGACACTTCATCTTGTTCCTCCCGATCCTCCTGAGAAGACCCCGCCGAGGCAGGGGCACCTTGTTTCCAAGATAAATCAGGGATAGAGGATGGGGTCGCCGCGTCCCTGTGGACATCGGCTACTGTGTGACTCGTATGAGTCGGACGTGGATGGTCAGACCCTGGCTGAGCAAACCGCCAAACACCGAGGCTCTGGCCTACGCTCTCTTGAGAGTCTGAAACATTCTCAATTATTGAATTTCCTGAACTTTCCGTTTCTAGGGTTAAAATATCAATAGGTAAATCTTGTTTAGGGACAGGCGCTTCACTATACTCTGAGGCTGTAACAGAAACATTTTCAGGTGTAGAGGTACGATGAGATGCACTAGACTTAGTAGAATGTCGAGAGGACTTCTTATGGGAATCCTTTTTGGAGGATTTGTGGCTACGGTGTGACCGCGAACTAGACCTAGGTTTGGAAGAATCACCACCATGGCCACTGGGGGAAGCTTCAGTCTTACACTTCTTACTAGCCGGGGAAGAGGCCCGACTTGAAGACCGTTGTCTGAGGGGTGACCTTGACCTCGATCTCGCCTGCGACGAGGAGGTGGCTGCCGGGGGAGTAGGCTCTCTCGGGCGTTTAAACGTATCCACAGACGATACAGAACCCTGGCTAGTCTCTGTCGGCTTAAAACCCGTTACTCTAGAGGTACGTTTAGAGGGAGGGTGCTCTGACAGCAACTTATCCCAAAGTGGGACGTTGTCACATTGAAGTGACTTATGTGCGACAATGGTAGTATAGGCCGACATTTGTTGTCTTACCTCTCTCAACGCTACCGCCGCGGTCTTGTCATTGTCACACAGGACTTTATTGGCTAATTGGGAGCAAAATGAACAATTAAGTGTAACCCAGAGACCCCTTGAACGGTCTAGACATCTAACACACCTTATGCAAAGGGTATGCGCAAAAATTGGGATACCCGCGCAAGTAGGGGTAATGCACAGGGCAAAAACTGGGGCCACATTAGCCATGACAGAGACTGGTGTGAGGAACTACCGCCGGGTCTGTATTGGTCCGCCGGAGCTCAGCTCTGGAAAAATAAAGAAAAAATTCCAGGAATTAATGCTCATAAGGTTAACCCAAGTGTTCGCATACAAGTGTTAATAACCCGCCGGGTAACGGGATGCAAAGACACAGCTAACACATCTCGCTACGCGGCTGGGTGTAAAGAGGCTAAACAAATCTTCTTAGCTAAAGAACATGAAGAATACCCTCTGATATAATGGTCCAGTATGGCACTTATAGTCTGTAGGAGGTGGTGACTGTCTCAAGATTCAATTTTGTAACAAAGCCCCCCTCATAAAGACGCCGGCCCTTGAAATATTTTAGTAGAATAGCCCAGGGCAGGAATATACGAGATCTGATTTTTTAACGAATTGTCCCAAACGATCGTCGTAAAAATAGAAGGCGGCGATACTGAAAGTATCACCCAATTAAGGTTAATCGAAATTGAATTTGTTTATAAATTCCTTAGTTCCTCCACTTAGGGGCACCCGCCGGGTGTGGGAATCGATTTGGTTAAACCTCACTGATCCTTCAATTGCCGTAAGAGTAAAGGCAGCGATACACAGAGTATCACTCAAATGGATTGGTTAACTATAAGAGACCTAAGTCGTTTTATCCCACCCTGCTCAGGTGCACCCGCCGGGTGAGAAGTCTAAAAGTTAACCCCACAAGTTCCTGACCCCACTTCTTTGTAAAAGATCGCCGGGGAGGAACGCCTAAACAACAGCTAGGTTTTCCATGTGGTTGTCGTAAACCAGGTAGAAAAACCTATAAAAAACGAGTGTTCTCAAGAACGTCGTTTCTTTATATATATCTAAATATATATGTAAGGATGGGTACAGCCATCCCGCCGGGAATTTTAAAGGAGGCCTGAAACCAGGCACCCACAGAGACGCAGTCCTGGAGAGCCACAGACACCTCCCCACGCCGGGGAACCAGCCAGAGTTAAAAACCACGTGTGGCCCAACACTGCTCATCGGTCAGGATTTTTCATGGTGAAACCGAGAAAAACCCGCCGGAAGGCAAACCCCACCCAGAACAGACACCATCTGAACAATACGACACGAGGAGAGACACGCACGACTAACCAAGGTCACAACATAATCCGTGGAATTAGCCAATACACAACTAAACCAGGAAACAAATATAGTCCGAGGAATTAGCCAATACACAACTAAAACCCGGATACACATGACACAGTAGGGCATATTTAAAAATAAATAATAACACTAGACATGTGGCAAAGCTACGAGCGGCTGGCTAGGCCTAGGTAGACGGCATGAAAATAGTTGAAATATAAACACACACTGGAATATCACAACAGGAACCACCGCCAACACACCACCGAAGCGATAACTTCCCACCCCGGGAAGCCTGACACGGACCCAGAAAAAACTTCACTAAGTGAAGAAAAATACGCTGGGAACGTCAGCAAACACACAGCTTACCTCATCAGAAGGATAAAAGGCAGCAATAATTAACGCGTAATGAAAGCCGCCTGCATCACCAACTAACACAACTGTGAAAAGTTCACGTGTCCACAACAGGACCACGAGGGTACATCCGAAATAGATGCCCCATACATACGACCCAAAATACACTGCACTGCGGGCAACCAGCCCAGGACACTCCTGCTACGCCTATCCTAACCTTACTCGATACATCCCAGAGTAAACAAATGAGAAAAAACTCACTAGGTACGCAACGAATGCGGAACCAGCGGAGCCTGAAAGGTACGTCCGGGCAGGCTGAGCGCAGAGCAAAGAAGGAGGAATGACGCCTGATTCAGCGTCTGGTCAGAAATCCACACAAGTACATCCACGATATGATGGAAAGCTTATTGGATAGTTATTCTTATTTTCTTTTTGTTTTTATTTTTTACGAAGTTTTTTCGTAGTGAGAACCCAATTCATAATGACTGAAGCCATGAGTGAGGTCGCGTGCGCTCATGATGAAGGCTCCTCAGTTTTTAAATGCTCTGCGCGGTAGATTCAAACTACGGCGGATTAGTGTTTGAAGAGGATGCCTTATGTAATAGGCATGTTCGTCAATGATGGAGGGGCCACTAATAAATATAGTTCTGCCAAAGTGACAGCTCTCCATGCCACCATCTTGGCACTGGTCTTCCTCCCAAGAAAGTTGGCACAGATGTCATGATGGTTGTTGGTTTCCTCGACGAGGTATTCCATGACTTCATTGTCATAGAAGCCACAGAAAAGTTCACTGGGGGTAGCATCTGGGCCACAGGGATATGTTGGTGATACCCCGGAACCCATCTGTACCTCGTCAAAGGCAGGACAATCTGGCTCAAAATCAGCCCCACCTGTCCACACTAACAGGTCGGATGCTGATGCTCGAGCACGTGCAGGTGCAGCAGGCACACGCCCTTGGCCACGCGGACGCCCTGGCCCACGCCCATGCCCAGGGGCAGCGGCGTCGGCAGACTGACCACGTCCACGACCTCGCCCTCTAACTCGTCTTGTCGGGACTTCCTGTTCCTGTTCCTCTTCCTCCTCAGGCGACGTCAGGTCATCTGGGGCAATGTTGGGGTCGTCAGCATCCTCTTCAGGAGACAATTCTGGTGAAGAAGTGACCGGGCGTCGGCGGCGTGGGAGGCTGCGGGAGGTTCAACAATGGGAGCCTCGGCCTCGGGAGTTGGGCTCCTTTTGCGGCGAGCCGAGGGCTTTTCCGCATCAAATAATGCTCTGCGGTGTGTTGAGGGCTGTGGCACACTACTAATACCACTTGAAGAGGCCCTTTGCTCATCCTGAAGGAGAGATGAAGCCGAGGGCTGTGGGTGACCCACGCGGCGTCCCGGGTCAAGGCGTCGGGACAAAGGAATGCGGGTGGTTGCTAGACCAGGGTCGGCGTCACTATCACTGTCTTCCGCTTCCCTAGCCTTTTCTGCTGCTGCCCTGCATGCTTTTTTAGCTCCACTTTTCACCAAAGATTGTTTATAAAAATATTTGCCCACTTTCAAGGGTGTACGGGCAGGCAAAGGGGAAGGTCCTGGGCTAGGGCTAGGCCTAGGCTGACCTAGCAAAGATGGCGAGGGGGTAGGCCTAGGTTCTAGCACACTTGGAAGTTCAATAGCACCTTCCTGAAACACTTCCACATCAGGATCATCACTACTGTCTCCCCCCTCAAATAAATCTACATTATCGTCGTCTCCAAAGCCAACGAATCGTCATCTTCGCTTGCACTTATAAATTGTTCTTTGTCCACCAAGCTTTCGCCACTGCTCTCTTCAAGATCAAAAAGTTCTCACTGTATAGCACTATCACTCAACAAACGCTTCACTTTCTTTCGTTGAGCTTTCTTCTCGGTTGCAACAGGCGTCGAAGTTGCGAGTGGGGTAGCAGTGGGGCGCGCGGGAGGTTGCACCGAATCGGACGCGACGGAATTCATTTTGTCACTATAACTCGCTGTGGCGGCCACGTAGGAACTGATAACGGTAGTAGTTGAGGCTTGGTGGCGCTGCGATCGCCCCTGCAAAGTCAAATTTGGCCGCGCGAATTTTGAACCACGCTTTCAAGCACAGGGATTTTATAAGGACACCTGGGCTCCGGCCCATCTGCCGCACTGTCATTTTAAAATGCTGCCCGGGTTGGAAGGGTTAATAGTGCAGGAGTGTGGAAAACGTATGCCGTGCGGTGCGGTAAATTCGAATGCCGTACTTTCGTTAATGTTCCCAGACTTTTCCGTACATATGTACGGGCCTGTCAAATATTGTCCGGGGGTCGGTCAGTGACCGGGAAATCCGAAAACCGGCAATTGGGGGTACGGCAAATGGAGGGTCGAGTGCATACATCATGCTCCATGTTAAGGGGACAGTGGCTCTTTGTTTGCTCTATTAAATAATTTATTCATATATTTGTTTAGTTTCCTCCCTAGACCTCTATCAAGCTTAGAAAAACACTCCCTAGACCCCCCTTCAAGATAGATTTGTAAATTTTTCGGTAGAAAAATGTCCCGGCCAAAATTCGCCTAATATTACAGGCTCGCTATTGCTCGCAAGGAAAATATCGACACCTAAATGGCACGAAGGGTCCTAATATTGACAAAGAAATGGGGTGAAAGGTCATAAAATCCCCAAACTAATGGAACCAATATCGTAAATTCTCAAAACTAGTGGGGCTAAACATTAGGGAGAAGGGTGTCCAGGAAAACGATCTTCCTCCTCATAAGTTGGTATCACACGAGCGCTTTTCCCCTCAACACTGGTCTGCCAGTTTATGAGGTCAATATTTGAAATATTTGAGTCACCTAAATTCATCTATCATACATACATACATACATAACATTTTAAGACTGAGTGTTCCACACATAAGTGCAGTTTCAGTCTCTTGTCCTAATGGCGGCGTTCCAGGCAACCCTGTTAAGGGCTGCTTCACTTGTCAAGTTTTTGGATTTGAGATCGGCGCGTATAGTCCGATCCCAGGTCTTCCTCGGTCCACCCCTTGGTGCAGCTCCCTCCACAATCACAGACCTGCATTTTGTCACCCAATTTTGTTCATCCATTCTCTCCACATGTCCATACCATCCCAGTCTACTTGTACGCATCACCTCGCTAATACTCTTTATACCTAAACGTCTCCTCAGCTCAACATTTGTTATTCTATCCTGTAGCCTGGCCCCACACATCCATCTCACCATTCTCATCTCATTACGCTCCATTCTGTTGACATCCTCTACTTTAACGGCCCATGTTTCTGAGGCATACGTCATTGCACTTCTAACACATGAGGCATACACCTTTCCCTTCAGGGGGAGAGGCATTCTTTTCATGGTCAGGATTGGCATCAATTCTCTGAACTTCCCCCAGCCACACCTAATTCTAGCAACAGTGGCAGCCTCGGCCCCACCACCGGCAGAGATGGTATCTCCTAGGTAACAAAACTTGTTCACAGCTCCAAAGACTCATTTCCAAAATTCACAGCCACAGGATCATCACTTAACACAAGCTCGCCTTTGCACACTACGCACTCAAATTTCTCTATTTCTGACTTATCCTTCGGCAGGGGCCCCTTTATTCTACTACAGCGCTTACTCCCATGGTGTACCCAACATCGACAGATGCTACATTGAATTGAGTTAACGCCCACTCCCTTTCCACACACTGCACATGGGTATGCACCGCTCTTTTCCACATTGCCTCGTCTCAAACTACAATGCATAACCTTGGTTTTGTTAATATTGACTCTTAAACCCTTGCTCGCCATGCCCTCTCTCCACTTTCTGAATTGGCCTCAGCATCCTGCATACTGTCAGCTATTAGGACTAAATCGTCTGCATAAAACAGTTCCAACGGGAGTCCGCCTCTAAAAACTCTAGACAGCGCCTCCAAGACCATAATAAAGAGGAGGGGGCTTAACACTGAACCCTGATGGACTCCAACACGGACTGCGAATTCATCACTCAGTACACCTTTCACCCTCACCGAACTTCGCGAATCCTCATACATCTTCATTATCACACGCACCAGCCACTCTTCCACACCAAGTTTCCTCATAGCCCACTGTACAACATCTCTAGGTACCCTATCAAAGGCCTTCTCCAGGTCCACAAACACAAAGTAAAGATCCCTGCAATCCCATAGCGATTTTTGAAATACACCAGGAACGAAAATTCCTGGGAGCGAAACTTCCACCCCCAGCAAGATCCCTCCCTCTCTTCCACTTCCATCCACATATTACACGTCTCGTTAATCACAGTCTTCTAGATACAAACCACACTTCCTTACCCCCTGACATTCTTGAAGTACCCACTAAAGTATGTATTTCATTAAATACTAACCCTGCAGACTATAATACTCTCATCGTGTACAGGAACGAGGCGATCTGAAGACACCTCGCTCTCTCTACATTACGAAGGTATAGGTACGTACCCCATACTAACTAATTGTATCGAAATACCTCTGCTGACTTATATATGTCTAATTCTGATCAACCTGCAGACGGCCATAACTGCAAACCAGGTATTATTGTATTCATGATACAGTAAACTTCCGTTAATCCGAAGGGCAGCGGACCGGCCCTCGTTCGGGTTAGTGGATTTTTCGGATTATCGGACTTTACCCCTATGAACCTGTGTATGACGAAAACATTGAGACATTAGGCCACCCCAATGACACAATGGTGCACACACACATATCATATGTTCATGAAATCACTTCAAAAGTTTACCATTGTCATTGTAGCCTATTACCTACTTCAAAACATTCAGATTAATGGTCAAAGGAATCTGCTGATATAAACGTCTTCTTCTTCTTCCGTCTACTAGCGAGTTTGTCTTGCTCTTGAAGATCAGATGTGGTTCGGGAAGTAATGCCTTAACAACGGCACTTCCCTGAGAGGTTCTTGTAATTTCCTTTTGATGATTTCCTTTTGTGACGTGCTCTGTTATATTATTGTATTGAAAGCACCCTTGTCTTGTTGTCTTGAAAGCACCCTTGGACGCTCCGATCACTGAACTATAAATAGTAGCGTATCGGAACGTCCAAAGGTGCGTTTTCAAGCTCAAGACTAATACGTCCAAAGGTGCGTTTTCAAGCTCAAGACTGAATGCGCTTGCAGAAAATGCGGTGCAAGCCAGTAGCGCATCGGAGCGTCCCAAGGATGCGTTCAAGAGCAAAACAAACTCTCTAGCAGACGATATGGAAGAAGAAGAAGAAGAAGGTGTTTACGTTTATATCAGTAGCTTCCTTTGACCATTAATCTGAATGTTTTGAAGTAGGTAATAGGCTACAATGACAATGGTAAACTTTTAAAGTGAATTCATGAACATATGATATGTGTGTGCTCCATTATGTGTCATTTGAGTGGCCTAATGCCTCAAAAAGGGGACTTTGGGACTTCTTGAAATTCGGACCATCGGGTGAATTCGGATTTGGCCTCAAATTGAAACATTCGGACTATTGGGAGATTCGAATCATCGGTCGTCGGATTAAAGGACTTTTACTGTATATATACTGTATATATGTTAACTATGACAGCCCTCTAAGAAGAAGACAAGGAGGGAAGACACCCCTTTTCTCTACCTTACGACGGTATAAGTATATGCACCCATGCTAGTTATTATATGTTATTATATTGACTCCCCTCTGCCTTGTCAGTATGTGTATGTGTAACCCCATGCCCGATTACCCCTTATTCTAAGTAACTAAAGTATAATCCTACCAAAGCAACAGACATACAGACAGACAGACATTCACCAACACGGTCGGAGGGAGAGGGAGGGACAAAAACACCCCGCCTTTCCCATCTACTCCTCCCCCAGCCCAATTAGAAGCTTATCGCCTCAGCAGCCGGCACTGGACAACCCACCCCACCTCCCACCTCTCCCGACTGGACCTCCACACCAATCCACATGCTCCACACTTTTCAACTCACATTCTTCTTAGTATACAAACCACATCTCTTTCCTGCCCACCATTATTATGATACTAGATGATATAAGAACATAAGAACATAAGAAAATGGGAGTCTGCAGAAAGCCGATTGGCCTAAGCAAGGCAGATCCCTGTCCCACACAACCCCAATTATAGGCTCAACACTCTAATACCCTGAGGATCATCTTACCAAAATGGTTAGAGATTAACGCAGAATTACGGGGGTCTGCAGAGCGCTGATTGGCCCAACCCGGCTGATCCCCCTTCACACCCAACCCTTCTCGTCCATATGCTTATCCAATTTTATCTTAAAGCTCCCTACCGTTTTTCGTCCCACTATAGCACTTGGTAGTCCATTCCACCCATCTACAACTCTGTTACCAAACCAATATTTGCCTATATCTTTTCTGAAACGAAATTTATCTAATTTGAAACCATTGGTACAAGTTCTTTCGCTATCACTTTAGTACATTTGTCATGTCCCCTTTGTTAATCCCACTAACCCACTTGAACACCTCTATCATATCCCCTCTAACTCTGCGTCTCTCTAACGAATGTAAGCCTAATTTCTTCAACCTTTCTTTATACGGAAGATTTCTAATATTATGGATAATTTTTGTCATTCTACGCTGTACTCTCTCCAATGAATCTATGTCCATTCTGTAATAAGGACACCAAAATTGAACAGCATAATCCATATGGGGTCTCACTAATGACAAGTAAAGTTTTAAGATAACATCAGCAGTTCTGTTACTCACTCCTAGAGATGAACCCGAGAATCCTGTTTGCCTTGTTTCGAACGCTTATACACTGTTTTCTAGGCTTCAAATCATTGCTAACAAACACACCTAGATCTTTCTCACAATTTGAGTTTTCTAATTCCATATTAGCTAGTTTATATTTAACATTTGTATGCATCTTCCCTATCTTTAATACCTTGCATTTGTCAATGTTAAACTTCATCTGCCAATTTACTGACCAATCGTGTAAGGTATCTAGATCCCTTTGGAGGCACTCTATATCTCTATCTGAATCAATTATTGTTCTCCCCATTTTGGTAACGTCTGCAAATTTACTTATCCTACTAGTTATACCTAAATCAAGGCCATTTATGTATATAACAAACAACAGAGGACCTAATACAGATCCCTGGGGGACACCACTTTTGACTGCTCCCCATTCTGACTTCGTACCATTTATGCTGACTCTCTGCTTCCTACCAATTAGCCATGACCTAATCCATCCCAACAACGCCCCACCTATTCCATGCGCCTCAACCTTTCTCATCAATCTCTCATGGGGGACTCTGTCGAAAGCTTTACTGAAATCTAAATATATTATATCATGACTTGTCATTATCTACTGCTTCATATACCTCTGAGAAAAAACTAAGCAACTTAGTAAGGCAAGAACGTCCCTGAGTGAATCCATGCTGAGAAGAATTTATTAAATTAAATGTATCTAAGTGGTTTCTCATTTTACTAGCAATAATTGACTCTAGTAGCTTTCCTATGATTGATGTAAGACTAATGGGACGGTAATTGGATGCTATTGATTTGTCACCTTTTTTGAAGATCGGAACTACGTTTGCAAGCTTCCAAGCTTCTGGAACTATACCTGTCTCTAATGACTTGTTAAATAGAAATGTTAATGGGTAACTTAACTCAACCCTACATTCTTTTAATACTCTAGCTTCCTAGCGTATACCTCATCAGGACCAGGCAATTTATGAGGTTTCAGTCTGTCAATTTCCTTAAGCACATCATTTCTACTTATAGTAACCGTACTTAACCTATTTTCTATACTATCGCTATATACCTTACGGACTTCTGGAAACTGTGCCAAATTTTCATTAGTGAAAACGGAAAGAAATTGACTATTTAATGTACTGCACATTTCTAAATCATTTTCTGTCATTTCTCCTATCAAAGTTTTAAGGGGACAAATTACATCTCTAACCTTGGATTTATATATATCCACCCCTTGCTTTCTGATGACGTAAGCAGTAATGGCCGCGTCGTATGCATGTCCCTGTGACTGTCGTAATTACTGTTGTATTAATTTCACGTGCGTTTAGCTCCAGCTGAACCCAACTATAACCGCCACAGGCAACATGACTGCAGGCTATGTATATGATTAATGAATATGTTTATCTTTAACTAGGACCCCCCTGCAGGAAAAGTAAGAGGAAAGCCACCTCTTAACTCTCTGTATTATGAGGGGTACAGATATATGACTATGCAAATTATTGTATTGGTTATGGCACTACCATTTTATTGTTAGGCCATGAATATGATTAATGAATACGTGACAGCCCCTGTAGAAGAAGTAAGAAGGTAGACACCTCTTAGCTCTCTGTATTATATAACTGTGCCACTTAGAAATTGATTGTATCATTTACCATTTTTTACTTGTTACTTATTAACATACTAACCCCGCATGATGACTGACCTACTAACTGTAGAATAATAAGGAAATCGCCACCTCGCACAATCTATTTTTCCCTAAACCTTGAATTGCATAATCCAGCCTGTATTTCTTTTCTAGCCTCCCTTCACACGCCTTCTACACGCCTCGTCAAGACACTTCCTTCTCGGAGTACAGTTCACACAATCCTATCTTTTTTTTCCGTTGCAACCAGGCAGGCGACAGCTATGCATGCATGGACGACGACCTGATCACCCCACGGAAGCGCCAATGCCTTGCGTCACGGGCTCGCCCCAGGTGCGTAGCCAACACAGTCTATCACCATGATAATTGCACTGCCGCCTGATTATGCATGCCTACTTTATTGACCACTATAAAGCTGTATTTTCTCTCTCTAGATATCTCTCCCTTGTCCACACGTGGTCTAGGTCTACGTGGGTATTTCCACCCTAACCCAGGTGGGCCGACAACAACAAATTAACTCGGCCATCGAGCCCTGCCCAGTCCGGAGGGACTCCTACCTGCGCCGCCCTCCTCGACCCCGGTATACGGGACCACCAAGGCAACCGCGCCTAACCACCACCTGTATACACGTGCCAACACCTGTGAGGTATTACAAGACTTGTTATTCAATCTCACCAAGACCTACAGGTACGAGAGAACTGTTCACTTACCTTTCTTCCCTTTGTTCCCCTTCTTTTTAAAAGTAACCTACTTATCAAGTCAAACGATTAACCACTGACCCTCCCCTCGCCGCCGTGAACAACAAGACGACGGATCCCTTGCTTGCCATGCCACCTGCCATTAACTATTCTTATATGTCGGTGTGTGAACTAACGCTGTTATCTAATTCAGAACATTGGGAACGAAGGGCCAGATTGCCAGATGTTGACCCCACAGCCCTGCACAGCCGCCCTGGCCCTGAATTAGAAGGGACCCATCAGCCTCCGGCCCGGGCAACACCGAGTCACCCTGTCATATATAAACCACGAGAGGAGGAGAGCGGGCAGTTCTAAACATAGCTTTTTGCCGGGCGGGACGTCGCTCTGTTGGAAGACTGTTTTACTCCCTTGTTAGTAACCGACCGGCACCCCGCAAGCTGAACACCAGGAGCTGATATATTATATTCCTGGGCCTGTATTAACCGTGGTAAATCACAGGTCAATATAGGGACCTAAGAGAAGTATATATATATCGCCACACATGCACTTGGGTTGATTGAACCTCTCGTCATGGATCAGAGACAGTTAAGCAAGGTTTGTATTTACCTAATTGCCTAATTGTACCTAATTGTAGTTTACAGGAGTTGAGCTAAGCTCGTGTTGTCCCGTCTCTCAGTCTACTTTTTATCCAATTTTGTCTTGAAAATATGGATGTTCCTTGCCCCTACCACCTCCTCCTCCAGCCCATTCCATTTGTCACTACATCTATAGGGGAAGCTAAACTTCCTGATATTGTTCTTGCAGGTAGGTCTTTTTACTTTGTAGCTGTGGCCTCTAGTTATTCCTGTATCCATAATTAATATATCCTCCCTATCCAGCCTCTCCAGCCCCCGGGTACATTTGTACATCATTATCATGTCTCCCCTCTCTCTCCTCTCTTTTAGACTCGGTAGATTTAATTTGTCTAGCCTCCCTTCATATGGCAGTTCTCTGAGACTTGGAACCAATCTAGTGACTGCTCTCTGGATTCTTTCTAACTTGTGAATATGCTTCTTTAGATGCGGGGACCACACCACTGCTGCATACTCCAATCTTGGTCTAATCATACTCTTCATAATTTTCGCTACCATGGTCTCATCCAAGTAGTTCAGAGCAACTTTCATATTCCCGGCCATTGCATACATTCCGCTAAAGAGCTTGTTAATATGTTTCTCTGGCGACAAATTATCTTGTATAATCAACCCTAAATCTTTTTCTTTTTCGGCCGTTGTGCAGACCCAATGCTTACGTTTGTCCGATGAGACGCTACCCTGGCCTCAGCCCAGAAGCAGACCATTTAAGATCCATAGGAGAGACCCTGAACTCAACTTCATCACCGGTCAACCGACCCGTCTGTAACTTCTTCACACAACTGGACCCCCTGGACGGCCCCCTGGAGCAGCCGAGAAGCCCCCGACGACACCAGATTCAAGAGGAGAAGAAGATAACCTGATCGGGCACGATTTCCTATTATAATATCAGTGTATAGATACCGTGTTACTAAACCGTTGTATTGCCTGTGTTCACCTTTGAGTTATTTGCTAACTATAAAGAGATTTCGAGTTGATCCTAGAGTCTCCTGTTTTGCCAGAGATTCGTTATAGTAAAATATATTAGGAGATAATTACCGCGACAGTATTTACCCCCAGCCACGACACGAGTTACACTTAAATTGAGTGTTTTGGTATAGATATTCTGCGATCCCATAAACAAGGGATAGGTCGTCAAGTATAATTTAATCTCAGTGACGAATTATCATCCGTGCATTAACAATTAAGAGTATACATAAATAATTGCCTACTTGACTCTGCTAGATCGTGTAAAGTCGAACCTCAACGTTAGCCCCCACTTAATCGAATAACTAGAACCTTAGGCCTAAAGCAACGTTCGGTATCAGACATTGTGTAAATTAAATCAGTGCCCCCTTCAAGTGACTTTCTTATCGCTTCTTATCATGTCCGTATCGGAAGAATAATGCCCGAGACTCGGAAGTGGCAGTGCCTTACTCTAATCCAGATCCACGATTGTGCTCGGAGAATGTAAAGACCAAGTTCTTCCTACTGACTTTACTACTCTTATCCATGTTCTCCAAAGTGAATTGACTCTTTTTCTATACCGCGAGTGTGTTAAGTGAAATAAAGCTGTATTACAAATCACATTCCAAGATTCTATTTATGTGTTCTGTTGACCCCTCACATGTACAGTAGAATCTCGCATCCCACGATTTATTGGTACCGAAATATGACCGTGGGACCGGAATTCGTGGGATGCGGAGTATTAAAGTAATGGGGAAAATTACAAAAGTACTGGAGGCTATCGTCGGGCGACTATTGACCTTCACTTTACATGCCAATAATCAAAAGGTAAGTTGCTTTAATGAAAAGAAAGGTAAGTAAAACACAAACACAAACCTTAGAAAAGTTGATGAGGTGCTTAGTGTGATGGATGTGGTGATAGACGGGAGGCGGATGTTAGTTACCACCCTCCGTGGCCCCACTCTCGTTCTCCGTCACCCCACCGTCGCCGCCAAAGCCCGTGAAATCATCGTCGATGGCATCAAGTTCGGCGTCATGTAGAGCTTCTATTATATCTGCCTCATCATCATCTTCCTTCTTCTTCAGGTAGCGGGTCATTAGGGCTTGGTGGCGATCGTTTACTTTGGCATTGTAGAGGTCATGGAAACTTGTGCTGATTTTCTGAATGTATCCCAGGAACTGTTCACGAGAATCAGAGATGCCAGGTGTGCCTTCCAGCTCTTCCTTCAGGTTTTCACAAAGTCCCAAGATGACAGACAGTTGCTGAGTTGTTGCTTCTTTCTGTTTTTCAACTTGCTGTGGTTGTTCTTCTTGCTCTGTCTCTTCCATTTCGTCCTCCGCTATCATCTCTTCTGTTGTTTGTTCTGGCCTTAGTGGGTTGTGAATCAGTTCCTCGATGTCTTCCTCGTTGACTTCGTTGACTCCGGGGGCTCGAACACTCCTCACTGCCTCAAGAGTTGCCCTCATCAGATCCTGACCTTCTGCAGCCTCATCCACTATTAAGTGAGGTAACAGTGGCTTCCAACCATGCTTAATAGAGGCCACTGAAATATAGTTCCAAGCCTTCACAAAGAAGTCTACTGCATGACGAATATTGAAAAGCTTCCAAAATTCTTTTACAGTCAGAGTAGCATCGGCAGTATTGGAAGTTGGTTGCATGGCAGAGGGTGAGGCAGAGCGTGAGGCAGGGGGAGAGGTGGCGGAAGAAGTGGAGGGCTTGCCAGGAGGTTCGTCTGAGTCACTTGATTCCATCTCTCCAATTTCCTTCAGTTCCTCTTGTGAATCGGTGTCTCGGTTCATCTTGTCATGCAATTGCTTGTAAAATAAAAGTTTCACATTGGCAATGATTTCCTGATCCATTGGCTGGATTTTGGAGGTGGTATTGGGGGGAAGAAAGCAGACTTGCACAGCACTGTGGCGACCAACCAGAAACTTTGCATGGCTAGGCACATTATCCAAAAACAAAATGACTTTAAAATCGATGTTTTGGCGCTTGCAATGGGCTTTAGCATCCGGGACAAAATGATCATCAAACCAGCTGATAGAGAGGGGTGTGGTCATGTATCCCTTGCGAGTTTGACTCCAGTACACATTCAAACGATTCATGTCACAGTTCTTGTAGGCGCGAGGCTTGGCAAACTTATAAATTACCAAAGGTTTCATTCGGTGAGTTCCGGACGCATTGCAAGTCAAGAGAACACTCATGCGATCCTTTGTCATTTTTACCCCCTTTGCTTGCTTTTCTTATACTGAGATGAATGTGGATTTTGGTGCTCGCTTCCAGTACAGTCCTGTCTCGTCACAATTATATATTTGGTCCAAACAATAACCTCCGTCGTCTATCAGTTGGCGAGCAATTGCAGGGTAAGAGTTGGCTGCAGGTTCATCAGCAGAAGCCACCTCACCCTGGTACACAGCATGCTTCACCCCACACCTTGTTTTAAACTTTTGAAGCCAACCTGCTGAGGCATTAAAAGGCAC
Organism: Paralithodes platypus; assembly: GCA_032716605.1. NCBI lineage: Eukaryota > Metazoa > Arthropoda > Malacostraca > Decapoda > Lithodidae > Paralithodes > Paralithodes platypus. The sequence continues at coordinate 4,515,151 of CM064500.1, read as the reverse complement.
TGGATTTTGTATGTTTTTTTGTTTACATAGTGCATCGTAAATCTTACGTGCCTCTGCTCTAATTTGTGGGCCTGCAACACCTGCTTTCTCTTTATCTCGCCTCTGAACCCACTTTAACAAATAATGTTCAGTTATAGCTAGCACTTGATTTTTTTCACTGTACTCCACCACTGCCCGACTAGCACCACCACCTTTACCACCAGAATATTTCTCAGCAACAGCCAACGATTTCTTCATCTGTTCCTTATTCTTTCTAAATGTTCTCACAGTTCCTTCTGGACAGTTCATTCGTTTTGTTATATCACAGTTTCTGTAGCCTTCTTCGATCATTTGAATAATCTTTTTCTTCTCTTCTACACTATACTTCCTCAGTTTTTGGCCACACCGATGATGTTTGTTTTTGTCTTCTTTGGCCTTTCCTGGTCGCTTAGGTGGCTCCTTTCTTTCCCCACTAGGACCACTGGGGCCCCCACTACCCTGGGAAGCCATCATTGTTCGTGGGTCGGACCGCGGGACGGGTAATCACAATGAAAAAAACAGGTAACCTTGAATAATTCACACGTGAGAGAGCTGGGACAATAGGAACACTGAGCGGGAAGCCTAGGAGCGCGTCATCAACATGGCCGCCAACAAATGCTATCCACGATGCGTCGGTGCGCATCCGTGGGACTCGTGTGGTTTTTCGTGGGATGAGAATTCAGGTAGCCATTGGATAGTACCGTGGGATGCGTAATCGTGGGATCAAAATGCGTGAGATGCGTGACTCTACTGTAAGTACACACACACACCGAAAAACACACACACACACACACTCACTCGACCTAGCCAAACACCAATAACACACACACGTGTTTCGGTAATGGTACCGCCGGTACACTGATTTTTCATTTGAACTTATAACTCATTTTATATAAGTTTATTATGAAATATTATAAAGAATTAAGGTAAGTATATAAGATATATAGTACAGTTGGTCCTCTGGTAACGCAAATTTTGGAAACACGGTTTTGGTGGCACGCGGTACACCCCAAATATCCAAAATGTTGCTAACACGGTCAATACTTACACTGGCGCGGGGTCCAGCTGGGCGCTGAACCTTTACTCCCGACTTTCATAATTTACCGATGCTCATATCTCTGCAAATATATGGCCTAACCAAGTGTTTATGCCTACCAGAGGTAGATATGATCGTCGCTGTGCGTTGGGTGAAGACTAGAACACCCTACATTGTGTGAGGTGAGAAATATAAGACGGGAATTCCGAAGTTTCCGATTTTCGTCATTTACCGATACTCATATCTCTGCAAATATATGGCCTAACCAAGTTTTTATGCATACCGGAGGTAGATATGATCGTTCCCATGCGTTGGGTGAAGACTAAAACACTCCACATTGTGTAGTTAATGTGCGAGGTGAGAATAATTACCGAAACACACTTATGTTATTGTTTGGCTGTCGAGTGAGTGTGTGTGTGTGTTGTCATTGTGTGGAAAACTTGGCTAGGATATCTCGGTCGCCGAATCTTTACTCCCGACTTTCGTAATTTACCGATGCTCATATCTCTGCAAATAAATGGCCTAACCAAATGTGTATGCCTACTAGAGGTAGATATGATCGTTGCTGTGCGTTGGGTGAAGACTAGAACACCCTACATTGTGTAGTTATTGTGTGAGGTGAGAAATAATAAGACGGCGAGTTATGCAGGAATTCCGAAGTTACGATTTTCGCCATTTACCGATGCTCATATCTCTGCAAATAAATGGCCTAACCAAGTTGTTATGCATACCAGAGGTAGATATGGTCGTTGCCGTGCGTTGAGTGAAGAGTAGACCATTCTAAAATATGTAGTTATTGTGTGAGGTGAGAAATATGATGGCGGGATTTCAGAGCTTCGATCGAAAAATGTCGGCTACTGCTGTGATAACTAGCCTAGCTGCCTAGCCTAAACAAAATATTTATTCAGAGGTAAGAGTTGTTGCAATGGGCAAATCAACTCATTGCACATGTCAAATAACCTTTATAATTGATTTAATTATTATAACATAGGCTTCTATGGAGAAAAAGTGGACTTTGTGGAAATCCCCAGAACACCAAGGTACCTTTAACATGTAAACATATGGGTTCGGTAACGCATTTTTTGGTAACACGGGAGGTTACCAGAACACATTAGCCGCGTTACCGGAGGACCAACTGTACTTATGATTAAATTATCGTATTTCGACGATTTCGGTCACTCGGAAAATCAGCTGATGAATCTTGGCGCTCCAAATGTACTTGCCAATATTGAAAGTACAGGATAGGCCTATTCGTCGTATAAGACCACCCATGATTTTGGTGGGATTAGTAAAGGCTTAGAAATGTGTCTTATACGCCGGTATATACGGTAGGTGAATGTGTATTCGGACTTATAAACTTCGGACATTATTTCAGCCTTTCGGATTTGTTTGAAAGGCTGAGAAAAATTAAATCGCATTCGGACCGAAGAGCCGAGTTTCGGACTTATAAACTTCGGGCATTATTTCAGCCATTCAGACAAATCCGAATGGCTGAAGTGTGAAGTTCGGCCCTTTCGGACTTTTGACACTTTCGGACAGGGGTCTCCCCCAATTAGTCCGAAAGAGCGGGGGTCTACTGTAATGGTAGGATAGTCTTTTCGATAATTCTACAGCTTCACAACCCTTGATTTGTCGCTATTCTGTTGCTCCTAATAGGTTAATATTATTCATAGTAGACTTAGTATGGTTCGATAATGCTCGGATATATATATTTGACTTGAAATAGATCTATCTATCTATTGCCTGACGCCGTGATCCCCGAAGGGGTGGCCACGAATGAACCGCCCCCATGCACCTCTGTCCCCAGTCAGTCGACGCCCCTCCCCCCAACCAGCACCGCCTTCGCTCATGTACTTCCTCACTCCATCCTTCCACCTCTCATTCGGTCTACCTCTCTGTCCCTCCACCTCGCTATCGTACACCCTCTTAGTCATTCTTTCGCTTTCCATACGTTCCTTATGGCCGAACCATCTCAAGTTGTTCCTTTTCACACTTTCCAGCACATCTACCTCCACACCACACCTCTTTCTTACTTCCTCATTAGTCTGTCTATCCCTCCATGTAACTCCGCACGCACTCCTTAAGTAATTAATTTCCACTGCTCTCACTCTTGGTCTGAGTTTCTCAACCAACGTCCATGCTTCGCTTCCGTAAGTCAGTGTCGGGATTACCACACTGTCATGCAAGGACTTCTTCACTTCCATACTGACCACCCTATTTCTTGTTACTTCTTTTAGCATTCCTACAACCCTCTTCCCCTGTTGTACCCTATCCCGCACTGCTTCATCCATAGTCCCATCTTTACTCAACACACTGCCCAGATACTTAAAAGAGTTGACGATCTCCATAGCCTGACCGTTCAGCTTCACCTCACACTCTGTGACTTCACCCCTTTCGAAGACCATAACCTTGCTCTTCCCCGCATTTACCTTCAAATTCCGTTTTTCGCACACTGTTCCAAACTCATTTACCAGACCCTGCAACTCCCATTCATTATCACTCATCAGAACTGTATCATCCGCAAACAGCAGTATAGGTAGCTTCCACTCAATTCCCTCCCTTTTCAGCGATACACCAACATCCACTGCTCTTGATAGTATTTCTTTCATGACTCCATCCATATATACAGTAAACAACCACGGGGACATCACACACCCCTGTTTCAAACCAACATTCAGGTCAAAGAACTCGCTCTGCTCACTCTCCACACGTACTGCCGCCTTTGCACCCTCATACATGCTCTTCACTGCTTTCAGCAACTTGCCCTCTACTCCGTATATTCTAAGTACTTTTCACAAACCTTCTCTATCCACTCTGTCATAGGCCTTCTCCAAGTCCATAAAGGCAACATACACCTTTTGTTTCTTCTCCAGATATTTCTCCACAACACAATTCAGGGTAAAAATCTGATCTACACATCCTCTTCCCTTCCTAAAACCTCCCTGCTCGTCGCCTATCCATTTCTCCGTTCTCACTCTCACTCTCTCAATCACTACCCTACTGTATACCTTCCCTACTACGCTTAAAAGACATATTCCTCGGTGGTTACCACACACTCCTCTTTCCCCTTTGCCCTTATATAGGGGGACTATTATGCCAGTCTTCCAGTCATCGGGTGCACTCCCCTTCTCCCATGCTAGTTTGCACATTTTCCATACCCATTCGTTCACTATCTCACCACCATACCTCAACATTTCCCCACACACTCCATCTGTTCCTGGTGCTTTCCCCAACTTCACTCTTTTCATGGCTTCCCACACTTCTGACCTCCTGATCCCCACCTCCTCCTCCACTACTTCTCTTCTTCTCCCTCCCATACCATATCCATTATCCAGCTATGTTTGCTGGCTCTTCATTCCTTACATGTAGCAACTCATTGAAGTACTCCCTCCATCTTTCGACTCTCTCTTGCTTCTCGGCTAGCATTCTCCCATTCTTATCTTTCACACCCTTACTGTTTCCCTTGCTACCTTCCCTAATTTTCTTGACTTCTTTCCAGAACAGTTTCTTACTCTCCCTCCATTTTACACTCAAGATTCCTTCCAAATTCCTCATCTACTCTTCTCTTACTTTCCTTCACTACTCTCTTCACCACCCTCTTACTCTCCACGTACCTCGCTCGTTTCTGTCTCTCGAAATCTTCATTCCTTCTACTACCCAACCACTCTCTATATGCTTTCTTCTTTTCTTCCACAGCTATTCTTACCTCTTCTGTCCACCATGCTGTACCTTTCACTCCCCTCCCTCTTCTCCTCACTCCACACACCTCCTCACATGCTGCACAGATCTCATCCTTAAACACCTTGCTCATCTCCTCCACTTCCTCCATAACTTCCAGGTCGAACCCACCTAGTCGTCTTTCCACTGCTCTCCTGTACTCCTCCCTGACTTCCTCCTCCTGCAACCTCTCCACCCTCCTCTCGCCTCCCTCCAGCTCTCCTCACCCACTTCTTTTGTATCCTAACCTTAGCTACCACTACATAATGATCAGACAGACCCTCTCCAATACCCCTATACACCCTAGCATCCATCACAGATTTCTTCATTCGTTCATCCACACATACATAATCAATCAATGACTTTCGTTCCACCACTGTCTTATCCTTCATCGTCAACATCCGTTTCCACGTGTACCTGTGGATCATTCTGTGTCGGAAGAAGGTGTTGGCTATCCACAGCCTCCTCCCCACACATACATCCACAAGTGCACTACCATTCCCATTCACCTCTGATGGTACCCCCCACCCTCCCACCACTCCCTCAACTTTCCTATCACCCACCTTACCATTCATATCCCCAATCAGAAATATTCTTTCGTTCTTGTCAAACTTCTCCAGGCACACCTCCACATTCATCCAGAACTCCTCTTTCTTTCTTTCAAGTATATCCTCTGTCGGGGCATACACGCATACAATCACCCACGTTTGTATTCCTACTTTCATTCTCACCCACACAATCCTTGAACCCACAGACCCATACTCTCTTACACATTCCTTCCATTTGCTACTTACAAACAAACATGCACCTTCTCTCGCTGTTCCTTCACTCACTCCAGCACACACACCCACTCTCTCACATCTGAACCTTTCCATTTGGTCTCTGTCATTCCACATACATCCAGTCTGGCATTCACTAACACTTCCAGAACCTCTCTCTCTTTTGTGCCATCATTCATGCCACTAACATTCCACGTAGCCATTCTCAGAATGTCCGAAGGAATGTCCTTAGTCGGTCGTGGTTCGTCAACGTAGGTTCCATCCGCATCCGAGGCTGTTCGTTCGTTTTTCTTTGCTTAGATATTTTTTCCGGGTGGGGGTCGCAAGTCCTCCGACCCAACCTCTTTAGTCGCCTCTTACGACACGCAGAAGGCACATGGGGCATATTCTATTCCCTAACCCCCAGAGGAAATAGATACATTCAAGTATTAAAGATCACCCCTGGTGGCCTATTTCTGTTTAAATAAACATAAAATTGTTTTCGGTTCGGCTATCACTGCGTATTCAAATTTAATTTTGTTTTGTTTTAATTTTCGGTTAGGCTATCACCGCTGATAACCTATTTGTGTGTATTTCAACATTTTTGTTTTCGGTTAGGCCTATTTAAGTAAGTGAAGCGACCTGAAGGGAGTGAAGTGTTTTTAAAGTGAGTTTAGTGTTTTTAAAGTGAGTTAAGTGTTTTTAAGTGAGTGAAGTGATCTGAATAAAGTGATCGTCACCATGCCTCGTGCCTGTACGAACTGCGCCGGTAGGTTTGGTGCTTCCATGTTTGCTCCTGCCGATCCACAAGTCTGCCGACTCTGCCAGCAACGAGAGGATTTGACAGCAAAATTGGATGAAGCCCACAACAAGATCAACGCCCTCACCAGGAAGCTGGAATCACTCCAAGAGTTTGTAACACTCAACGTTGGAGTATCACTAACTCCAATTGTTTCAACTCCAGCATCCACCACCGCTCCAACGTCATCTGCCAACAATCCAACACCTGCAGTAGACACTGCAGCAGATGCTTCTGACGAACCTGAGCCGACATCAAACCAGGACAGCCGCCCTGTTCACCTTAGTCTCTCCCCCACTCCTCGTGCAAGAAGCCTGCTAGCATGAACAGTACCAACCCCTCGCCCCCGTTCTAACCACTCCTCTCCCCGACCTGTACGTAGAGTCCCGCCACCACAGGTTTCTGGAGTTACACCAGTGAGGAACGGTGCATGGCCAACGCAGAAAAGGTCTCATCTACCAGTCACAATGTCAAACAGATTTGAGATATTGGTAGAGATGGAAGACGAACCAGAAGAGACCAGGCTCGTTGGGGATTCCATCCTACGAGGACAGGTCGAAGAGTTCTGCGACAGAGTCCCAAATCAACGAAAAAGATTTTGCATCCCAGGAGCTGGACTAGACGACATTGTGGAAGCCTTCGAAGATACCACAAAGGATGCAAATGAAAATACCCTTTTTGTCATCCATGCTGGTTCAAATGACGTCATGCGCACCAGATCCGAAGAGTTGATGGAGAAATATCGCAAGATGATCCAGCACTACAAAAATAAGTCGAGGAATATCATCATCTCAGGCATTCTCCCCAAGATCGACGCACCTGACAAATTCTACGACAAGGCCTTCAGCACAAATAGCCGACTAAAATATTTGTGTCTGAGGGAAGACGTTGAATTCATCAACCTCTGGGACAACTTCTACAACCAGCCTACTCTGTTCCGCAAGGATGGCACTCATCTAAACCCTGTGGGTTCAGCACGCATGGGTCGTCTCCTACACGAAGCAGTCCGCAGCCATGGATCAAAAAACGCCATCCGAGAAGAAGCAGCAGTGACATAAATCATCCAACGCCAAGAAAAAAACAGAGGCAACCGAGGACCACCAGCGATAACGACCGAAGACAGCGAGGACCGAGGACAGTCATGAACATAAATGTAGATCCGACAAGAACCAAAAATATTATTAAAGAGCGTTCCGTGAGTTCTAAAATAAAAAATTTAAAGGTTTTCTATGCAAACGCTCGTAGCATACGCAATAAATTTTCAGATTTAGAGGAGCTAGTGTTTACAGAAAATTATGATGTGATTGGCATAACAGAATCGTGGCTCAATATAGAGACTTTTTAGCAGAGTATTCACTTCCCGGTTATGTAATGTTTGAGAAAAGCCGAATAAATCGAAATGGAGGTGGCGTTTTACTTTATATCAAAGAAAGTCTTAACCCTACCCTCTTGTCAAAACCTCAAATTGTGAACGTCAACGCATCTTTTGTGCTAATAAAGAATAATAAAGGTACAAAAATAATACTTGCATTAATATACAGACCTCCAGCTCAATCAGTGCAAACTGACCGAGAAATTTACGAACAAATTGCAGATGTAAGTAACTCACAAGATACCGTAATTTTTGGCGACTTTAATTTACCTGTGACCAAGTGGGGCGATACTCTTACTTCACACTCCGGACATGACTTGTATACGAACTTGCAAGAGAGTTCGCTTTATCAATTTGTTCGAACGCCGACCCATGGTAATAACGTTCTTGACATTGTACTTGCAACAAAAGAAGAATTAATAGAGAATTTGAATGTTGGTGATGAATTCAGTAACAGCGATCATCGTACGATAACTTTCACTTTAAAGTTTACTAGTAACGAACCAAATAGTAGCATCGAAAAAGTCCCTAATTTCAAGAAAGCAAACTTCCATAAACTTAGAGCTATGTTTAAAGAAACTGACTGGAGCTTTTTAATTAACAATAACGACATAAATACATCTTGGAAGTTATTCGAAACCACTTACCTAAAAGCAGTGCAAGACTGCATACCATCGAAAATAAGGCGTCCAGGCCATAATAATAAGCCCAAATGGTGGAATAAAGATATTTCAAACTGCCTGCTTGCTAAAAAATTTGCTAATGATAGATTAAAATCCTCACAAAATGACGAAGAATGGGTAAAATTTGTAGAGCTACGACGCAAAGCCAAAAAGTTAATTAAGCAAAGTAAAAAGACCTTAGAGTTACATATTGCGAATCAAAGTAAAACAAACCCGAAAGAATTCTATAGTTATATCAGAAAGAAAAAAATAGTTACTTCAACTGTTGGACCGTTAGTCGATGAAAATGGAGAGTACACCAAAGACGAAGTACAAATGAGTAATGCCCTCAATACCTTCTTTGCATCAATTTTTACAACAGAAGACCTCAGTGATATCCCTACACCATCGCCGATTCAGATTGATAATTCGGATGTTCTAAGCAATATCACCGTTACAGAGAGAGAAGTATTGAATTGTTTAGATAAACTCAAGGTAAATAAAACGCCTGGACCTGATACAATCTCGCCTAGAGTTCTAAAGGAAGCTAAGGATGAGCTCTCCAAACCACTGACATTACTATTCAATAAATCCTTGCAGTCTGGAACTATGCCTGATCAGTGGAAGCTAGCCAACGTAACACCGATATTCAAAAAAGGCAGCAAATCCCTACCCAGTAACTATCGTCCAATTAGCTTAACCTCAGTTGTATGTAAAATGCTAGAAACGGTCATACGAGACAGACTCGTAAATCATTTAGAGGAAAATAACATACTTAAAGATACTCAACACGGCTTTCGTAAAAAACGTTCCTGTTTAACAAACCTCTTAGACTTCTTCCACGATATCCTCAACCTCTACAAAGGAGTACAAAGTACAAAGGAATACAAAGGAAATCAAGCAACAACAGATCTAGTGACCCTTCTAGGTTGCTTGTCCTCCAAAACACTGAGGATCAAGTGTCCAAACAGTGGTTTAGAGTGGGTAAGGGAACATTGGAAAGGGAACTACTGCCCTGCCACTAACGTGGCAGGACTAGGAAGTTAGTAGGGGACATATGGGTTAGTAACTGAGGGGAGGATAAAGTTATTCATTTACAAACGCAGTCAGTCGCGGGTTTGATGCGAGATATTTGTCTAGGCGGAATTTAAATGAATCAACGGTGCTGCAGTCTATAACGTCTCGGGGAAGCCCATTCCACAAGTTGACAACTCGATTGAAGAAGAAATTCTTAGATTCGTGCGAGTTAAAAGATTTACCAATAATTTTGCAACCGTTTCCCCGCGTGTAATTAGATTGGTCGATAGTGAAGTACTTACTACAGTTCATATTGTCGATGCCTTTGATGATTTTGAACACTTGAATTAAGTCGCCTCTTAATCTGCGCTGGGTTAAAGGAAATAGATTTAATTCTCTAAGACGCTCTTCGTATGGTTTGTTCTTTAGGCTAGGTATCATTTTGGTAACTCTACGTTGAACTCGTTCTAGCTTGTTTATATCTTTTTGGTAATAAGGGCACCAGGATTGAACGCAGTATTCCAGAAGAGGGCGGACTAAGGAATTGTAAAGGGTTAGGATAACTTCTTTGGATTTATGCTCAAATGACCTGCCTATAAAGCCAATTATTTTGTTTGCCTTCTTAACAACTTCTGAACATTGTTGACTCGGTTTTAGGTTACTCGATATTGTTACTCCCAGATCAGTTTCTCTGTTTACATTCTTAAGCTGAGTGCCATTCATCGAATAGCTTGCTTTCTCATTTAGGTATCCGACATGTAGTACTTTACATTTATCCGCATTGAAACTCATTTGCCAAATTTGGGCCCAACATGACAATTTATCTAGATTGTGTTGCATATCGTCAACTTGTTCTTTTGAGAGTACGCTATTTGCAATTTTTGTATCGTCAGCAAATTTTGAGATTGTGCAGGTGAGACCCTCATCTATGTCGTTGATGTAAATTAGAAAGAGAATTGGTCCTAGTACCGATCCCTGGGGTACCCCGCTACTTACATTGGTCCATTTAGATGCCTTACCGTTTATGACTACCCTTTGCTTTCTGTTGCTGAGCCAATTTTCTATCCATTTCAACACACCGTCTTGTATTCCATGCGCTTTTAGTTTTAGCAGTAAACGTTTGTGGGGAACTTTGTCAAAGGCCTTTTGAAAATCAAGGTATATAATATCTACAGCTTTACTCTCATCGTAGAGGTTGAGGATATCGTGGAAGAAGTCTAAGAGGTTTGTTAAACAGGAACGTTTTTTACGAAAGCCGTGTTGAGTATCTTTAAGTATGTTATTTTCCTCCAAGTGATTTACGAGTCTGTCTCGTATGACCGTTTCTAGCATTTTACATACAACTGAGGTTAAGCTAATTGGACGATAGTTACTGGGTAGGGATTTGCTGCCTTTTTTGAATATCGGTGTTACGTTGGCTAGCTTCCACTGATCAGGCATAGTTCCAGACTGCAAGGATTTATTGAATAGTAATGTCAGTGGTTTGGAGAGCTCATTCTTAGCTTCCTTTAGAACTCTAGGCGAGATTGTATCAGGTCCTGGCGTTTTATTTACCTTGAGTTTATCTAAACAATTCAATACTTCTCTCTCTGTAACGGTGATATTGCTTAGAACATCTGAATTATCAATCTGAATCGGCGATGGTGTAGGGATATCACTGAGGTCTTCTGTTGTAAAAACTGATGCAAAGAAGGTATTGAGGGCATTACTCATTTGTACTTCGTCTTTGGTGTATTCTCCTTTTTCATCGACTAACGGTCCAACAGTTGAAGTAACTACTTTTTTCTTTCTGATATAACTATAGAATTCTTTCGGGTTTGTTTTACTTTGATTCGCAATATGTAACTCTAAGGTCTTTTTACTTTGCTTAATTAACTTTTTGGCTTTGCGTCGTAGCTCTACAAATTTCACCCGTTCTTCGTCATTTTGTGAGGATTTTAATCTATCATTAGCACATTTTTTAGCAAGCAGGCAGTTTGAAATATCTTTATTCCACCATTTGGGCTTATTATTATGGCCTGGACGCCGTATTTTCGATGGTATGCAGTCTTGCACTGCTTTTAGGTAAGTGGTTTCGAATAACTTCCAAGATGTATTTATGTCGTTATTGTTAATTAAAAAGCTCCAGTCAGTTTCTTTAAACATAGCTCTAAGTTTATGGAAGTTTGCTTTCTTGAAATTAGGGACTTTTTCGATGCTACTATTTGGTTCGTTACTAGTAAACTTTAAAGTGAAAGTTATCGTACGATGGTCGCTGTTACTGAATTCATCACCAACATTCAAATTCTCTATCAATTCTTCTTTTGTTGCAAGTACAATGTCAAGAACGTTATTACCACGGGTCGGCATTCGAACAAATTGATAAAGCGAACTCTCTTGCAAGTTCGTATACAAGTCATGTCCGGAGTGTGAAGTAAGAGTATCGCCCCACTTGGTCACAGGTAAATTAAAGTCGCCAAAAATTACGGTATCTTGTGAGTTACTTACATCTGCAATTTGTTCGTAAATTTCTCGGTCAGTTTGCACTGATTGAGCTGGAGGTCTGTATATTAACGCAAGTATTATTTTTGTACCTTTATTATTCTTTATTAGCACAAAAGATGTGTCGACGTTCACAATTTGAGGTTTTGACACGAGGGTCGGGTTAAGACTTTCTTTGATATAAAATAAAACGCCACCTCCATTTTTATTTATTCGGCTGTTCTCAAACATTACATAACCGGGAAGTGAATACTCTGCTAAAAAGTCTCTATCTTGTGTATTGAGCCAAGATTCTGTTATGCCAACCACATCATAATTTTCTGTAAACACTAGTTCCTCTAAATCTGAAAATTTATTGCGTATGCTACGAGCGTTTGCATAGAAAACCTTTAAAGTTGCGGTTTTAGAACTCGCAGATCGTTCTTTCATCGAATTTTTGGTTCTGGTCGGATCTACATTTACATTCATGGCTGTCCTCGGTCCTCGGTCGTTATCCCTGACGGTTTTGAATTTGGGTCGTGTTGGTGGAGCTTTATCCAAATTCGCGGTTCTTGACGGATTAGTATTTAATTCCTTTGTAGATTGCCGTCCTCGCTGTCTTCGGTCCTCCTTCCTGGTTGTCCTGTGCTGAGTCGATTTCTTCTCCGAAAATCCTTCACCGCATCGTTGAGAAGACGCCCAAAACGCGCTGCTCCCACCTGGTTCAGATGAACTCCATCATCCGAAAACAAATAGTCATCGTAGTAGAAATTGTCCCAGGTGTCGACGAATCCCACGTTCTCCTTCCTGCAGAGGTTTGCTAGACAACGATTTGTGCTGGTGGCTATGTTGTAAAATCGGCTCTCTACACCGAGCCGGGGGACGATTCCTGAGACGATGATCCTTGATGACTTCTCCTTAAACGACTTGATCAGCTGCTGGTACTTTAAAAGCAAATCTTCCGACCGGGTTCGCTGTATATCGTTGGATCCAACGTGGATGACGTACATTGTATTTGCAGGTGCCAGCTTTGATACTTCGTCAACTGCTGCAACTACGTCATCCACACCACCACCAGGGATACAAAAACGCTTCCTGGTCTTAGGTGCCCTGGCGCAAAACTCTGTGAGCTGACCACGTATCATCGAGTCTCCCACGAGCCGGACTTCTTCTATTTCCTCTTCGTCATCTGAGTCTGCGAATATCTGGAAACGGTTTTGACACTCGGTAATCGGTATGTGTTTCCTGGTCTTGGGGCAAACGTTGTTCCTCACGACACGGAAGTTGTCTTGAGGGGGAAGAGAGTCGCTATTTGTATCTTGAGTATCGGAAACATCAGCTGAAATGGCTACTGTAGGCGTTGAATTGTTGGCAGTTGACGTTGGGGCGTTGGTGGCTGCTGGAGTTGCGGTGACAATTGAAGTTTGTGGCACTCCAACGTTGAGTGTTACAAACTCTTGGAGTGATTCCAGCTTCATGGTGAGGACGTTGATCTTGTTGTAGGCTTCATCTAATTTCACTGTAAAATTCTCTCGTTGCTGGCAGAGCCGGCAGACTTGAAGATCGATAGTAGCAAACATGGACTCACCAAACCTACCGGCGCAGTTCGCACAAGCGCGAGGCATGGTGACAGTCACTTTCTTCAGATCACTTCACTCACTTAAAAAACAATTCACTCACTTTACAACACTTCACTCACTTTAAAAACACTTCAATCACTTCAACCGAAAACAAATATGCTGAAATACGCAGAAATAGGATATCAGGGGTGATAGCCTAACCGAAAACAAAAATGTTGAGATACGCAGAATTAGGCTTCCAGGGGCGATAGCCTAACCAAAAGTTTTTTTTTTTTAAATTGAAATACGCAATAATAGGCTACCAGCGTTGAATAGCCTAACCGAATATAATAAAATTGAAATTCGCAGAAATAGGCTACCAGGTGTGATAACCTAACCTTAAACAAATATATGTATAACAGAATATGTAACTAAATATACAATTCACCAAATAGAGATTATATAAAAATAAAGTGTGACTGCACACAAGGGGTTAATATACTGTGTCAACAGATGACCCTGGTGTCACTGAAGCCTAGTAAAGCAGTAGCCTACTCTTTTTAGATAAAAAAGTGTATCAGTCAAAGGTTATTACAAGATCGTGCAAGCAACAACTAAAATTACAGATATATATAGCTACAGTAGGATACCAAATACAATATCTACAAGAGTTAATAATAAAACAGATTGGCTGGCTATAGGCTAGGCTAGGTTTGGGTTAGGTTAAAAGCTTGGCAGGTTGGGTTAGGCTAGGTTAGTTTGTACAAATACCACCCTTAGCTTAAAGTAAAATCAGTCTGAGGAGAAAAAGTCAAGAATATATCTAGGGGGAAAAGATAAATGAATGCACTTAAATTTGGTACAAAATTTGCTGGAATTTAATATGTATAATCCCCAAATAAGGTTTGTTTACAAAATGGTGTCGGCGTTAGTCCCTGTAGGCGGTTAGTTAGTAAACAATATTGTTTATTAGCAAATTAATATGCAAAGCTTTACTTACATACAAGGCAGTTAAATTGATACTTACTACAGTAGGTAATGGGTAAAATTAGGGGCTACGATTTTATATAAAATAGTAATAAGAGCGTTTGTTTACAAAGCAAAACAAAACAATAGATGGCGCTAGTGGCGCCCTGTCCGAGCAGGAGTCTTGTGATAAACACAAAGTTTTTCAGTCAATACACAGCGAAATATCGTGCAGTGTTACTTACTAAGCTACAGGATGGTTAAACGTGCTCTTAACCACCTTTCATGCACAAGAATGAAGAGGATGAGTAGTTAATACTCAAATTATGATCGATATCGTGAGAGCGTTGACAGAGCGTCTGCAGCGTCTGGCGGTAGCACGGGGTGTGCTCATCTACGATGAGAGTAAAGCTGTAGATATTATATACCTTGATTTTCAAAAGGCCTTTGACAAAGTTCCCCACAAACGTTTACTGCTAAAACTAAATGCGCATGGAATACAAGATGGTGTGTTGAAATGGATAGAAAATTGGCTTAGCAACAGAAAGCAAAGAGTAGTCATAAACGGTAAGGCATCTAAATGGACCAATGTAAGTAGCGGGGTACCCCAGGGATCGGTACTAGGACCAATTCTCTTTCTAATTTACATCAACGACATAGATGAGGGTCTCACCTGTACAATCTCAAAATTTGCTGACGATACAAAAATTGCAAATAGCGTACTCTCAAAAGAACAAGTTGACGATATGCAACACAATCTAGATAAATTGTCATGTTGGGCCCAAATTTGGCAAATGAGTTTCAATGCGGATAAATGTAAAGTACTACATATCGGATACCTAAATGAGAAAGCAAACTATTCGATGAATGGCACTCAGCTTAAGAATGTAAACAGAGAAACCGATCTGGGAGTAACAATATCGAGTAACCTAAAACCGAGTCAACAATGTTCAGAAGTTGTTAAGAAGGCAAACAAAATAATTGGCTTTATAGGCAGGTCATTTGAGCATAAATCCAAAGAAGTTATCCTAACCCTTTACAATTCCTTAGTCCGCCCTCTTCTGGAATACTGCGTTCAATCCTGGTGCCCTTATTGCCAAAAAGATATAAACAAGCTAGAACGAGTTCAACGTAGAGTTACCAAAATGATACCTAGCCTAAAGAACAAACCATACGAAGAGCGTCTTAGAGAATTAAATCTATTTCCTTTAACCCAGCGCAGATTAAGAGGTGACTTAATTCAAGTGTTCAAAATCATCAAAGGCATCGACAATATGAACTGTAGTAAGTACTTCACTATCGACCAAGCTAATTACACGCGGGGAAACGGTTGCAAAATTATTGGTAAATCTTTTAACTCACACGAATCTAAGAATTTCTTCTTCAATCGAGTTGTCAACTTGTGGAATGGGCTTCCCCGAAACGTTATAGACTGCATCACCGTTGATTCATTTAAACTCCGCCTAGACAAATATCTCGCATCAAACCCGCGACTGACTGCGTTTGTAAATGAATCACTTTATTTTATCCCCCCCTCAGTTACTAACCCATCTGTCCCCTACTAACTTCCTAATCCTGCCACGGACATTAGTTCCAGGGCAGTAGTTCCCTTTCCAATGTTCCCTTACCCACTCTAAACCACTGTTTGGACACTTGATCCTCAGTGTTTTGGAGGACAAGCAACCTAGAAGGGTCACTAGATCTGTTGTTGCTTGATTTCCTTTGTACTCCTTTGTAGTTTGCTTACTACGTGGCACATTAGAGAAGCGTCTGGCGGCGGAAACAGATAAATGGAACTCCACATGTTCCAGTCCGTCGGGTCCTCCCGCCGGCGTGATTGTCCGGCGGGTTAGGTACTATCATACAAAAAAGTATCCTTACTAAAATGACACGCACCATTTAGACTGAATGAACGAAGTAATATGGAAACTATTGTTTGAGCTCGAATCGTACCCCACTTTATGAAACTCAACGTTCACGAGAGTAAGGATACTTTTTTGTATGATAGTACAGCGGGAGTTTGTGAGTCTCCTCGGACACAAACAGATCCACTTGTGGATGGTAAGGCTTCGCAATCATTAGGTCGAAAATGTTCTGCTTGAGTGCCCATTCTACCGTTGTGCTCTGTCTCCGAGATAGAGCGTCTGCCCAAACGTTTGCTACGCCGGGGAGATAAGATGCGTGAAGCTGGATGTCCAGCTTGTCGGCTAGCACAAAAAAAAATCTGACACGTTTAGCAACCTCCGAGATCGCGTTGACCCCTGTTTCTGAATGCAGTGAACCGCATTCAGATTGTCCATCCTGAAGGCCACTGATTTGCCCCGTAAAGTAGAGCCGTGAGCCTGAAGGAAATACAAGGGGACTAGTAACTCTTTGACATTGATGTGGGAGAAATCTGAATGGAACCAAAGCCCTTGACCCTGATGCCCTTGGTTTGACTGAAAGCCCCAACCTATCGTGCCTGACGCATCCGTGTCTACCCATACCGTCGGCGGAGGAGAG
Source organism: Paralithodes platypus (assembly GCA_032716605.1). Taxonomy (NCBI): domain Eukaryota; kingdom Metazoa; phylum Arthropoda; class Malacostraca; order Decapoda; family Lithodidae; genus Paralithodes; species Paralithodes platypus. Next base: position 4,498,285 of record CM064500.1, on the reverse strand, counting down.
GTCCATGACATGACTGAGTGCAATGTTTCCCTCTTCGCCCAGACCGCTAGCAAGTTGTGTATTAATTTTGGTATGGGCCATAATGTTTCCGCCGGCAATAGTGGAAACAATTTGTTGCCCTCCAAAATTAAACGTTTCACTTTCAACCGGCCCAACTTTACAGTTAGTTGAATCCAGTTGAGAGAGCTGACCAGAGATTCCCAGACCCTCCGTGTCGTAGTCAGACTGTGAAGAAACAGAAACAGTTTCTTGCGAAACCTGTTCCGATTGTCCACACTCTGACTCAGAGTGAGAGCAGCTGTGTCCCAGACCAGCCCTATCCACTGGACCACTCGTGAGGGAACAAGGTTCGACTTTACCAGGTTTACCTTGAATCCTAGAGTTTTTACATGATTTAATGTTATGTTGACATGATAGGAGGTTTCTTAGACGGGGCAGGACTGTGCTTAAAGGCCTGAGCCATGTTAAACACCGTCCTCCACACATCCGGGGACATTAAAGAGGCAGTTAGAACCGGGGACATTACTAGTTGATTTGCAATCCTATCCGGGAGCTTTCGTACGAGAGACATCCTGAGATCTTGTCTTGCCCGCACCGCCTTTAGCAAGGCTGTACGGATATCTCCCAATGACTGAATAGAAGTCTGGAGGAGCAAGTGTCTAGACAGTTCAATAGCCTTTCGGACTTCCGCGTCTGCGATTGCCTGAGCCGATCTTAGCATTGACTTTGTTACCTGTTGTGTAACTATATACAGTACTGGGAAAACAGTCTATACGCCTTCCCCCGTAGCCTAAACTCCCGGTCTAGGTGAGCTGGGGAAGGTGTCGAAAAGGGATCTTTAAGCTCGCATAGATTAATTTTAGGGGCAGCTAAAAATGCAAATAAAGCAGAGGAAACTCCGCCGGCAGAGAACACCGATAGCGAGAACCAAGAATGGCTTTCTTGTGGAATTTGGTGTGAAGTTTTAGAGGTAAATGTTGTTGCAAAGTTCTGAGCCTCCACTTCCCAGTCCACCCAAGGCCCCGGACCCAACTGCTCCACCTTCAAAACTGGATTTGCGGCTGAGTCTGTAAACGTCTTTAAACCTAACTCAGGTGTTAGAGCCGACAGTGCTTTTATATCATTGAAACCGTCATGTTTTGTCCAGTTCGAAAACAGTTTTGAAGCTGACGCAGGGGGTTGGGCAGGTGTAGAAGAATATACAAAATAATCATGGTGATAATAGTTAGGAATGGCCTTAATACTAACATCAAGTACATTACCTAGCATATCTAAAGCCCGCAACTTCCTAGATTTATTCCCTTGGATTACCCACTCACGTGGTACCGGAAGCTCCCCCGACATAGTGGATTGTGCTACCTCTGGCTTTGCTGGTATCAAAGATACCCATGACTCGTCTGGCCCGTATAAAAGAGGCATAGCCCCTTTTCTGATCGGGGCTTTGTGTAAAGGGGGAGGATTTACATCTGCAACTACTCTCACATTGGAAGTAGTTAGTGCCGCCGAAGTTGGCCTAGTCACAATAGTAGGTGATACAAGGGGAATGAGCGGACTTTGTGTCAAAGCAATGGAAGTAGCCAGAGGTCGGACATTCGATGCTGTCGTGGAAGCTCCCAAACCAACTGTAGGAGTCTCCGGTTGCTGGCCAAAAAACTTTGTCAATGCATTTGCTAGTAACCCATTAATCTCATCAGCTGTGACAAATTGAGCAGGAGAAGAACTATGTGGTGAAGCATCCCTAGTCTGAGAGTCATCTATCAATGAACCTGACTCTAGAACTTCCATCTCAGAAATTATAGAACCCTCATCTCTTTCCTCCGGCCCCTCATGAGAGGATGCTGGCGAGGCCGAGACCCCCTCCTGTTGCCATGTTAAATCAGGGATGGAAGACGGGATCTCCGCATCCCAGTGGACATCTGCCACTACTCGTGTCGCCTGAGAAGGATGTGAGCCGTCACTCCATGGTTGGGAGTACCTCCAAACTCCCCGGTCTTGGCCGGAACTCACTTGTGAGCCAGGCACCACCCCAATGACTGAGCCCTCACTCGAGCCCTCTTCCGGGAGAACCCCCTAAATCTAAAGTTAGTATCTGTGAACTGGGAATAACATTGGGAAACAACCTGTCTGCCGGTATATCCCCCACCACAGTCTCTGACTCCACTTCCGACCTGTCAGATTGGACCTGAGACATGTCGGGAGTAGAGTCAGAAAGCGAGGTACGAGGCTCCGGCGAACGCCGGAAGGACTTTCGTACATGTGAATCTGTTTTGGAAGACTTGTGACTCCGCCTTGATTTCGATTTGGCACTAGGACTGTCCTTGGTCTTGTCCTTCTTACTCTTCTTCCGCGAAGGTGAAGTCGAGTGGCTAAGTGTCTGCTGTCGGAGTGGAGACCGTGACCTGGACCTTGATCGTGACTCCGAAGCTGTCGCCGGAGGAAACGGCTCTCGCGGTCTCTTAGATGTGCCGGGGGAGGGAAGAAGCCCTGTACCTAGCCCAGTCTCTGCCGGCTTACGCCCATTTACTTTACTTCTAGAAGGAGGACGTTTAAGTGGGGGATGCTGAACCATCAGTCGGTCCCATAGAACTACGTTATCACACTGCAGTGCTTTATGAGCCACTGTAGTAGCATAATTAGTAAGAAGTTGTCTGACTTTGCGCAATGCAACCGCCGCGGCCAGATTATCGTGCTGTAATACTTTGATACACAACTGACTACAAAAGGTACAATTCTTTGTCACCCACAAACCCCTTGATCGGTCCAAGCATTTGACACAACGAATGCATAGTGTATGTGCAAAAATAGGGATCCCTGAACATGAGGGCGTTAAGCAAAGAGCAAAAACCCATGGCAGAGACTAGCGAAAAGTTACCCCCCCCACCGGGCCTCACCTGGTCCTCTGTGGACCCGCCGGAACTCCGCCCTGGAAAAAAGAAAATTTCCAGGAATCAATGCTCATAAGGTTACCCCAAAATGTTCTAACACAAGTGTTAATGAACCGCCGGGCAACGGGACGTAATACACCACTATTACCTCTAGTTACCCTGTAGGTTCATATGTAAAGATTTTAGAATATCTTTACGTGTCCAAAAAATTTAAGAATATCTTCTGACATGATATAAAGACGATCAGTTCTTTATAAATGACGCAGTCTTCCCTGTGATATAAAGTTCACCGGGAACCCATAATAAGACGCCGGCCTCCTTATTATAACGCAGTTAACAAGGTAAAGCCCATCTTAATCTTTAGATCTGACTCCTCTCGAAACCTTCATAGATCGCCGTAATTTGAATGTCTCGATACCCAATTGTATCCCTCAATTGTTTGGCTAACTCTACCGAATTGCAAATCCGTGACTCCCACCCTCCCAAGGTTCAACCGCCGGGTGAAAAGTAATGAAAAGTTAACCCCAATTGTTCCTATCCCCACTTCTTTGCAAAAGATCGCCGGGGTGGAAAGACCAATCAAACAAAACAGCCCAGTTTTTCAATGGCTTTGCAAAACCGGCAAAACTATAGTCAACAGGTGTCCGTATGAACCCCTAGTTGAATCGGGTATAGCCATTCCGCCGGGAAACACACAGTAAGCCTGAACACAGGCTCCACTACAGAGACGCAGTTCTGGAGGGCCCTCAAGCCACCACTTGCCGGGGGAAACTAGCCTATTTTAACCACGAGTGATTAAAACTCGGCAACCAGCCGGATTTTCTCGGTGCAATCGAGAAAACCCGCCGGAAAAGGCAACTCACACCCACCAGACGCAATCTGAGAACCAGCCGGATTTTCACGGAGCAATCGAGAAAACCCGCCGGAAACGGTAACCCACACCAACCAGACGCAATCTGAGATAGATAAATAGTTCCTGGATTAAGCCAAAACACAACTAATCCAGGACACACATGACACAGTAGTATATATTTATACCCACCCTTCCAAGGTGCAACCGCCGGGTGTGAATTTAAGTTTATAACGTTAACCCCAATTGTTCCTATCCCCACTTCTTTGCAAAAGATCGCCGGGGAGGAAAGAACTGGCTTTGCAAAACCGGGAAAAACTAAACTCAACAAGTGTCCGCTTGAACACTTAGTTAAATGGGTAAAGCCATCCCGCCGGGAAACACAGTAAGCCTGAACATAGGCTCCACCACAGAGACGCAGTCCTGGAGAGCCTCAAGCCACCACTCGCCGGGGGAAACAAGCCTTTTTTAACCACGCGTGATTAAAAACTCGGCAACCAGCCGGGTTTTCACGGTGTAACCGAGAAAACCCGCCGGAAAAGGCAACCCACCCCGCCCAGATTCAATCTGAACCCACCAAATAGACTGTGGAATTAGCCAAAGCACAACTAACCCAGGACACACAATTAGTCCGAGGAATTAGCCAATACACAACTAATCAAGGACACACAAATAGTCCGTGGAATTAGCCAAAACACAACTAAACCAGGACACACATGACACAGTAGTACATATTTATAACATAAATCAATAACACTTGTACATGTGGCAAAGCTACGAGAGGCTGGCTAGGCCTAAGCAGACGGAAATAATATGTAATCATGTCGTAATATAAACAAAAAGCACTGAATCATATCACAACAGGAACCACCGTCAACACACCAATGTAGCACAAAATTCCCGGCAAAGGGAAGAACTGACTCGGGACCCAGAAAAAACTTCACTAAGTGAAGAAAAAATACGCTGGGAACGTCAGAGAAAAGAAAAAGCTACTTCATCAGAAAGATAAGAAGAAGCCTAATAACGTGTAGTGAAAGCCGCCTACATCACAAAGCTAGCTAACCGCGCAAACGTGTCACGCGTCCACCACGGGACCACGAGGGTACACCCGAAATAGATGTCCCAAACACACGACCCAAAATACACTGCACTGCGGGCAACCTGCCCAGGACACTCCTGCTACGCATATCCTAACCTTACTCGATACATCCCGGAGCAAACAAATGAGAAAAAACTCACTAGGGACGCAGCAAATGCGGAACCAGTGCGGGAGGCACGTCCGGGTAGGTTGAGCGCAGAGCAGAGAAGGAGGTATGACGCCTGAAGTCAGCGTCTGGTCAAAGATCCACACAAGTACATCCACGAATATATGGAAAGCTTATGAATAGTTATTCTTATTTTCTTTTGATTTATTATTTTTTACGAAGTTTTTTCGTAGTGAGAACCCAATTTCATAATGACGAACCATGAGTGAGGTTGCGTGCGCTCATGATGAAGGCTCCTCAAATTTTTTATGCTCTGCGCGGTAGATTCAAACTACGGTAAATGAGTGTTTGAAGAGGAGGCCTTATGTAATAGGCATAATCGTCAATGATGGAGGGGCCACTAATAAATATAGGGGTTGTAAAACAGTAGATTCACCGTATTTTCTTCCATTCCATGGCATTAGAAACTAAACAATTATTAAAAAGACATGAAAAAACAAATAATTATGTTAATTAATAAGGAAGATAATTAGATACAGGAGATAGATACAGTAAATAGGGGGGAAGAGGACTTTAGGTCCATGCAAGCGATAATATGTGCGACAATATATGAAATTTTCAGCGCCTTTTCTTTTCTTTTCTCCATATATTTTGTCTATTTATTTGTATTATATACTTTTTACTTACTATTTTCTGTCTGTCACTTTTACTGTCCTACTTTTCCTTCTGGGGTCGGTAGGCTAGGAATCCTCCTCCCCTTGTAAATTTCATCTACTAGACGAGACAGAGAAAGGGGCGAGGGAACGCGAAAGTGGTCCCAAACCATAAAAATGGAATTTTAAATGTTGTTTCTGTTCGGTCTCTGTCTCGAGTCGGCCACCCTCAGCTATGGAGTAGGTGCCTGAGTATATACATACATACCGATACATTTACCTTTAGTAATGTCTGATGTCACCCCCAAATTACGTACGAAGTCATCCCCATTAAATCTGGGAAACATGAAAATGATCTTGTTAGGGCATTTACCAGTATACAGTACAGTACTTTGGACTTTTGGGAAAAAGTAATTGTGTGTATGGTCTCTCAGATAATTGTGTGTATGGTCTCTCAGATAATTGTGTGTATGGTCTCTCAGATAATTGTAGAACATTCTGGTGTAGGTCGTTTGTCTTCACAGCATCCCATTAGTTACGGTCAGTAGAAGTTTGACACGCATGCAAAAAATGTGTTGTCTTTGTTTCATATTCACTAATTTTTCCGACATGTTACATAAATGGGTTTACATTATGAGTTTATCCTACATTTATTTACAACATTCCTCTTAAATACAACACATTTGTTTTTCACAACCCAACTCTCCTTTCTCTCTATTCTATTTTTGTTTTACATTTTATCCAAAACGTCCAATGTTGTCCACTTGTCTGATGTCACCCAAGATGACGGTAAATACTCATTTCAAATGGTCCTCGGTACATAAATCCACTGTACTGTATAAAAAACAATAGTTGCTCCAACCCATTCTGGACTATTGCAATCAGATATGGTCACCCCACATCATTGCGGACATACCGATACAATCTCCGTGCAGGCCCGCTCATGTGGAACTGCCTGCCTTATCAAATTAAAACTAACAATAATCTCAATGGGTGGATGCGACTCGTTAGCCTTGGTCAGCAACTCATCTAGGGGAGACAACCTTATACAAATCCGGGTGGCTGGGACTCGTCAGCCTTGGTTGGCAACCTGTCTAGGGGAGTAAACCTGATACAAATCCATACTGCTTACCTAAGGGTAAGGCAGGTTAGTGGATGGGCTAGCCGAACACCACTGTAGAAAAATAGTGCTAACAAGATACACAGAGGGCCTCGGAGTCGGACGGATCCTAAATTGAGTGGTCAATCCTGTAAGTCCTTCACTAAACTGGCTCGGGTTGTCCCTCTCACAGGGAATAGGTCCGCTTGGGGGCATTCTGTGTATGGCCACCCTCGTAAGGAGAGTAAGGCGTCTGGCAATAGATAGATAGAGATAGATAGAATAATCTCAACTCCTTTAACCCTCCTGGCCCGGGCAGCATGTTAAAATGACACCGTGGCAGATGGGCAGGAACCCGGGTGTCCTGTTAAAATCTGTAAGCTTGAAAGCCTATTCAGCTTGGTCTGAACGCCGTGCGTCCGATGCATGTAAACAAAGCCGATCGTTGCGTCACCGCACCTCCGAAAACAATAAGGAGACGTCGGATCAATGTTATTGTTGTGACGTCAGACGAAATTAGTGTCTGAAAAGCTCCGATATTGTCAACATCGCGGAAAAATTTGCTCCACTGAAATCGTCATCACAACTGAACCAGTTGACTTACAGAGCTCTACTCAACGCCAGTCTACAGATTGGAAACCGCACTACGTTTATAGATGCGTGGGAAATTTCTAGCAGTTAAAATAACAAAGATACGGTAGCCTAGGCCTAGACGTTTTTTGGCCAGATCGCCCGGATACGACCTCCGTCCCTTGGAAAGGCAGCCCGGGTCACGAGGGTTAAACAGACAATTAAGCATAACATTATGAGCGGATTGTTAAATATTTAACTGGGAAATATATTGTATATAAATGTGTTTCATGAATTTATGGTTTTGTATTGTCAGAGACAGACACCTTAAGATATATTTTTATACCGGTATCTTAAATGGCCAGTATAAGTCTCCTCCTATGTATGTGCAATATATGTATGTGCAATATATGTATGTGCAATATATGTATGTGCAATATATGTATGTGCAATATATGTATGTGCAATATATCTTTTATGTTACTCTGGCAAATAAAATTTGATTTTGATTTGATCCAACAAGCCTTCACAAGAAATATCACTGAAGTCCAGAACGACAACTATTGGGAGAGGTTGAAAAAGCTTGGTTTATATTCTCAGCAGAAGAAGGAAGAGGTACCGGTACATTGTACTCTATATACTTTAATTAATTTCATTGGGGGTGTTTGGTGTTGTGGTGGAATTAATAAAATACAGATTATCAATAGGTTCAGGGATATTTCGTAGCGAGGCCGGTCTATATGATCTGTGCCCCTTGAATATTCCTTCCTCTCACTTAAACAGTAGGCTACCATAGCACGGTTGGGAATATGAACATGATTAGATTAATATCCAGTATTCGAGAATGGATAATAAGTCGTAGGCGTGTGCATAAACCTTTAACCGTCCTGGTGATGTAATGGTTAAGGTGGCAAAAATCTGTGTGTGATTACCCGGGTTCGAATCCCGGTGGATCATATATACTTTAATTAATTTCATTGGGGGTGTTTGGTCTTGTGGTGGAATTAATAAAATATAGAATATCTGGAAGATCCTAAACAAGATGGTGCCGAGCCCTTCTAATTAGAGTTCACAACCGACCTCGAACATGAGAACTGGGCGTAAATGACCATCCCCTCTCAAGTGCCAAGGAGCATCCAGCTTCTCTAACAAGGGCCCCAGGATATTCAAAAGTCTCTGAAAATCTTTGCGAGGCATCACCAACTAGGCCTATCCTAAAAGTAAGTTTAAGTGGCGACTAGACAAGTACCTGGAGACGTTGCCAGATGAACCTCCGGTGCAGGGCTACACAGCACAGAGTAGAGGAGAATCAAACTCTATACCCGACCAGGTGGATCTCCAGAGGAGGGACACAGGAGCAGCGGTGGACCACCATGACTGTAAAACAACACCTTCGGTAAGGATATTTTATTTTTTATGCTATTATCAGATGCACAAAAACAAGCACACACACGGGAAGTTCAATTAAAATAAAATGACTAGAACACCCCGAACTATGAACATGTAGCTTCACTCATACCTTAAACCTTGCAAACAAACCAAAAATCCAACCATTAGGCTATACACAGACGCACAAAAACAAGCACACCTGCCGTTATATTTATCAATGTCATATACATTATACACTAAGTAGTGTTTAAAAACAAGCACACCTGCCGTTATATTTATCAATGTCATATACATTATACACTAAGTAGTGTTTAAAAATCCAACCATTAGGCTATACACAGACGCACAAAAACAACCACACCTGCCGTTATATTTATCAATGTCATATACATTATACACTAAGTAGTGTTTAAAAATACACGTAGGCCTAATTGAATTATATCCCACTCGCTCGATTGTCAATGTTCTGTTGGGTGGGCGAACCTTCTGATGGGCGAACCTTCTGTTTGACGAAACTTCCGAAAATGTAGGGGGCGAGCTTTCTGACTGGGCGAACCTTCCGGTTCCCGATTCAGATAGTGAAAGGGATCTAGATACCTTACACGAATGGTCAGTAAATTGGCAGATGAATTTTAACATTGACAAATGCAAGGTATTAAAGATAGGGAAGATGATTAGTTCTGATGAGTGATAATGAATGGGAGTTGCAGGGTCTGGTAAATGAGTTTGGAACAGTGTGCGAAAAACGGAATTTGAAGGTAAATACGGGGAAGAGCAAGGTTATGGTCTTCGAAAAGGGTGAAGTCACAGAGTGTGAGGTGAAGCTGAACGGTCAGGCTATGGAGATCGTCAACTCTTTTAAGTATCTGGGCAGTGTGTTGAGTAAAGATGGGACTATGGATGAAGAGGTGCGGGAGAGGGTACAACAGGGGAAGAGGGTTGTAGGAACGCTAAAAGCAGTAACAAGAAATAGGGTGGTCAGTATGGAAGTGAAGAAGTCCTTGCATGACAGTGTGGTAATCCCGACACTGACTTACGGAAGCGAAGCGTGGACGTTGGTTGAGAGACTCAGACCAAGAGTGAGAGCAGTGGAAATGAATTACTTAAGGAGTGCGTGCGGAGTTACATGGAGGGATAGACAGACTAATGAGGAAGTAAGAAGGAGGTGTGGTGTGGAGGTAGATGTGCTGGAAAGTGTGAAAAGGAACAACTTGAGATGGTTCGGCCATATGGAACGTATGGAAAGCGAGAGAATGACTAAGAGGGTGTACGAGAGCGAGGTGGAGGGACAGAGGGGGAGAGGTAGACCGAATATGAGGTGGAAGGATGGAGTGAGGAAGTACATGAACGAAGGCGGTGCTGGTTGGGGGGGGGGGCGTCGACTGACTGGGGACAGAGGTGCATGGGGGCGGTTCGTTCGTGGCCACCCCTTCGGGGATCACGGCGTCAGGCAATAGATAGATAGATAGATAGAAGATGATTACAATTGTAAAATATAAACTAGCTAATATGGAATTAGAAAACTCAGACTGTGAGAAAGATCTAGGTGTGTTTGTTAGCAATGATTTGAAACCTAGAAAAGTTTATAAGCGTTCGTAACAAGGCAAACAGGATTCTCGGGTTCATCTCTAGGAGTAATAATAATAATAATAATAATAATAATAATAATAATAATAATAATAATAATAATAATAATAATAATAATAATCATCTGGTCTTTTATTTCTCGCAAGCGCCAGTTCTTCCAGAGGAATTCACTAGCGCTCGTAACACATTGCACCACAATCAAGAGAAGTGTGGTGCAGTTAACCTGTAGTTCAAGCAACAACAACTATTTAACATGGCAGCAGTTAGAGTCTGTAATGACCTGTCATTGTGCCACTTGCAAGATCATAACTCCTACAGAAGAGAAAGGTTTTCAACTGTTTTTTGAAAGTCTATGGAGTTCAGCTGTCTAATTGATAAAGGCAATCCATTATATAACCTAGGAGCCATGAAAGAAAAGGACCGACCAGAGAAAGAGGACTGCTGGATAGCTACCGGTTCATCAAGACGCAGCACATCATCACTGCTTCTCAGGATCGCACCAGAACGTGCTATAGGGCGTCTCAAGAGGTCAGCAAGATACTTAGGTTCGCCAAACATAAGTGCCTTAAAAGTCATAAGACACAACTTAAACTCTATCCTAGCTTTAACTGGCAACCAGTGCAGCTCTATCAAATATGAAGAAGTGGGGGTTCTTGGAGGTAATTCAAATATGAGCCTCGATGTTCTATTTAGTATGGACTGAACTTGTTGTAGCAAGTAATTAGGAAGGCCAACCAATAAGGCATTACAATAGTCCACACGTGATAGGACCAATGTGAACCAATGTTAGAAGACAGCGCTTGTTAAGAAACCGTCTCACTGAATACAAGTTTCTGATTTGGAAATTACAAATTTTGATGACCTGATTGATGTGATTCTCATAGTTCAATTTAGAGTTAAAGTACACTCCAAGGTTTCGCACAGAACTTCTGATGTTATCTTAAAACTTTACTTGTCATTATAGTAGGGTCATTTGCTTGGAATCCGTGACCATTTTGTTCCTACCTTTTTCTCTCGATGGATTTGACAACCTGAACCATTTTAAAGGAAAATTAGCTCCTATGCCCCTCTGAAAAATGACGGCTAACTCTGCTAGAGCCCAATATTCAAAATGGCCGCCAATGCCATCTTGAAAAACATGAAATGTAATATCTCTGGCATCAGATGAGCTACAAGGACGAATGAGGTGTCCTTTTTCACTAATTCTGGCATTACAAATCCACTGGAATGGTTATTGTATTGTATTGTATTGTATTGTATTGTATTGTATATTGTATTGTTATTGTATTGTATTATACAAATTGTACATACTAATCTGCCACTTCACTGTCACTATATGATTCACTGTATGAGCCACTATCAGAATCACTGTCTTCACTTTCGCTGCTATCATCACTGTTGTTCTCTGCCTGCGGTGTATATCTAATATTACTTTTTTACTGTTTCAGATGAATCGCATGCCCATCTGATGAAAATCGCCGACTTGTGAAGTGACCGAAATAATGGATAATAGAAGAGAGAGTGAAGAGTTACCAGACAAGACATTAAATGAATACGAGTGCATTTTACTCTGTGGTAAGCGATGTACCGCAGATGATCATTTGGAAAACATTATACCTGAGAAATGGGAATCCATCCGGGAAAAGTCTTTACAATGGAAAGAACTTGATAAGTTTCAACATATACAGTACATGAAAATGTGGATTGGGAGAAGGGACCAAAGGATCACCACATGCATAGCACTTGTTACGCATCATTATCCAGCAAGCGCAAGCTCTCTCAAGCCGAAAAAAGCAAACACAAATCCGAGGAACGTCTTGAAAGAGATGTATTTGAGATAAATCTCTCTGTCTTGCTACATGGACTGACCAAGAGTAGGGAGATAGTCGACATAATGTACAAAGATGGACTGGGCATCAGTTACAATGATGTACTTATGATGATGTGCGAGATTTTTGGGTGGTCAATGACCTCAAGTGCTCATCTGATTGCCCCTTCGAACTAGCTGAGGGTAAGCCTGCTATAGTTAACAACGATGACTTCAAGAGCGACACACTGACCGGTGCTGGCCAGTCACACCGCACTAATGTCATGTTTGTGCAGCCAGAATCATTTGATACAGAACTTCCTTCCGAGAATCACGAGGATAGACCAGTTCCCGGTGCCAACTTTGCATCAAACCTCTCGACAACTCTCAAAGAACTCGGAAGTTAAATGCAAAAAGTCAACCCATACAAGACAGCGAAGCGTGGGGAAAACCACCTCTCAGGAAGCCACCACCTGATCAAAGTACTCCTCCTCCCGACACATCGGTGCAAAGAATTCGTGGTGTGATCCATGCATTGGCCAGGGCGCAAGATGACCGAACGAGACCTAAGCCAGAAGAACAGACTGCCTGGGTTTTCAGGGTTTCACGCCAGCATGTCAAATGCAGATGAGAAGAGTCGAGCAATACACCACATGACCTATCCCAACCCACCCAGTAAGACAATTCTCAATGATGTGATGTGTAAGCTTCCAAAATCAATCGAAGAAAAAATGCCTTTTGCAATAATTGTTGGTGATCATCCTGTCTACGTGCTCATGCTAGAGTTGAAAAGTGAGAATGCTGAGCTGTTCAGCAAAATCTTACCATTCATGGCACCCTTCCACATCCAAATGTTGTTCATCTACACTATATACAAGAGGTTTAAGGGATCTGGCATCTCAGATGTGTTGGTGGCAGCTGGTGTTATAGCAGACGGGTCTGTTGATCAGGCCCTTCGTGGAAAACATGTTAAGCGTGGGGTTCGCTGCTTGCGACTATTCTACGAGACTCTGGTCCACCATGTCATAGACAAACGTTTGGAAGATTCCCCTCTATCTGAAGAAGTAAAGGCATCCCTTGCCAAGCTTCGACATCCGATTGATGCACAGGAACTTGCAGATGAACATGCAGAGCTAGAGAGAAATGCTGAGCTGAAGGACCTCGTTGATGCTCTCTTCAAGGACTTTGAGGGTGCCCCACAAGCAGAACACTGGATGTCATTCATGGAAATGGTTGAGGTTCTAAATATCCATGCAATCAGAACAAGCAACTGGACTGAGTTCAAGTCCTCACTCAAGCTCATGCTTCCTTTGATGCAAATCTATGATAATGACAAGTATGGTCGGCATCTCCCCGATTTCACCGCAGTGCTTGATACCCTTCCTGTCGATCAGGCTGCATTCATGGAGAGTGGTATGTTTGCACAGTCAATGACAGGAAAACCATATTCGTGTGTCGCCCTCGACATATGGATAGAGTCAACAATGAATAAGGGCTCTAAGCTGAAGTCTGGTTGGTTGGCCATTCTGAACAATGAAAAGCAGCTCCTTTCAAACACTCGGAATGTGAATAACATCAATCGGGTGAGAACAAAGGTCCATCGCCATGCTAATCGCAAGAAACAAGGAAAAGGGAGCATGCTGATTGCTCGTCGAGTAAAATGAAGAAGGATGAACAAGCTGTACAGGATATAAGCGCATGTCTCACTGAATTCAAGTGTGATCCATTTGACCATACAAACAAGACACTTCGATCCCTACAGTCAGGAATCCCAGCCTCAGACGCTCTCGCTGCCTACTTGAAATCGGCAAAGGAGGATGGCACAAGCAAACTGAAGCAGTTCTTGAATGAGAGAGTGTATTCCAAGACCAAGTCTCTCAACGACAGAGTTCCCCGTAGCAAGCGTTTGAACTTTTCAACTCAGGAATTGAAGAAAGCAGATGGTGAGAACCTGAAGGGAAAGACTGAGGAAATGGAGCGTAATGCCTTGGCCTCTGTTCTTGGACTGGTTGAAACGAGTGGTGCCCTCAAACTTCAAGAAGTCCTGCAGCATCGTGTTACAGCCGAGTGCCTTTCCATCTTCAACGTCAATGGAACCATCCGTAAGGCACAGAAAAGCAAGCTTCAACAAAAACTAACTATGACTGTCATTCCAGAGCCTGATGTATACACGTCTATTATTGATATGGGCCTCATCTGGCGCCTAACAACTCCTACCATTGAAGACAGAGAGAAGGGAGACGGTACCAAGTATACCTGGGGAGATTATGCAGAGAAGTTGGTGCACTTCGTTCTAACGAGACACAAGCATGCTGAGCGCATCATTTGCGTCAATGATTCATATGATCAGAATTACACGATCAAGGACAGTGAGAGAATACTGCGCCAAAAAAAAATGCCAATCTGCAATGTCTTCATGAAGACAGAAGATAAATTTCCTTCTAGTAAAGTTTTCCATGCTCTCCTGGGTAAACCTGAGAACAAAATCCGCCTTCAGGCATTTCTTCAAACGGAGTTCCAGAGAACAGCAGCAACAACTAGCACCGAGATCATATACTGTGTAGTTGGCAGCACTGCAAAGAATCTCACCACAGGCAAGCTTGTGCCAGAGCTCACATGCTCCCATGCAGAGGCAGATAGAGCAATGCTCACCATATATAGTGTGCTCTGGTCAGACAGCTACACAGCAGCTGTCGTTCTTGACACAGAGGACACAGACAACTACGTGCAAGTGGCATACTGTATGTTGCTCAGAAGACAACAGGAATCCTGTGTGTGAAACGCAAACGTCAGCTTATCGATGCCCGATGTTTGTGCAGTGAGGCAATGGCTGCATCCATCATACCACTTCATGTCCTCACTGGGTGTGACCACAACTCTGGCTTCTATGGAGCAAGCAAGAAGCTCATCGCAGATCGTCTGGAGAAGTCTAAAGAGGCACACGACCTGCTAGCAGCATGTGGTACACAGCTCCTAGTCACAGAACAGGTCATCAGTGATTTGGAGCGGTTTGTCATTCGATATGTCTATGGTGATACCAAAAGCAAGACCCTGGGAGATGCGAGGGCAGCAAAGTGGAGAGCTCAGAAGAAAAAAAGCACTATCCGACTTGTGCCTGACTTGGACAGTCTCCGTCCACACTTGGAGCGTGCAAACTATCTTGCATATTTGCAAAAGCATTACCAGCTCCAAAGTCACCCCTCACCGATCGGCCATGGATGGCATCTTGTAAATGGCCTATGTCTGCCTGTCCGTTCAACCCAGCCCCCACTTCCCCCATCCATACCACTACCTACAAATCCGCAGGCAGAGAACAACAGTGATGATAGCAGCGAAAGTGAGGACAGTGATTCTGGTAGTGGCTCATACAGTGAATCATGTAGTGACAGTGAAGTGGCAGATTAGTATGTACAATTAGTATAATACAATACAATAACAATACAATAACAATACAATATACAATACAATACAATACAATACAATAACCAATCCAGTGGATTTGTAATGCCAGAATTAGTGAAAAAGGACACCTCATTCGTCCTTGTAGCTCATCTGATGCCAGAGATATTACATTTCATGTTTTTCAAGATGGCATTGGCGGCCATTTTGAATATTGGGCTCTAGCAGAGTTAGCCGTCATTTTTCAGAGGGGCATAGGAGCTAATTTTCCTTTAAAATGGTTCAGGTTGTCAAATCCATCGAGAGAAAAAGGTAGGAACAAAATGGTCACGGATTCCAAGCAAATGACCCTACTATTAGTGAGACCCCATATGGATTATGCTGTTCAATTTTGGTGTCCTTATTACAGAATGGACATAGATTCCCTGGAGAAAGTACAGCGTAGAATGACAAAAATGATCCATAATATTAGAAATCTTCCGTATGAAGAAAGGTTGAAGAAATTAGGCTTACGTTCGTTAGAGAGACGCAGAGTTAAAGGGGATATGATAGAAATGTTCAGGTGGGTTAGTGGGAATAATAAAGGGGACATGAAAGATGTACTAAAGCTCAGTGAATGCGAAAGAACTTGAACAAATGGTTTCAAATTAGATAAATTTAGTTTCAGAAAATATATAGGCAAATATTGGTTTGGTAACAGAGTTGTAGATATGTGGAATAGGCTACCAAGTGCTATAGTGGGATTAAGAACGATAGAGAGCTTTAAGAAAAAATTAGATAAGCATATGCACGAGATGGGTTGGGTGAGAGGGGGATCTGCCAGGTGTGGGCATATCGGCGCTCTGCAGACCCCCGTTTACTGACCTCTGACCGTTTTGGTGAGGTCGGTCCTCATGGTATTAGTGAGCTGGGCCTATAATTAAGCCTTGTAATTGGGGTTGGGTGTGAGAGGGATCTGCTTTGTGTGGGCCAATCGGCTTTCTGCAGACTCCCATTGTCTTATGTTCTTATCAATGAATTCCAATAATGTATTACAACAGCGATTGAGTTTTGAAGCCTCACGTACGTTTAGCCTACCATAAAACATGCATGGGGGGAATTGAATGACGTTTTCACCCGTAACTTTAGAGCACTGAGACTGAATCGAAAAAATTGGAATAGGCCCTATAATTTGAACCACTAACCATTTGAAGCTTTATATTTTCTGGCTCGCATTATATGTTTTAAACAACTTAAGAAATACCAGTATAAAAGAACATAAGAAAATGGAAGTCTGCAAAAAGACGATCGGCCCACACAAGGCAAATCCCTGTCACACCCAACCCCAATTACATAAGAACATAAGGTCATAAGATGGCGGGAAACTGCATATGGCCATGCGGCCCACATGAGGCAGCTCCCATTCCCACCCAGCCCAAATCACCCATATGGGAATCCAACTTATGCTTAAAGCTTTCAACTGTTTCTGAGCTAATTACTGTTCTGGGCAGTGCATTCCACATGTTAACAACTCTATTCCCAAACCAGTGCTTTCCTATATCTTTCCTAAATCTAAACTTATCTAATTTGAAACCATTTGAGCGGGTTATGTCGCCGTTCTTTAGCTTTAATACCTCATCTATATCGCCCTTATTTAAACCTTTTATCCATTTAAATACCTTTATCATGTCTCCCCTACATCTTCGTCTTTCTAGTGAGTGCAAGCATAAGATTTTCAACCTCTCCTCATACAATAAATTTCTAATATTATGTATCTTTTTCGTCATTCTTCTTTGGACTGCCTCTAAAGGGTCTATTCTGTAATAAGGGCACCAAAATTGAACAGCATAGTCTAAATGGGGTCTTACTAGTGCTAAGTAAAGTTTTAAGAAAAGTTCAGCAGTCCTGTTGCTAACACTCCTAGATATGAACCCTAGAATTCTATTTGCCCTGTTCCTAACACTTATACATTGTTTTCTGGGTTTCAGATCATTACTAACGAGCACCCCCAGATCCTTCTCACACTCAAGTTATCCAATTCTACATTGTCTAGTTTGTATTTCGCATCTAAATAACTATTTTCAATCCTTAATACCTTACATTTGTCTACATTGAGACTCATCTGCCAATTTATGGACCGCTCGTACAAATGATCGAGAACATTTTGAAGACATTCCCTGTCGCTAGCTGACTCTATTATCCTACTTATTTTAGTATCATCAGCAAATTGGTAATTATAGGGAATAGGCTCGCACCCTTATTATGTGATATATTGGTAATTATAGGGAATAGGCTCGCACCCTTATTATGTGATATATTGGTAATTATAGGGAATAGGCTCGCACCCTTATTATGTGATATATTGGTAATTATAGGGAATAGGCTCGCACCCTTATTATGTGATATATTGGTAATTATAGGGAATAGGCTCGCACCCTTATTATGTGATATATTGGTAATTATAGGGAATAGGCTCGCACCCTTATTATGTGATATATTGGTAATTATAGGGAATAGGCTCGCACCCTTATTATGTATATATTGGTAATTATAGGGAATAGGCTCGCACCCTTATTATGTGATATATTGGTAATTATAGGGAATAGGCTCGCACCCTTATTATGTGATATATTGGTAATTATAGGGAATAGGCTCGCACCCTTATTATGTGATATATTGGTAATTATAGGGAATAGGCTCGCACCCTTATTATGTGATATATTGGTAATTATAGGGAATAGGCTCGCACCCTTATTATGTGATATATTGGTAATTATAGGGAATAGGCTCGCACCCTTATTATGTGATATATTGGTAATTATAGGGAATAGGCTCGCACCCTTATTATGTGATATATTGGTAATTATAGGGAATAGGCTCGCACCCTTATTATGTGATATATTGGTAATTATAGGGAATAGGCTCGCACCCTTATTATGTGATATATTGGTAATTATAGGGAATAGGCTCGCACCCTTATTATGTGATATATTGGTAATTATAGGGAATAGGCTCGCACCCTTATTATGTGATATATTGGTAATTATAGGGAATAGGCTCGCACCCTTATTATGTGATATATTGGTAATTATAGGGAATAGGCTCGCACCCTTATTATGTGATATATTGGTAATTATAGGGAATAGGCTCGCACCCTTATTATGTGATATATTGGTAATTATAGGGAATAGGCTCGCACCCTTATTTTTCATGTTTTTTTCCTCCAGATTTTGAGAAGTGAGTGTATTCATGGTCTTAGTTATAATGCCAATGTTGGATACACGATGGGTTGAGGGGGGCTTTGCCCCCCCTCACCCCCCCATGAATTATTGAAATCGTCATCTATGTTGCCAGCAGGGGGTAAATATTGATTACACTGCATAAAGAAGGCGTTTGTAAACAGTGAGGATGTCCGAAAGAGCTCTGAGATTGATTAGAATGGGCGTTTTTTCGGTCAATATTAAGGAGACGGACCACAGCTATTTTCAAGGATTTTATTTTTGTGGATTTGTTATTTATATGATTTATTAGGTTTCTATAATAAAATTTATTCATGGAAATTAGGGAAAATATCAAGGAAACTGGCCAACTTTTATTTCGTGATTGTTTTTTTTTGGTATTAGCTAGTTTTCATCATTATACAGTGGTTGTCATTAATTAGAATCTCCGGGAAAAACGTTTCCCCCATTATCCAACAATCTTAAGATACGGCCCCCGATAGTGGGGAGGGCTATGAAGTACAGGGAAATTGAGGGGTAATATTAGCGTAACCTAACAACCTTACCTAACCTAACCTAGTATATTATGTGGGGGCTGCCGCCCCCACATAATAAAATCTGGAAACCTCTGCGTCATATGAGTATGAAGTGGTTAAGTGGGCTAAGAGTTAATCAACATGGCTAAATTGCAGATAATGTTTCAACATCACTTTTTCTTTGATATAATTCATGCCCTCTGCACCTATATGGGTTATTATTGACGAGATAAGTGAAGGAAATAAGTCTGTATTGAGGATATACATTAAAGATTCCGTGGTAAACGTAGCCTAGGCTTGGACCCAAATAACGACGGTATAAAACCCTTACCCTTGGTGTACTGGAGAATAATGGTCTGCAGCCAAATTAACACAATGCCGCTGGAAGCTCCGTTCGTAATCCCGTTAAATAGAAGATGTTGTAGGTGTTTTCATAAAGCAAAAACACTTCACTATTCATTGAACAACAGTTCCACCATTTCAAATATGGCCGACTGGCCAGACTCCGAGAGATTATAAACACCAAGGATAATAAATGAATCAATGTGACGTCGTAGAGGGATTGAGAAACAAAAGAGGCTCATTATATGGACTGACGTGTATTTCTACATCCGTTAAAATATCGCGAGAATTTGTGACGTCACCGTCTAGACAGTGACGTACTCCCACAACAACCATTCATATGCCATCATCGCTCGTGACGTCACACCCAGTTTATTGACCAATAGAATATCAGTATACAACTCGACTCGCCTCCACTCGTCGTCCTCCAGCTGAGCTGGGAAATTGTAGAAAGTGAGTCCACAGATGCCCTCTAATTATCATTTACCAAGTATATTTTCCATTTATAGTATACTACGAAGCAACATACATAATACATATATATGTACAAACAACAAATATGCTATAACACTGCCCAGTTCTTGAGATATAATGTATACCGTTACGCAGGATTATACCCCTTTCTGCTATACATGCCCAAAAAACGAACAAAATCTATAATGATTTGGTCGTGCTGCCGAATTTAAAAAAAAAGTCACTCTCGACCTATTTTACGCATCATCTAGCTAGTAAACTAGATAACATTATATGAGTAATGGCCAGACAAAACACTAGCGCGCAGGTAAAAGCATTGAAAACATTCACAAACCCAAACTGACACTAAACATGCCAATAGAAAAACGTTGCACGCACAACACACAACTGAACAGGGCGGGCAGAGATGCAGGTGTGTCACACGTGTAGGCCTAGGCGCCACTGTGTCTAGTGCGGTTGTGGAAGTGTCTAGTGCGGATGTGGAGTTGCGGACATGTAGTGCAGATGTGGACGTGTCTAGTGCGGTTGTGGACGTATGTATTAGGCCTACGGGTGTGGAAGTATTTAGTGAGGGTGTGGACGTGTCTCGTGTGGGTGCAGCGTGTAGGTTGCTAGTACAAAGTACCAGGCAGCAGTTGACGGCTACTGCCAACACTGTGTCACACGCAAACATACAAACAAACAAACACACATACAAACCACCCACAAACACCCGACCATACTGTCCGACGCGCCGCTAGCCCCGGCTCCAGGCCCCGTGAAACTGCAACAAAACCTAAGCCAAACTAGATCTACAACCTAAGCCAAACTAGCTATACAACCTAAACCAAAACTGCTCTACAACCTAAGCCATGCAATAGTTTCGGAGATATCGGCGTTTGAATGCAAATTATTAGCGCCGCGGCGAAATTACCCCGTCTTACCCTACTGTTTATATCCAAATGTTACTAGACTTTTATTACTACCCTTGTTTACTCATCCTTTTTAACTGCTTTAATAATGCACAATTGAATTGCACATTTGCCTACAATGTTCAAGATTGAAAAAAAAAAAATATATATATATATATATATACTGTATACTGTATATATATATATATATATATATATATATATATATATATACAGTATACATTGGAGCCCCCATCCTAGCTGCTAATCGGTTCCGCAGAAATAGAGCTAGGATTGAAACAGCCAAGATCGGGGCACTGTTGTTATGGGGAAAATTCAATCGGTTCCGTGCTCATGCCAAAATTTGCGTCTTTTTCTATTTTTTGCCTATGAAAACATGTTTTATTGTACACAAATTAAATGTTATGCATTAGCCTATACTGTATCATATAATACACCATAGAATAAGTTTTTAATAACTACCGGTAGGCCTAGAAAAAAAAAGGCCCAAATCTAAACAATTACCGCACTTTTTCCCAGCGTTAGGCTATGAAAACATGTTTTTTGTCTAGGCTACATCAAGTAGCCTAGGTCTAAATCTTATGCATTGTAAATAATAATGTAGACATGGCTAAATGACAGTCCTAACCATAAATACTGTAGATTGGGGCATTGTTTCTATCATGCAATTTTTGTTTAGGTCTAGCCTAGGCCTGGGTTCTAAATTCGTCCAGCCACCCCTCAAGTACCCATTTTGCCCCAAATACATCCAATAAATACATATTATGAGGAAAAGACGTATAAATACGTATTATGAGAAGATTACTTACCACACAGATTTTATTATAAATCATTGTCATATTTAGCCTAGCCTAGGCTAACATCGTCTAGGCTAGGCATTTCAATCGCTTTCGTCCGACATGGACTGGTCTTGTGCTCTGTGTTTTGAGCATGAAATTCCTTCATTGCGACCACCAGGCCAACCATCCCTATCACTAGATGTACTAGAGGTTATAATAAACGCGAGAGATAAGGGGTTCAGGCACAAAAAAGCTTGCAAACGGTTGTTTTGTCAACACAGATACTAGCTAAACTGCAAGCGTCTGCTTAGTGATGACGTCATACAAAGATGGCGGCATCTTGTGCATTTGACGATCGGATCTCGGATTCACTCTCTAAACGGCAAACACCTGGCAGATTCTTTTGTTATGTTAAAACAAAATTATTGTTTTTGTTTGTTTTCTAGTTTTAGGTCGAGTTTTTCGGGTTTCGGCTGGGATTTTGATGCGAGAATTGAGGCTTTTGGCGCGAGAATTGAAATTGGGAATATTTGGTGTGTGGCGCGAGAATTGAATCAGCGAAGACTGATCTAGCGAAAATGGGGGCTCCACTGTATATATTAATTAAAATGTAAAACTTGCAAACTAAACAAACCAAAATTGGGACAAGGACAATATAAAGTCAAATTAAATTATCAAAATCGCTATGTGGAAACAACGTTTACTAAAATGAAAATTATTAAATAAAAGAACACAATCCACCACATAGGGTGTACATTACTACATGAGCAAGTTAATCTGTTTCCCAAGCAAACTAATCGCACATATAACAACGCACTATCGTCACTGTATATATACAGATATATATATAAATTATATATATATTAGTTGAATAGATAGACACTTTTTTAGAGATAATATGTGATGGAAATAAGAAGTTAAACACACATGCAAACAACCATAAATACATAAAATATTCAAACACAAATGCGCTTAGGCTTCACATTCATACACACACACACACACAATCTAACACACCCAGAGGGGTCATTAATCAGTTTTGGTGGAGAGAGAGAGAGCGCGCGGGGGAGAGAAAGAGAGAGAGAATGAACTAATTGAAAGCGAGAGAGAAAGATAGAAGAAGGAAAGAGCGCGCATGGGACCGGTGACGTCAAAGGGTCGCCTGGTGGACCGACCTTATATCTGTAGACTGTGATGTTTTGTAGCCCAAAGTAGCTTGGTTCGAAACTAATAAGTCACTCTAATGTATATTCTCGCCCAAAAAGACTTATTATTAGCTTGGTTCGAAACTAATGAATCACTTCAATGTATATTCTCGCCCAGGATGTCAAAGAGAGTGGAATGTAGCGAAATATACCGAAATAGATCGTTCCATTTCGCGGCAAGAATGTTAAGTGCGGGCGTACCGCCAGCCTTGTTTACACTACGCGTAGTGGCGTCGGACCTTTCCCATCATGTTCCCGTCTATTTTGACTGCCTTTGGATATAAAAATACATTAGCCTAACCAAACAACCTAACCTAACCTAACCTAGTATTCATGTAGTAATGACAGGGGGCAAATAGCAGAAAATATAGCGTCGAAATAGACGGGGCGCGAGGTACCTGTAGGGACTAGGATTAGGCTATCTACCGATTCTACCCTAGTCTAGGCTGTCTATCCTACATTGTGATGATAGGCCAACTGTTATATTTACCTTTAGTGATAATTCAGCCACCAGATTCTTGTACTGGGAGCTCTCCTTTCGTTGAGCCAGCCAGGGCCGACTCCATAACCGCTTTTTCTCTTGTTGTGCCTTCTCTTCCTCCTCCAGGGTGATCACTACCATACCCATCGCCAGGGTCAGCTGCTCCTTCAGTCTAGACATCACCACCACTCTATTAAGACAAAAAAAATACTTCCACGAATTTAGCTAGGCCTATGTCACTGTTAATATGAAGGAATGACAGGAGCTTTTAACTTTAACAAGAATCGAGCTGTGGATTATGATAAGTTAAGCGTCGATCCAATTAACCTTCCCTTAAATTCATGACGATAGCTTTACAAGGTTGAATGTTTTACATTCTAATAAAGAGCTTCTGGGGTCGGCTGGATATTCCTAGCCCAGCCACGCCTTTGTATCGGCTTCCTCCCTTTTAGGGAAAGGTAGCGATAATGAAGAAGTAGAATATATTTGAAAGAAGTAGTTTAAGAGGAAACTCCTCTCCTCCCTTACACTCTTCTTGCTCTCTATCTCTTGTTTCTCATCCTCTTTCTCCATATATTCTCCAGGTATGCTCCATCCTCTCTCTTATGTCCCCTTCCTTCACGCCCTCCAGCCCCAAGATGTACGCTATGCCCACATCCTCATTCGTCTTTACTCTCTGCCACTCCTCTTCCCCTATAGCCTACACTCGCACATTTTTCTTTCCACATGTTCTCTCTCCCTCTCATATGCCTCGCATTCTACCAGCAAATGATCTATAGTCTCTTTCTTTCTTTCACCCCCCACCCAACATTCTTCACATTCTGTCACCCCTCCATTCCATGTCCACGTTCGTGCATTGACTTCTGCTGCCCCTGCCCTGAACTTATATTTATTAGTGGCCCCTCCATCATTGACGATGCGCCTTACTATGAACTCTATGACCCACCTAGGAGAGTAAACATCAAGATTGCCAATCGTAGTGAGCGAAATGCTTTTAAATATAACAAAGCCACTCACGGACTCGTTCTTATGATGTGGGTACCACTACTAGAAAAAAACAGTAAAAAATAAAACAAATTAAAGCACTAAACATGATCCAGCATAATGCGCTTCTCAGACGTTTGTTGTTTATTCTGCGCGTCACCCAGCTCTTATTTGGGCGTATATGTCCATCTTCTAGGTTTTCTGGACGTGTTTGGAGGTGTGCTCAGCCTCGCTTCATTCTTCTCCTGCCTCCAACTTGTGAGTCTTTTCTCATATGTACAGTTGGTCAAGGATGAACGTATACAGTTTTTCGTCTGCTATAGCCACACATGGTTTGTCATGTTGGCAGCCATGACAGCCTTTCCACTAGCCCAAACCATCCCAACACACATGGGGTTTATTATATTGATTCATTAATTAACTCCCTCCGACATATTATGTTCCAGTAAGTCCAAGGAGGCACTTGACAAGTATTTTGGGTCTTGAATTTGGCTCATGAGTGTTGACGAAGCCGTACATTTTTCGTGATTTCCATCCACCAGAATGCTGTTTATTGTGATGTATCATATATCAATGGAAAGAGGAATATTTATAGTATATGATAAAATAAAAAAAAATTTAAATAAATCTAAATATGAAAGTGTAAATGAGTCCGGAATACAATTATTTCCCATGCAATTGTCTTCACACCGTCCTAGCTCTAAATTGTGAGTGATGACCATATATTTTTTTTTTGCTCAAATAATAGTATTTGTTCTCCTCTTTCCAAATCTGAAAACAGAAATTGTTTATCTTCAATAGTTCTCAAGCAGTGACCGAAAAAAAAAAATATATGATTTTGATTTATATGGTTTATAACATTTTCAATTTATTTCGTTGCTACGAAGTGTATGGTTTTAAATTTAGGCTGTATGAATACGGCAAATAATGCTGATGAGTATAAAACAAACTAGAAGTTCCTAGGACAAATACTTTTTGCGCTATGAATATTTGAAATGAAGAGCCAAAATGCGAATATTTACGCTTCACCCATCTCTGTTCCAGCGATGCTAGCCGGGTTCCGAGCTGTTCCCCACCTCGTGGTTGCGTTATTTGCTCAGATACGTATATAACTGTATATATCACCGGAATCGGAAAATTGTGCTCTTTCCAATGGTGAAAACAAAAATAATATAGCATAATTGGTTCGCGAGCTATGCACAATTGTTTCCATGCAGTGACCGAAAAAAAAAAATCTGATTTTGATTGATATGGTTTATAACATTTTCGATTTATTTTGTTGCTACGAAGTGTATGGTTTTAAATTTAGGCTGAATTAATACGGCAAATAATGCTGATGAGTATAAAATAAACTAGAAGTTCCTAGGACAAATACTTTTTGCGCTATGAATATTTGAAATGAAGAGCCAAAATGCGAATATTGACGCTTCACCCGTCTCTGTTCCGGCGATGCTAGCCGGGTTCCGAGCTGTTCCCCACCTCGTGGTTGCGTTATTTGGTCGGATACGTATATAACTGTATATATCACCGGAATCGGAAAATTGTGCTCTTTCCAATAGTGAAAACAAAAATAATATAGAGTAATTGGTTCGTGAGCTATGCACAATTGTTTCCATGCATTGTTATTGTTATGAAAATATATGAGAATGTTTATACAGTTGTATATCTTTGCCACAATATACACCCTTTCCAACGAGAAGGGAAATGGCTCCTGGGTTGACACTGAAAAAACAAAATAAGAAAGCCAGGTAATCTTCAGGTAATAAATTCAGAAATAATTCTATTGTACACGTAAATAAAATAAAGTAATGTATATGTATATATATATATATATATATATATATATATATATATATATATATATATATATATATATATATATATATATATATATATATATATAAATTATATATATACAAGGTGTCAAACAAAATATAAAGAATGGTAAATGGTAATGGTAATGTATGTGTGTGGATATATTTATATATATATTATATATATATATATATATATATATATATATATATATATATATATATATATATATATATATATATATATATATATATATGGTGTCAAACCAGAGAAATATGTGCAAATTTCCAAGCCACCCAAAGAGGTACTGCACTGGACTCGTTATTTTTTTAGAGTGGTTTCCCCAGGAGGCCTATTTATTAGTGGCCCCTCCATCATTGACGAACATGCCTATTACATAAGGCATCCTCTTCAAACACTAATCCGCCGTAGTTTTGAATCTACCGCGCAGAGCATTTAAAAAACTGAGGAGCCTTCATCATGAGCGCACGCGACCTCTCATGGCTTCAGTCATTATGAATTGGGTTCTCACTACGAAAAAACTTCGTAAAAAATAAAAACAAAAAGAAAATAAGAATAACTATCTAATAAGCTTTCCATCATATCGTGGATGTACTTGTGTGGATCTCTGACCAGACGCTGATTCAGGCGTCATTCCTCCTTCTCTGCTCTGCGCTCAGCCTGCCCGGACGTGTCTCCCCGCAGTGCAGTGTATTTTGGGTCGTGTGTGTGGGGCATCTATTTCGGATGTACCCTCGTGGTTCCGTTGTGGACATGTGAACTTTTTCACAGTTGAGTTAGTTTGTGATGCAGGCGGCTTTCATTACGCGTTAATTATTGCTGCCTTTTATCTTTCTGATGAGGTAAGCTTTGCTTACTGACGTTCCCAGCGTATTTTTCTTCACTTAGTGAAGTTTTTTCTGGGTCCCGAGTCAGTCTTCCCTTTGCCGGAAGTATTTGCTACAGTGGTGTGTTGGCGGTGGTTCCTGTTGTGATATTTCCAGTGTTTTGTGTATATTTCAACATTTCTTATGCCGTCTACTTAGGCCTAGCCAGCCGCTCGTAGCTTTTCCACATGTACAAGTGTTATTGTTTATTATTTATAAATATGCCCTACTGTGTCATGTGTATCCGGGTTTTAGTTGTGTATTGGCTAATTCCTCGGACTATATTTGTTTCCTGGTTTAGTTGTGTATTGGCTAATTCCACGGATTATTGTGTGACCTTAGGTTAGTCGTGCGTGGCTTTCCTCGCGTCAGTTGTACGTTCAGATGGTGTCTGTTCGGGGTGGGTTTCCTTCCGGCGGGTTTTTTCTCGGTTTCACCATGAAAAAAACCCGGCCGAGAGCCGTGTTGGGCCACACGTGGTTTTAACACTGGCTTGTGTCCCCGGCGATGGGGTGTCTGTGGCTCTCCAGGACTGCGTCTCTGTGGGTGCCTGGTTTCAGGCCTCCTTTGCTTCCCGGCGGGATGGCTGTACCCATCTATAAAACGTTGTTCATGCGAACATACGTTATGTAGTTTTTCTACCCGGTTTTACAAACCACATGAAAAACCTAGCTGTTGTTTAAGGCTTTCCTCCCCGGCGATCTTTTACAAAGAAGTGGGGACAGGAACTTATGGGGTTAACGTTTGGACATCTCACCCGGCGGGTGTACCTGGGTAGGGTGGGATGAACGACTTAAGTCATTCAGTTAGTTAACCAATCCATTTTTAAGTGATACTATGTGTATCGCCGCCTTTACACTTACGGCGATTGAAGGTTCAATTAGGGTTAACATCGATTTTTCACACCCGGCGGGTGCTCCTAGGTGGAGGAACTAAGGAATTTACAAATTCATTTTCGATTTAACCACTTAATTTAGTGATACAATTAGGTATCGCCGCCTTCAAACTTACGGCGATCTTTTTGTGACAATTCGTTAGACATCAGATCTCGTCTCAGCCTGCCCTGTGTTATTCTACTAAAATATTTCAAGGGCCGGCGTCTTTATGGGGGGTTGCTTTTGTTCCAAAATTGAATCTTGAGACAGTCACCACCAAAAAGACTATAATCGCCATGCTGGACCGTTATATTATGTCAGAGGGTATTCTTCACTTTCTTTAAAAGATTTGTTTAGATATTCTGAACCCCGCCGCGTAGCGAGCTGTGATCGTTGTGTCATTACATCTCGTTATCCGGTGGGTTATTAACACTTGTGTGCGAACATGTTGGGTTAACCTTATGAGCATTAATTCTTGGAAAAAATTTTTT
This sequence comes from Paralithodes platypus, assembly GCA_032716605.1. Taxonomy (NCBI): domain Eukaryota; kingdom Metazoa; phylum Arthropoda; class Malacostraca; order Decapoda; family Lithodidae; genus Paralithodes; species Paralithodes platypus. The sequence continues at coordinate 4,469,864 of CM064500.1, read as the reverse complement.
TTCCAGAGCTGGGCTCCGGCGGACCAATACAGACCCGGCGGTAGTTTTCCCCCACCAGTCCCTGTCATGGCTACCGTGGCCCCAGTCTTTGCTTTATGCACTACCCCTGCTTGTGCTGGTATCCCTATTTTTGCGCATACCCTTTGCATAAGGTGTGTTGCCATGTAGTTTAGTGGGTGGTATTGGTTTGTGGAGGCTGCAACCAGGAATTGAGTGCCTCTCATGTCCAGATGGTCTTTGATTTTGAGGACTTTGGTTTCTTGATGTAGGTGATCTGTAGGTGTAGTAGCTGTGCAGCCTGTGATGATTTTTAAGGCTTTATTTTGAATATAGTCTGTAAGGTCTTGTGAAGTGTTTCAGCTAGGTTAGAAGCCCAGGCAGGGCTTGCATATTCCATCACTGAACTTATATATTGTTTGTAAACTGTGGTAGTGGTTTGTTGTGTCCAAATTTTGTGTGGGCAAGTGAACTGAGGGTGTTAAGTTTGGGTGTCAGTTAATTATTTTTCATGTTTGTGGTATGTTGTTTGAATGTCATTAGAGTATCATATGTTACTCCTAGAATTTTGGGTGAGTGTGTGTGTGTTAGGGGTGTGTTGTTTATGGTGAGTTGCGGGGTGTATTTGTGTTCGGCTGTCCAGCTGGTGAGGAAGGTTACGGTGGATTTGGCTGGGGCTAAATTGAGTCTGTTTGTAGTGCACCAGTCATGTAGTGTGTTAAGATAGGGTTGAAGGAGAAGTGTTGCTGTGTCTGGGTTTTGGTGTGTGCATGCGAGTGTTATGTCGTCTGCATAGGAGGCTATGTTTATTTGGGGTGTGTGGGGTATAGTTATAACATGCATGTACAGATTGAAGAGTGCGGGCAACAGGACAGATCCTTGCGGGACTCCATTTGGGAAGTTTCTGATGCTAGATGACTGACTGGCAAAAGATACGTGTGCACATCTGCCTGCTAGGAAGTTGGCCAGCCACCTTTTTGTGTTGTTGTGCATGTTTGTGTCTTAGATTTTGTTTGTTAGGTTGTGGCGGGGGATGGCATTGAAGGCTTTACTATTGTCGAGTGTGGCAAGTAGTGATCTGTGCGGTGGGCGGGCTGAGTTGATGCCGTCAAAAGCTCTTTGTGTAAGGTCTGTAAGAAGAGTGTTTGTGGAGTGCAGTGGCCTAAAGCCATGTTGTGTTGGAGCTAAGGGTAGAGCATGTGTGGTCAGTTGTAGTACAAGGCATTCTATGACTTTGGAGGGGATGCAGAGTGTGATAGGGCGGAGTGAGGAGGGTAGCGTGGGATCTTTGTTGGGTTTGGGGAATGTAATGATGAAACCATGCTTCCAAATGTCTGGTATTGTGTTGTGTGAATAACTGTACTTTGATATATGGGTGAGTGCTTGTATACCTTGTGGTCTGAGGTGTATGGTGCTTATGTTGTCTAGGCGACAGGCGGGTGAGTGCTTGAGATTGTTGATGATGTTGGGGCATTCTGAAAAACTAATGTAGTGTAAGGTTGAGTCGTCTGCGTATGAATGGATGGGAATTGAGGTACAGTTGAGGAGATCATTTATAAAAATTAGAAGAGAATAGGAGAAAGGACAGAGCCCTGAGGAACACCGGAGTTCATAGGGTGAGGAAGTGAACGATGGCCATCCACAACCGCGGCTATGGAACGGCCGGAAAGGAAATTAGAGACAAAGGCACAGATGGAGGGATAGAAACCGAAGGAGGGTAGTTTAGAATTTAGAAGATTTGTGCCAGACTCTATCGAAGGCTTTCGATATGTCTAGTGCAATAGAAAAAGTCTCACCAAAGTCCCGAAAGGAGGATGACCAAGAGTTAGTAAGATATGAAAGAAGATCACCAGTAGAGCGACCCTTAAGGAAGCCATACTGGCGATCTGAGAGCAGATTATGAGAAGAGAAATGCTTAAGAAATTTGGAAGCAAGAATAGTTTCAAAAACTTTAGAAAGACAAGAGATGAGAGCAATTGGACGATAGTTGGAGGGTTGAGAGCGGCCACCCTTCTTTGGGACAGGTTGAATGTGAGCAAACTTCCAGCATGAAGGGAAGACGTTAGAGGATAGACAGGGACGAAAGAGTTTGCCTAGGCAGGGAGTTAGCACGGAAGCACAGTTTTTGAGAACAAATTAATGGGGCCTTAACCCTAAGGAAGGACTCCTATAAACTACCCCTAAACCTGAATGAATTATTATGTTACCTCCACCAACCGACTTTACTCCTAAACTCAATTAATGAAATCAACAAATACATGTGGCAGTCCAGGGATTCGAACCTAGGATGCTCACACCAAAATTCAGCGCATTTATCCATTGCGCTACGAAGACAGTTAAAGAATGGTGGACAAGCCTACGATTTATTATGCAGTTTCGAATCCTGCATATCAATCTAAGCATGTACACACTTTCCAACTGCGCTATCATAGGCTATGGGCTATGTCCGGGTTGGCGACAAACCAGGCCGACGTCTAGGCATTGAAGTCACCACTCAGGATGATGTGTGGGGTGTTTGTGATTTGTTGTAGTTGTGGTCTGTATTCGTTAGGTAATGTAGGGGATATTTCCTTGGGGGAGCCAAACCGCCACAACAAACCCCTGCCCCTTCCTTGGGGGCACATGACCTAGCAGTAAACAGGGGTTATATTGAAGCAAACTTTTGTGGCCATTTGCACACTCTTGGTCACGACCGCTACGTTTTTTTTATAATTTGAGCTCTTTTGGGTTGAGGCCCTCACCACCTCAAGACTTATTATCACCATCATGTATATATTGCCATCAGGGGGCAAATAACAACACAAATAACAGCTGGCCGTGGGATAATTTATGAAAAAAGTGGTCAAATTAGATGCGTAACGATCGTGACCCCGAGCATGAGAATATTACAGCTAAAGGTTGCTTGCATTTCACCTAAATAAGAACCTGGAGTTATCAAACATATGTGACATCCATTCTTGGTTAATAATCTGTGGTAAAGAGTTCCAAACACTTGTCAATACCTCTGGAAAAACAGGCACTTAACCCCCTCCGACATCTATGACGCCATCGCATCATATGAACTTAGTGAAATAGCTCAATAATAAGTTATATGACGCATTTGCGTCATATTGAGCTCAGTAAGTTAGGTAAGTTAGATCAGAATCTGTCGGTTGGTGGCAACCCCAAATACCTCCGACTTCTACCGGTACCTCAGTGTAAGATTGAGTGTTGTGGGGGAAATACCGGGCGCTCCGCCAACCCGTAAGTAAGTTAGTAACTTATGTCGGACAGGGTTAATAAAAGACCGATTATTACTATTATTATTATTATTAATATTATCATTATTATTATGTTATTATTATGATACTGTACAGAATACATATTGGGTGACAAAATCACACCACAGGGCAGTGTTTGTTACACAATTTTTCCTCAATAATACATGTTAGTTTTCTTGAATTTCTTCTCATATTCATTCAATTCTTCAAACAAAATAGCTCCGGTTTGACAGCCCGGACGCTCCCAAACCCCAGGTAGAGCCACGGCTTACCTCTCAACTTCCCCGGCTGAGTTAGTACAGGTCTCCCTCGATATATGATTGGGTTACGTTCCTGAAAACCCGATCTTAAATAGAAAAATCGTATAGCAAACCCTAAAATTAATGAGGTAAATGGAGATGCGCTCTCGGACCAGCTAAAACACCAACACCTAAACACCTAAACACCTATAATAATAATAATAAAGTAAATTGGGGCATCGGATAGTGAGGGAGACCTGTATAGGTAGTGCCAGCTAACTTGACAATTATCTCGATCCCTGGCCTCTTTGTAACTCAACAGAGCCTAGAGCAAACTGGCGGTAAATATCCACACCTATTGCCTGGTGGACTCTTCCTAAATGATAGAAATGTCAGCCTGATTGCTTTCATTCATTTTGAGTTATAAGAGGTTAAGGGGTCAGGATTATGGTCAAGTTGGTTGGTGTTGCCTATAGTACAGTACATCTGCACCCTATTACTGTAGTAGTACAATACCATTAACCCCTTCAGCACCATGACGTTTTGTAACCTTTGATTCTGGCTACAATTAGATGTTTTTGTGCAGTTTCAGAAGGACCTATGTCGTTATTGAGATCGTATTTACCCATTTGAGTCGTAGAGGTAGATTATAAACTAAAGAAAATCGTCTAAGGGTAACCAGAATATGATCAAAATTACGTAATGGTGGTGAAAGGGTTAATATTATATTTATATGTATTTTATTTATTATTATTGTCTTTGTTAGTATTAGGAATACAGCGTATTAGTATATCATTATTAACATAGTGGGAGGTTTGATGCCTCCCAAAGAACCAAATAAGGAAAACCTTCTATTTAGTAGTAGCCTCTACGTTATCCAACGTAGAGTTATATCTATCTATCTATCTATTGCCTGACGCCGTGATCCCCGAAGGGGTGGCCACGAACGAACCGCCCCCATGCACCTCTGTCCCCAGTCAGTCGACGCCCCTCCCCCCAACCAGAGTTATATACTATTGTATAATTCCGCTCCGCTCTGGGAGCGGCCAATTATCGTAACCACTTAGCGCGATTAATCGATAACATCTACAGTAGCACCTACTTTCTCTACCAGGTACGTTGTACACACTTTCGAGGCCACTAGTTTAAAGAAAACACGAAAATATGGGTGAGAAAGAGTAGAGAAAGTTGACGAATTTTGCCATCCGTCGTCTAGGCTCCTTACAACTTCTTTGTGAGTCTCCCGTGCAACACGACCAGGTTTATAGGATTATCCAGGTATCAAGTTAAATAGACTAGATTGGGTGGGCAGGGGTACGGCGCGAGGGAGGGATACTATGACGTTGGATACTACGAGGCTACTACCAAATAGAAGGTTTTCCTTATTTGGTTCTTTGGGAGGTATCAAACCTCCCAATTTAGTATTGGCCTCTACGTTATCCAACATAGAGCTAGAGTACCAAATTGGAGGTGGACATCCAAGCAGCAAACAAAACTTTAGCCATTAGTAACAGATCAAGACCAAGGAAAGACAGACATAAACAAGAGAGTTTATATTAAAAGAGTGTAGGCTACTGACAGGTGCATATTAAGAATGGTCAAGTACAGTCATGTCTAGTCAATGGAAGATATTAGCCTAAGACAAAGAATGATGTATTTCATAAAGATGATTATGAACAACAGGATCCCCCCCCCCCCCTCCCTTCCCCCCTGTGGAAGACAGCATGAATACCCAATTTTGGAATGAGCGAAGACATACACATGCATGACAACATTAGTACAGCACAGTACAATATATAAGTGACCAGCACTTAATTATTTCCTGAAAGAAATGGGTATGAGGCATAGACATACCTAAGTACAATAAAGTAGACTTAATATTAGAATAAGGCAATTCCTTAACCTAGGCAATAAAACACATATAATGGTGACTTAAGAGTAGAATAACCCCTTTATCCTAGGTAATAAGTGCAGGTACTTCATAATACACCCCCCTCCCCCCAATATGGAAAGGAAATGATAGTAGGAGAAACACAGACTTAACCCTCTGTTCCCGGAAGGGCTCTTGAACGCCCATAAAAAAGCATACACGAGCTGCCCGGAAGGGCTCTTAAACACCCATGAGGTCAAAGCCTGTGAGCTTGGTGTGCGAGGCGTCGGTCCGACGCATGTAAACAACAGCCGGATGGACCGACGCTCCGCATCTCCGGCCACAAGAAGGAGAGCGTCGCTTGTTCGTGTGTGCCTGTATGTTGTTGTTAAGTATCGAAAAGTGGTGTAAAGTGGCTGTTTTGGCCATAAAGTTATCTCCAATGAAATCATCATCACAGCTCAACCAGTTGACTTAGAGAGCTCTACTTAATGCCATTCTACAGGTAAATAACACAGCTACGCTTGGGAATACGCGGGAATGCGGGAAGCAGTCTGATTAACGAATATACGGTAGCCTAGCCTAGACGTATTTCGGCCAAAACACCCGGGTTTCGAGGAATATATATATAATACATAGCCGGGGCTGGAGGGTTAAGGAACAGTGCAGGTAATACCCCTAGTGAACCCTTTGGTCCAACGCAACACAAGGACGATCTGGTCTGCCCGTGGACATGGACAGATAGGAGGAGACAAACGTGTTGTGGAAAGACCATAGCCCTGTGTCGGCAATGTCAGACAGTGAATGATTATTTAAAAAACGAATCGTAGCAGCATATGATCGTATGTCGTGAGCCGACCCTGGAAGATGAGGATTGCTGGCACGTATAACCCGACACAGGCGAATCCCCACAGCATGTTTGCCGAGTCTCCTACCGTTCTTTGGTGTCACCCACAGCGCCACCCCCGACACCGGCCTGGCGGAGTGCTCATGCAGGGCTTTCACCGGGCATAGCGTATGATGAACACGTCCTCGTTTTAAAGCCGGAACAATAAACGGCTTAAAAACGTGCGCTTCACGTTCATTCTTAGCCACAAAATGAACAGACGGAGCCAAAGTGACCATCCCGAGGATGGGAGAAAACCGCAAGCAATTCTGGGCCCTAGACATGGCAGCCATCTCCGAGGCTCTCTCTCCTGTAGCTAACGCAAGAAGAAACTATGTCGTTTCAAGTAAGTGCTCAGGTGTTGGGTTGGTAGTGTAAGTGGGTGTAGATAGGAGTTTGAGAGCTTCCGCCAGAGACCACTGAGGGGGAATCTGGCGCAGGGGTGGCCTAAGCCTAAAGCAGGCTTTCATGAAAAAATCCAGCTCACACTGAGGTACGGCCAACCCCGTTAAGGTCTCAAAAGGCTCCCGTATGGCAGACAGGTGGTTCCTAAGTGTGTTGTACATGTTGTGACGGGATTGAAATAAAAATTTAAGGTAGTGAAACACCAATGCTACTGATGGAATTGTTTGGTCAGTGTCATTAATCCATTTAGTAAAACTTTTCCAGTAAGACTCGTAAGTCTTCCATGTAGCCTTTGTCCAATGCAGATTAAACTGGTCTGTCAAGATTCTTCCAAACTCTAGGAGCCACCCTGCCTCACAAACATCCACGATACGAATGCCAACGAGGTCCCTAGGTCTCCAATCGACCCCAAGTGGAAGTCTGAGACCGACAGGGGAACGGGACTCGGGCACCATCGCTTCAGCTGAGCTTACCAGGCTTGCGCCGGCCAGAGGGGTGCGACCAACCAAACCCTGCCTTGGTACTCTCTCAGCCTGTTGAGGACTTTGCACATTAAAAGTGAGTCTGGTGGTGGAAACACGTATATTGACTGCCACCTGTTCCAGTCCTTGCTGAACGCGTCCCCCCGCCGCTGAAGTGCGAGTCCAGCAGGTCAGGAACACAGGCAACACAGGCGATGAAGGGCGACAAAGCTCCCCGGCCTGCCCTTCCTCAATCTCCCTTATGAGGTCATGTGTCGTACGGCGAGATGGAGAGAATGCCGGCGCCACAACAATAGGCAAAGCGGCATCAGTGGGGCCACGTCGCTTTGCCCTGAAGGTTGTACTACCCCTGTGAGGAACGGGAGAAAGGGCATGCCGAAGAGGTGAGTGGGACCGTTGACGTCGAGGCGAGGGTGAGCGGGACCTGCGATGCTTCAACCTCTTCCGTCGAGTGTCTGCAGATCCCGTTGATAGAACCGACGCAGACACTTGAGCCCGGGCGGCTTGGTGCTCAGCCGGCGATGACAGTGGGAGGCTTAACCCTTCCCGCCCGGGCAGCATTTTAAAATGACACCACGGCAGATGGGCAGGAGCCCGGGTGTCCCCTTGAAATTTGTAAGCTTGAAAGCCTATTAAGCGTGTTTTGAAAGCCGTGCGTCCGACGTATGTAAACAAAGCCTGTCTTCGCGACACCGCACCTCCGAAAACAAGAAGAGTCGGAGTTTGTTATTGTGTAGTCTGCTAGAACAGATTTAGTGTTGAAAAGTGTCTGATATTGCTAACATTACATCGAAACTCTCTCCACGGAAATCGTCATCACAACTGAACCAGTTGACCTAGAGAGCTCAACTTAACGCCAGTCTACAGATACGAAACACACCTATGTTTAGAGATGCATAGGAATTCTCTAGCAGTTAAAATAACAAAGATACGGGTCGCCTATTAACCCAGCAAGTGCGGATCTCCTTATATAAGGTATACCGGTGCGCTTCGGAACTCCTTATATAATCCAAGGCCTAAAAAAAAAAACATTTAAATCAGCCCCGTATCAATTTTTTTTTTTTTTTTTTTTTTATTGCCCCTTGGCCATGCCATATATCACTCCTCCACATCCCCTCCTTCCCCCCTTCAATTATCACCTATTCTCCTGTTATTCCCTTATTCTTAGGTATATTTTCGTGCTAACATTAGCGAGTTGCTAGCAGGGCGTGGTCATCTGTGTTACCAAGCGTGGGAAAGAGCGAGAGAGAGACTACCACGCAACAGTGTCTCTCCAGCCGTGAAGCTGGCTGGCAGGCTGCTTCAGCCATATGTTATATAACTCCTGGCCTCTATCGCCGATTTTGACCATCCAAACGCTGTTTCCACTTGTTTTATTGCTGTAACAGGTTAATACCTTTATAATCAACGTAAATAGGCGCATATGGATAAGTATTAATGCTATTTATGGTACGATGACGATTTGAGTGTAGGAAACACTCTAAATACCTCCGCACAGGGAGGGGTGGCCACTACCCCACCTACGCAGTGGAGAGGTTAAAGACGATTTTCGGCCAGATCACCCGGATCTCAATACTGTCATTAGGAAGGCGAGCCCGGGCGGGAAGGGTTAACAGTACCCTCACTCGTTCGTCCATGAAGCGAGGGATCCGATGCAGGGAGTCCTTCACGTACTGAGAAATGGCCGTCCATGTAGCACAGAGGCGGGACCTAGCCACACCAGCCTCCGGTGACGTAGGGTGAGACTCCATGCTTTTGAGGTCCAAAAGGCACGGACCACACCGACGTGGGTTAAAGCCGTCTCTATGGTAGCAGGCCACATGGATGCAACACTCCTCATGGCCTATACCCAAGGCCCGTTTCCCACACCCCGTGCGCGAGCAGGCAGGACGCGACATATCCCACTACACCCGGAAAGAAAAACCTCGTTAGTGTGTAACTAGAAAAAAAAACAGCGCAAGACAGGGTCTGGCAGTATTCCAGGTATGTACACAATTAATGACACACAGAGATGAGGAATTAATCATAGCAAGCAGATTTAGCATGCACAAAAAAAAACCCCGAAGGATCCCCATGAAAAACTACAGGCACAAGGACAGAAAGTCGCCCCTAAGCACAAACTAGACCTTGAGCCCGGAGCACCTTCCTGTGAAGGAGATATCCCCCCCCCCCCCCCCCTTAATTGAAGGTAAGAATAAGGCCCCACCATATGGAATGGCCTGGCAGTACACAGGTGAACCTACAAAAAGTTCCAGTGAAACCCCAAACACCAGGTCAGAATAGACCAAGAGCCAGGTTCATCTCCCATGAAAGGATTTTATTTCCCCCCCAAATAAGGTGAGAATAATACCTGAAGGCCTTTAGGCACCGATGAGGAAGTATAGAGAAGTCCGCTCTCAGAGCCGGATGACAGGGAGGATGAAGCGGCAGTGTCGTACCAAGTCCGCTCCCAGAGCAGGAGGGTAAGTAGCGGAAGGCGGCAATGTCCGCTCCCCGGGCGGAAAAGACCGCTCTCAGGGCGGGGAGGGTGGAGAGCCAACCACACGCACTGCGTTCCCAGAGCGGAGCGGAGGCAGAAGCCTGTGTGAAAAAACAGAAGATCGTGAATACTCAGCCAACTAGCCTCTTAATAAGAGTGAGAGGAGGTAGTAAAAACGTACACAATAGAGTCCCGCTCCCAGGGCGGAGCGGTCCTAATGCGGACCGACCCTTGAGGCCTCTGACACCGGGGAAAGGCGTCAAGCAAGTCACAGCAGACGTGGGAGCGTCTGTGTAAAGGGGTTCAGGTAGTTCAGCACGACCAAAAATAGGACGGCAGTGACATGCAGGGAGCGGCCAATAAGTCAGAGGATCACTGAAGACCACCAAAATAGTGGGGACCCTGGAGTACGTGTCAGCCGATACCAGATTAGGAACGCTGACACTGTTGCCAACACAAAAAATCCCAAGTTGATGGGTTCACAGTCCCTGGAACTCAGGAACCGAGCAGGGTAATGCCGGACTGATCTGCTAACTGTGAAAGAGAATTGACAAGCAAGGCAACCAATGTACTTGCTTCGACTAGGCTAAGCCACGGCAGCTTAGACAAGTTGGCTCTGTGCCAACTAACTGAGAAAACCAGGGCTCCAAAACCAGGCCCTTGTATATACATATATACATACATAAAATTTTAAGACTGAGTGTTCCACACATACGTGCAGTTTCAGTCTCTTATCCTAATGGCGGCGTTCCAGGCAACCCTGTTAAGGGCTGCTTCACTTGTCAAGTTCTTCGATTTGAGATCGGCACGAATAGTCCGATCCCAGGTCTTCCTCGGTCCACCCTTGGTGCAGCTCCCTCCACAATCACAGACCTGCATATTTTCACCCAATTTTGTTATCCATTTTCTCCACATGCTCATACCATCCCAGTCTACTTGTACGCATCACCTGCTAATACTCTATATACCTAAACGTCTCCTCAGCTCAACATTTGTTATTCTATCCTGTAGCCTGGCCCCACATATCCATCTCACCATTCTCATCTCATTACGTTCCATTCTGCTGACATCCTCTACTTTAACGGCCCATGTTTCTGAGTCATACGTCATTGCACTTCTAACACATGAGACATACACCTTTCCCTTCAGGGGGAGAGGCATTCTTTTCATGGTCAGGATTGGCAGCAGTTCTCTGAACTTCCCCCAGCCACATCTAATTCTAGCAACAGTGGCAGCCTCTGCCCCACCACCGGCAGAGATGGTATCTCCTAGGTAACAAAACTTGTTCACCAGCTCCAATGACTCATTTCCAAAATTCACAGCCACAGGATCATCACTTAACACAAGCTCGCCTTTGCACACTACGTACTCAAATTTCTCTATTTCTGACTTATCCTTCGGCAGGGGTCCCTTTATTCTACTACAGCGCTTACTTCCATGGTGTACCCAACATCGACAGATGCTACATTGAATTGAATTAACACACCCTTTCCACACACTGCACATAGGTATGCACTGCTCTTTTCCACATTGCCTTGTCTCAATCTACAATGCATAACCTTGGTTTTGTTAATATTGACTCTTAAACCCTTGCTCGCCATGCCCCCTCTCCATTCTCTGAATTTGGCCTCAGCATCTTGCATACTGTCAGCTATTAGGACTAAATCGTCTGCATAATACAGTTCTAACGGGAGTCCGCCTCTAAAAACTCTAGATAGTGCCTCCAAGACCATATTAAAGAGGAGGGGGCTTAACACTGAACCCTGATGGACTCCAACAAGGACTGCGAACTCATCAATCAGTACACCCTTCACCCTCACCGCACTTCGCGAATCCTCATACATCTTCATTATCACACGCACCAGCCACTCTTCCACACCAAGTTTCCTCATAGCCCACTGCACAACATCTCTGGGCACCCTATCAAAGGCTTTCTCCAGGTCTATAAACACAAAGTAAAGATCCCTGCCTTTTAGTAAGTATCTTTCCTGTATCTGCCTGACTATGAAGATAGCATCGGTTGTACCCCGTCCTGGCATAAAACCAAACTGCATATCATCAATGGAGATGCTTTGCCTTATCAAACCTTCAAAGACTCTCTAACAGACTTTCATGATTTGGTCAAGCATTTTCAGGACCCTATAATTTCCTCTATCTAGCGCATCCCCTTTTCCTTTGTATATATTTACTATTACACTTTTGAGCCAATCCTCTGGGATTTTCTCATCTTTAATAATGGTGTTTATCAACTCAGTGACTAAGTTGACACCAGTCTCCCCTGAGGCTTTTATCATCTCAGCGACAATGTCAGAGCACCCTGGAGCTTTACCGTCCTTCATTTTATTGATTGCATCGCTCACTACAGCTGGTGCTATCAAAGGAGGGGGTCCAGATATTGGTTTTTCGATACTAAGCTGTTCCTTATCCCATTCAAACTCTACATTTAGCAATCGTTCATAGTGTGCCTTCCATGCTTCTCTGATTTCATGTTCTGCATACACGATCTTCCCATTATCGTTTCTAACACACTGTTCATCTATAATATCCCTACTGTCATTTTTAACTCGCCTAGCTAGGTTGAAGATCCCATTGGGATTGTCAGTGTTACACACTTGTTCGAGGACCAGGTCCTTAATGCCTGTTTTCGCATTGTAAATAACTCTTTTGGCAGTTTGTTTAGCTGCCTGGTATTCCTCCTTGCTGCCTCCCTTCTTCCATGCTTTGAAGCATCTCCTTTTCTCTTTCACAGCATGTTCTACCTCATCGTTCCACCACCAGGAGGTCTTATTCCTGGGGTGACCCTTTGTTTTCCCACAGACTTTGTCAGTGGCATCGAGAAGGCTATGCTTAAGAAAGTTCCATTGGCTATTTACATCGTTAGGCCTAGCTTCCTTATTTCTATTCATTTCCTCCAGTTCATTATGAAACCTATCCCTAACTTCCTTGTCCTTCAGCAGCCACACTTTCCTTTTGGGTATGTATCCCTTCTTGCACTTAGGATCTCTGTATAAGCTCATGTCGCACACAAGTAGCTTATGCTGGGGGATACATTCTTCGCTCGGGATGACCTTTACATCTCGAACTAGTTTCCAGTCTTTCCTGTTAACCCGTTGAGCCCCGGCTAGTTATAATATTTTGTTCACCCCAGTCCCAAGCCATTTTCACTTTTTTTTTTTTTTTGCTAAAATGGAAGACAAGGATGAGAAATGAAAAAAAAAAAAAAAATCACCTCGGACATTTTTTTTTGGGGGGGGGGGGGGGGGTTGGCGGGGGGGAGACTCAACAAAATTTGTTGAGCCAAAATGGAAGAGAATGGTGAGAAATGAAGAAAAAAATAAAAAAAAACTCATTTCGGTCATTTGGGGGTCGGGGGGGGGTCGAAAGTTCGTCTCCCCCAGATGACCACCCGCCCGGGAGCACTAGGGTAAAACCTGAGTATGGCATTGTACGGCATACATCCTAAGGAGTGTCTCACATAAATCTCAAGCCTCTAGCTCCCATACGACCGGAGTAATGAAGGTTCAAAGTGGCGGTGAACTAAGGGTGTAAAGTATCCCCACTAAGCCCACCACCACCAGCCGCGCGGCTGTCTCGGCTCCCACACACACTACGGTACCTCCCCCTCCTATTCTCCCGCCATTTCCTACCTTACGAGCCACGTAAGTGTTTTTAATATGTCGGACGCACGTGATGCGTCGCTGGGAGTTGGTGATCAAACACTGCCGACGCATCACGTGCGACGCTGGGTCTCACTGGGTTAACCAAGATATAATCTATCTGGCTACTGGAGACCCCAGAGTTATATGTGATCAGATGGCTCTGTCTTTTCTTGAACTTCGTGTTACACACAACCATGTTGAGTGCAACGCAGGACTCCAATATATATTCGCCTTCCAGATTCCTCCTTCCGTAACCATTTCCTCCATGTACCCCCTCGTACCCATCTGCAGATGCTCCCACGTGACCATTGAGGTCCCCCCCCACGATTGTTATTTCGTTCTCCGAGAGGCCTGAAATGACACTGACGGTGTCATTCCAGAAGTCCTCTTTTATCTCTTTCTGTAAACCAGCCTGTGGGGCATATGCAGATATCACATTCAGAATTCTTTCACCAACTTTCAACTTCAAAACAATCAGCCTTTCACTAACTCTCGTAATCTGAAGCACACTTTCCGCCAGTTCTTCAGCCACCAGAACACCCACTCCTCCTTTCGCTTTATCAGTCTCCACACCCATCCAGTATATCCTATATCTTTTCCTCCTTCCGACAATCCACTGTATCCCATGCCTCTTCCAGAGTGTTTCCTGGGTACAGCAAACGTCCACTCGCCTCCTCTCACACATCTCAGCCACTTCATTCGCACGCAGATTCAAACTACCAACATTCACACTAGCAAGTCTGAGATTGTGGGGGGCATTTGTCCTTTTCCTGTGTGCCAGGAAAAGACCTCGATAGGGAAGGAAACCCTATGAGGTGGCCAGATGAAAGAGAAAACGAGGGGTCTATGCCCCCCACTCAGTCATGAAGGTTAGGCCTAGCCAAGGAAAACACAGATAGCCTAGACACCAATTCGCAAAATGAGTAGCAAAAACTAATGCAGTGACAAAGAGGCCCTAATTGAATAGAAAACCTAGCTAGACAAAACTAAAGCCACCACTATAATTAATAAGTGAACGAAATAGGCGAAGGCCTAGTACTACAGAGCACCACCAGGGGGGAGGTGCCCGACCGCAACAAAACTAGAGTGACCACCATCCTCGACGCAACACTCCAATTAAACACATTAGAGCCCATTTTTGTGCGTGCCTGCATCACGGATCATCTATCTAGAACCTCAGGTGCCTTAACCCTCCAGCCCCGGCTATGTATTCCATATATATTCCCCAAAACCCGGGGTTTTGGCCGAAAAACGTCTACGCCTAGGCTACCGTATCTTTGTTATTTTGATTGCTTCCGCATTCCCGCACATCCCCAAGCGTAGATGTGTTTCGTACCTGTAGAATGGCGTTAAGTAGAGCTCTCTAAGTCAACTGGTTCAGTTGTGATGACGATTTCCGTGGAGATAACTTTGTGGCAAAATCAGCCACTTTACACTACTTTTCGCTACTTAACAATAACATACAGGCACACACGAACAAGTGACGCACTCCTTCTTGTATTTACCTAATTGCCTAATTGTATTTACCTAATTGTAGTTTACAGGAGTTGAGCTAAGCTCGTGTTGTCCCGTCTCTCAGTCTACTTTTATCCAATTTTTTCTTGAAAATATGGATGTTCCTTGCCCCTACCACCTCCTCCTCCAGCCCATTCCATTTGTCAATACATCTATAGGGGAAGCTAAACTTCCTGATATCGTTCTTGCAGGTAGGTCTTTTTACTTTGTAGCTGTGGCCTCTAGTTATTCCTGTATCCATAATTAATATATCCTCCCTATCCAGCCTCTCCAGCCCCCGGGTACATTTGTACATCATTATCATGTCTCCCCTCTCTCTCCTCTCTTTTAGACTCGGTAGATTTAATTTGTCTAGCCTCCCTTCATATGGCAGTTCTCTGAGACTTGGAACCAATCTAGTGACTGCTCTTTTCTTTCTAACTTGTGAATATGCTTCTTTAGATGCGGGGACCACACCACTGCTGCATACTCCAATCTTGGTCTAATCATACTCTTCATAATTTTGTGGTTGGAGATGCGCGGCGTCGGTCCAGCCGGCTGTTGTTTACATGCGTCGGACGGACGCCTCGCACACCAAGCTTACAGGCTTTCAAGCTGCCGGAGCCTCAGCACCTTTCCGGGTTGCGCGGTGGGTCTTTTTTATGGAGGCCTCAGAGCCCTTCCGGGTCTGAGGGGTTAAAGAAGGCCCACAACTCACCGAAAAGTGAAGGCGACAGGAATGGAAGGCACAAATAACGGAGCATGGAAAATCGTGTTTATAGTCGAGTGTTTATAGTCGAATGTAGCGCGAGAAAGATAACCTAATAAACCCGGTTGATTTACACGGGAGGCCCACAAAGAAGTCGTAAGGAGCCTAGGTAGCAGATGGGCAAAATTCTTCAACTTTCTCTTCTCTTTTTCACCCATATTTTCGTTTTTTCTTTAAACTAGTGGCCTCAAAAGTGTGTACAACATACCTAGTAGAGAATGTTGGTGCTACTCTAGATGTTATCGATTAATCGCGCTAGTGGTTACGATAATTGCCCGCTCCCAGAGCGGAGCGGAATTATACAATAGTATATAACTCTACGTTGGATAACGTAGAGGCTACTACTAAATAGATATTTTGAAGGTGAAACATCTTAAAATCTTCAAACTAATGGAGCAAACCAAGGGAGGCCCATAAAGACCCACCTTGGACCAAATAGGGTTAAGGGAGGTTTTTATTTTGCTCCCTAGTGCTCCATCAAGCTTAAAAACCCCCCTTCAAGATAAATTTGAAAAAATTTCGATACAAAAATGTTCCGGTCAAAGGCCGGTTTCTCCTAAAATGCAGGCTTGACATCGCTCGCCAGAAAAAGATCGACACCTGAATGGCACGAAAGGTTTCAAAACTGACAAAGAAATGGGGGGAAAGTCATAAATTCCCCAAACTAATGGGGCCAATGTCTTAAAAACTCAAAAACAAATGGGGCTAAGCATGAGGAAGAAGGGGGTCCTCTCCTCTTACGAGGCGTGTACATGGTGTTACAAGACCCTACTGATACTACTACTACTACTACTGCTAAGGCTACTATTATGGAGGGAAGGGTTTATTTATTGCTCCATTTACTTATCTATTTATTATTTCTTTAGTTTCCTCCTTAGACCTCAATCAAGCTTAAGAAATCATCCCCAAGATAAATTTGTACATTTTTTGTACATTTTGTAGCCATTAACTACTTACACAAAGAAATGTTATCCAAGATAATAGTGTCTATTTTGTGACCTAGACTGGAATATGCAGCAGCAGTGTATGGTCACCACACCTGATGAAACATATTGATAGGCTGGAGAAAGTGCAGAGAGTTGCCACCAAGATGATACCAACATTGTGCAGAGTGCAGAGAGTTGCCACCAAGATGATACCAACATTGTGCAGAGTGCAGAGAGTTGCCACCAAGATGATACCAACATTGTGCAGAGTGCAGAGAGTTGCCACCAAGATGATACCAACATTGTGCAGAGTGCAGAGAGTTGCCACCAAGATGATACCAACATTGTGCAGAGTGCAGAGAGTTGCCACCAAGATGATACCAACATTGTGCAGAGTGCAGAGAGTTGCCACCAAGATGATACCAACATTGAGGGAATCACAGTACAGTATGAGAAGAGATGGAGAAGCTTGGTCTTCCAAGTTGAAGGAGAGATGAGATATGATAATGGTGCATAGGAGTGTTAGGGGCATGGAAAAGGTTGACAAAGTAGACTTTATTGAGAGGGATAATGGTGGAACCAGAGGACATGAATTTAAGTTAAGAAAAACAAGATGCAAATCAAACGTGAACAAAATTAGCTTCCCATATAGGAGTGTAGAGGGATGGTATAGTTTGGAGGGGGGAGGATGACGGTAATAAATATCCATACCTTTAAAGAAAAATTGGATAAAAGTAAAATTAGAGACAGGACAACACAGCTCAAATCCTGTATGCTACAACTAGGTGAATAATATCTTAACTTATTTCCAATTTCTTCTTATTTTGGCGTAATAATAATAATAATAATAATAGTTCTTAAAGCTAGCGCATGCTAAGCTAGCTAAGGATAGCTCAATAAGGCCGATTAGGCGTATTTCCATTGGGGTCCTGTACTACTACCCCATCCCTTTGCTCATGAGGGATGGTAACGACTCAGTGCTTGTGAAAAATCTTTAATGCGCCGAGCGTGGGCGCGAACCCGGGCCTTCTGGGTGGAAGTCCGAGACACTAGTCACTACACCAAGCGAGCCGCTAGGGATGCAGTGACCCCACTGCCTGCCACTTCGGTGGTGCAGATCCTGTAGCAGTGAACCACTGGTTCCTATCTTCAGAACATTACTTTGATCAGTCTGCTTCCGGCCAGGGACTCCACGGGGGTAAATAATATAGCAAATCAGTGGTGGAACTGCCATCTGGGTGAGGAGCTCACTCTGGGTCTGCTCCTTCAGTGCTAATGGTCTTAATAATCCACTTGGTGGAAATGGTACTGTGGTGTGGGGCATGTCTGTGAGCCTGGAGGCAGATTCTGCCATGGCCATCCCTTTTGGGGTGCTTCCTCTGTAAGCAAGATATCAGATTTATGAATGTATGTAATATTTCTACCATTTGGGAAGAGTCACCGAAGGAATAGGTTTGGATATTTACAGCCCATTTGCTCTCGCCCTTTCTTAGTTACAGAGGTAAGGGGCTACAATTTCTGGCCTACTTATAATGAATGGACTACAGTACAGTATAGTTATAGCGACACTCTTGGTTTTTCAGTAATATGAAAAGTATGTCTCATGATTTGCTAATTCATGAAGTGAACTTGAGGAAGATTTGATTGCATAAATTTGTTGAAATATATTTGGAAAATTGGTAGAGTAGTTTCAGAACTTATAGCATCCTTGGGATCCACAATACAAACAGTAGCTTATCCTTCTTTATACATGTGGCTTGCTTACAAATACTGTACAGCTCTTAAAATATACAGGCATCAGTCGAGTACAATATATCCAACCACCCGCCATAATGTCTAATATGATGGAAATAACATAATTATATACCGTGACATTATTAACCGTGACACACTCACATTAAAGTATAAAGTATTATAACAAATGTACATTTCCTCTTATCTTCATATATTTGTGCAGATAAATAATGATTATAGATTGAAAATAACCTGTTGTTAAAGACAAATCATATTAAAGTACATAGTTATTATTGGTCTTCTTTAAATCTGGGAATAATTTAATTAGTTATGATGGACAAAATACCAAGCAACAATTAATTATGTAAACAAATTAGTTTTTCCTTCACAACTGGGTCATGTTTAACCTAAGAAATAAACTTATATATATATCTGGAAGTAATTATCACGTTTGTAAGGTTAGTCCCGTTCCCTGACACCACAGTACAGTATCAGCCAAAACTCTCTTAACCCTCTCACATCCGGACGCGATTTTTGAGCCTATTAGGGATACTTTAAATCCTTTGTTACCGTCAGGGGTATCTATAAACCTTTAGTTTGTTTACTTCAACCTCTGCAGTTGTCTTTGAGTTAGCTGTGGGCAGAAAACTAATTTTGGAGAGGTAATTATAACAGTGAGAGTAATCTTTTTCTTATTGCTAATCTGGCAACCTCTGCGTCCTATGGTCGTGAGAGGGTTAACAACCTACCCTCTTAACACCCTACCCTCATAACTCAGTAAATGATCAGAATTATATATATATATATATGGGGGCAGGGGGCTAGGAATTATATATATATATATGGGGGCGGGGGGGTAGGAATTATATATATATATAGGGGGGCGGGGGGCTAGGAATTATATATATATATATATGGGGGCAGGGGGTTAGGAATTATATATATATATGTGGGGGCAGGGGCTAGGAATTATATATATATATGTGGGGGCAGGGGGCTAGGAATTATATATATATATGTGGGGGCAGGGGCTAGGAATTATATATATATATATGGGGGCAGGGGGCTAGGAATTATATATATATATATGGGGGCAGGGGGCTAGGAATTATATATATATATATGGGGGCAGGGGGCTAGGAATTATATATATATATATATGGGGGCAGGGGGCTAGGAATTATATATATATATATGGGGGCAGGGGGCTAGGAATTATATATATATATATGGGGGCAGGGGGCTAGGAATTATATATATATATATATGGGGGCAGGGGCTAGGAATTATATATATATATATATGGGGGCAGGGGGCTAGGAATTATATATATATATATATGGGGGCAGGGGGCTAGGAATTATATATATATATATGGGGGCAGGGGGCTAGGAATTCTCCTACTCAATGAGACAGAGTAAGGGGTGAGGGAACGCAAAAATAGTCCCGGACCCTAAGAATTGGAACTTTAAATGTTTGTGTTCGGGCTCTTGTCTCAAGTCGGCCACCCCCAACAATGGGGTATGTGCCTGAGTATATACATATATACATACATACATACATACATACATACAGTACATAATAAGTTTGTATAGGCCTACTGTATTTTATATTTTTATGTTGATGGCCACCCCTTCTCGGGAATTACGGCATCTGGCATTTTTTTTTTTTTTTTTTTTTTTTTTTTTAATATATATATATAAAAAAAAAAAAAAAAAATTTTGCCAGACGCCGTAATTCCCGAGAAGGGGTGGCCATCAACATAAAAATATAAAATACAGTAGGCCTATACAAACTTATGAAAATAGGGTTAACTGACATATTAGTGCTTAGTCATCTGAACACAGCTATCTTATGACCAGCAACAAACGTTGTGGCATACCGTTACTCACTCACACACAGGTACTTGAAGGTCACCACAAAACTTAAGCACCAGACCATTTATATTACTACCTGTTAAGGGGGTACTGGTTATTTTTCGCTCTATTTTGTTTTGTTTTTTGTTTGTATGTACAGTATTCATTTTATAGTTTCCTCAATAGATCTCCATCAAACTTTAAATACCCCCTAGATCCCCCTTCAAGATAAGTTTGTTCATGCCCATTCAGAAAGTGGAGAGAGGGCATGGCGAGCAAGGGTTTAAGAGTCAATATTAACAAAACCAAGGTTATGCATTGTAGTTTGAGACGAGGCAATGTGGAAAAGAGCGGTGCATACCCATGTGCAGTGTGTGGAAAGGGAGTGGGCGTTAACTCAATTCAATGTAGCATCTGTCGATGTTGGGTACACCATGGGAGTAAGCGCTGTAGTAGAATAAAGGGGCCCCTGCCGAAGGATAAGTCAGAAATAGAGAAATTTGAGTGCGTAGTGTGCAAAGGCGAGCTTGTGTTAAGTGATGATCCTGTGGCTGTGAATTTTGGAAATGAGTCTTTGGAGCTGGTGAACAGTTTTGTTACCTAGGAGATACCATCTCTGCCGGTGGTGGGGCCGAGGCTGCCACTGTTGCTAGAATTAGGTGTGGCTGGGGGAAGTTCAGAGAATTGATGCCAATCCTGACCATGAAAAGAATGCCTCTCCCCCTGATGGGAAAGGTGTATGCCTCATGTGTTAGAAGTGCAATGACGTATGCCTCAGAAACATGGGCCGTTAAAGTAGAGGATGTCAACAGAATGGAGCGTAATGAGATGAGAATGGTGAGATGGATGTGTGGGGCCAGGCTACAGGATAGAATAACAAATGTTGAGCTGAGGAGACGTTTAGGTATAAAGAGTATTAGCGAGGTGATGCGTACAGGTAGACTGGGATGGTATGGACATGTGGAGAGAATGGATGAACAAAATTGGGTGACAAAATGCAGGTCTGTGATTGTGGAGGGAGCTGCACCAAGGGGTGGACCGAGGAAGACCTGGGATCGGACTATACGCGCCGATCTCAAATCCAAGAACTTGACAAGTGAAGCAGCCCTTAACAGGGTTGCCTGGAACGCCGCCATTGGGACAAGAGACTGAAACTGCACTTATGTGTGGAACACTCAGTCTTAAAATGTTATGTATGTATGTATGTATTTATCGGTAGAAAAATTTCCCAGCCGAGGGCTGGTTACTCCTAAAATTTAATGCTCGCTCTCGCTTGCAAGGAAACAAAATCGACACCTACAGTAAATGGCACAAATGGTCTGTACAGTATATTGACAAGAAATGGGGCGAAAGGTCTTAAAATTGCCAGATTAATGGAACGAACATCTTAAAATCTCAAAGGTAATGGCACTAAACATAAGGAACAAAGGGGTCCAGAGAAGGCAACTACCTCCCCCTTAACCAGTGTCATCTCCATAAAGGCAACTACCTCCCCCTTAACCAGTGTCATCTCCATAAATACTGTTAGCTTAAATTGGGGCCTATTTTGGCAAGTTTGGTTGACCTTCATAACCAAGCTTATAAATGCTTTCAATATAAGCACTAATAAAAAATAAATAAATAAATAAATAAATAAATACATACATACATACATACTAATATAATAGCAAATGTCATTGAAATAATTGCAAATCTGGAATACCTAGTTTATATCAAGCATTCTAATGTCTAGATATATTTTTATTTTTTTGTATGTACAGTAGTTCAACTATAGTTCCTTATTACTAAAGCCATCGTCTTACAAGCAGTCTTAGCGGAGAATTGTATTAAGAGTCTGGAATCCACAAAAAGTTATCATATTGTTATGAGAACTTTTTACAATTTATAAACAGGTCTCCCTCACTATCCGATACCCCAATTTATAAACAGGTCTCCCTCACTATCCGA
>CM064500.1:4220264-4447761 GCA_032716605.1 Paralithodes platypus | reverse complement strand
CTCATCATGTAGGTAGAGTCTGGCGGGTAAGAGGTGTAGGACACGAGGGGTAGTGGATACGCGAGGTGGGGGAAGGGTTAGAAGCGATAGGCAGGTGTGGTTTGGAGCTGCTTAGCCCTGCGGGCTTCGGCCTGTCTGAACTGGTTGGCTTGGTCACCTGGTCCTTTCGTTCTGTGGGCCTTTTCTTCAGGTGTTTCTGTTCCCGTTTCTTTGTTGTTCTCGCTCGTGGCTTCCGTGGTGGGCTTCTCGTTCTGGGGCATTTTAGGGGGTATTCCTAGTCTCACGCCGGCTATTGTTCTGGTTCAGGTTGTGAGTGTGGCTAGGGAGTTAGAGGATAGTTAAGGGGGGTACAAGGATAGGTCCTTCCCTTCTATTTGTTGAGGTTAGTGAACGAACTGAGTTGGCATGTTATAACGTTCTTATGGCGTCTTTACAGGGGGAGGGTTGTGACTTGAAAAGGGGGTGGTTTGAGGCTAGGCGCCGCGCCGCTCGTGACCTAGGGTAGTGACCTTTAATGCGCTGGACATAGGGGTGGCATTTCCCTACGATCGAACAGGTAGGGTTGTGTGTGCAGCGGGGCGTGAAGGATAAGCGGACAGGATGACCCAAAACAGGTACCACTGCGCATAGGGTCACGAAGCAAAATAGAGTAGTGTGGATTGTGGATACGAAGGAGGTGATTGGAAGACGTATAACAATTGTGGAAAAGTAAATGGAAGAGAGGAACACAATGGCGGATAAAAGATAATTAACCTAAGGATTGAATCATGCATGAATGACGACATTATAGCCTCGTCCTAATAAGATGATGAAACCGGGTTGGTATGCACGTGGCACAATACGACACAAGCACAGTCCCGCTATGTCGTATCAATACTGGTTGCATACTCCGGACAATATTATATACACTTAGTTAGTAGAAGAACAAGACAAGGGGGGGAGGGTGAGCACGGGGGTACATATATCTATACTCGTCATGGAGAGAGATACGAGGTAGCTTTCCTGCATCTCTCCTGATAATCGTCTGCAGATTGGTCATAGTGAGTTTATCCGAATTAACAGGCCTAAATCAATACAATAACGGCCATAGGGTTATCGGGTGTATAGAGTCGTGGTTAAAGGTTGTTACATAACTCGTAACTAACTTATCTAAATCAACAGGCATAAATCACTACAAGAACTGGCAAGGGACACAAATTGACAGACGAACAAAACAACGGGAGGTTAGAGACATAGAATTGCTAGAATTGGGGGGGGCTATGATTGTTATATAACTAAATACAGGGCTGACGTAATCACAATCTGATTTGGTGTGAAATGGAAGCTAAGGTGTCTTAGATCGCCTCGAACCTACACAATGAAAGTATTATAGCCTGTATGGTGGTTACATAATCAAATACATACTTAGGTGGTACATCAAGAATATCAGTGAGTAAAGTATTGTGGTTTGTATATTAGAAGACTGTGATTGAGAGACGTATAATATGTGGAATGAATTGAGAGAGAGAGAGAGAGACCAAATCGGGAATGGAAAAGGGGCCTGGGATCTCGTTGGGGATGGGAGTTTTGCTCTCAGGATTTTCGTTCCTGTGGCTCGTTAGGGTTGGAGGTTTCGCTCTCAGGTTTTTCGTTCCTGTGGTATTTTAAAAGCTTCAAAATGAGACCAGAACGAGCTACGTAGCACTCGTGGTTCTCTTGCAGTGGTGCCACGAACATGGGAGTTTAGCGTATAGCAGTATATTTTTCCCAGCTATGTTCACTACTGGCTACACTGCCGGCCTCTCGAGAACACAGGGAACATCAGTTAATGGGCGGCGGTAAGCCCTGGGAGTCGGCTGTCTGGCCTGCTGCGCTCCCGGCCATTTGCACTCGATTTTAACCCTTTAAAAGCCTTAATAATGCTCCTAACTTGCTTCAAATTGGTGAACGACTTAAGTCGAGCGCCGCCAATAAGGGGTTAATATATTTCGTTATTGTGCCACAAGATAATTAGAAATTGTATTTTCGTGAAATTTTGTATTGATGTAGGAATATATAGGCTATACAGTATATATGCATCATGAATGTGTTGATGATTATACAAAGTAGCCTATATCTAGCTAATAAATCTTAAATATACCACGATGATGATAAAAATTGGCACAAAATTAAAGTGCTAGTCGTGAGGCAGCCTGGATAGGTGACTATAGTCGAACAGAGGAAACTAAGCTTTTTGTGCTATGTGGATTTGGTCGATATTGGCCTGTTCACTGATCTGACAGCTGGCTTCTTAACCCGGGAACTGCAGGGAGACTCTTAAGAGTTCCCCCGGCAGACTGCGGGAAGACTCTTAAGAGTAAGGCTATTAAAAAATCCATTTAAAACACCCCCAAATTTTTTTTTTTTTTTTTATTGCCCCTGGGCCATGCCAAATATCACTCCTCCACCTCCCCTCCTTCCCCACTTTCCTCACCTCCTTCAGTTATCACCTATTTTCCCTGTTATTCCCTTATTCTGTGGTCTATTTTCGTGCTAACATTAGCGAGTTGCAAGCAGGGCATTGTCATCACTGTTACCAAGCGAGTGGAAGAGAGAGAGAGAGAGAGAGTATCAATCGACAGTCTCTCTCCAGACTTGGGAAAGAGTGGTGGGGAGGGAGGTTGCCTCAGCCATACATTATGTAACTCCCGGCCTGTATCGCCGATTTTGACCATCCAAACGCTGTTTCCACTTGTTTTATTGTTGGAACAGGTTAATACCTTTATAATCAACCTATAATAGGTGCATATGGATAAGTATTAATGCTATTTATGGTAAAATAACGATGTTAGTGATGGGAACAGCTCAAATACGTCAGCACAGGAGTGTGGTGTCTCATACCCCCCATGCGCACTTCTTAGGTTAAGACCATGGGAGGAGGGAACTTCACAACAATTTTACACCTACCCTTTAATTGACCTTGGGTGATCTGACTCAGGTGATCTCCTTTCATCCTAGCCCATGTCAACCGTGAATCTCTCACAATTTATGTATAAAAGCAGCGTGATCGAACTATTGAAATAATTCTCTCTTGAGAGAAAATCATTAATATTATATGTTTGAAACCCTACACTAGTCCAAGCTATATCTAATCTGCTATGGGAGGCGACTTTTACGAATAAGGAACTGAGAGGTATTATGGTTGTGAGACGGATGTGGACATGTGAGGTTATTTGAACGCATTAAATGGGTGTATTAGAAAGCTGAATGTGTCAGCTTCCTTTAGAGATATGTTTCAATTCCGCCCCTCGAAAAGTATAGAAAATATTGCCGATTGATTGACTTTTTTTGAATAAGGAACCGAGAGGTATCATGGTTGTGAGACGGTTGTGGACATGTTGTGAGGTTATTTAACCCGGGAGCTGCGGGGAGACTCTTAAGAGTTCCCCCGGCGCACTGCGGGAAGACTCTTAAGAGTCAGAGAAAATAAAAATCAACTTTTGACATCGAAAAAAAAATATTTTTTTATATTTTTTTTTTTATTTTTTTATTTTTTTTTGGCCCCTGGGCCATGCAAAATCTCAGTCCTCTACCTCCCCTCCTTCCCCACTTTCCTCCTCTCCTTCAGTTATCACCTATTTTCCCTGTTATTCCCTTATTCTGAGGTATATTTTCGTGCTAACATTAGAAATCCGATTGGAGGGTGTGGTCATCACTGATAGCAAGCGAGTGCAAGAGAGAGAGAGAGTATCGATCGACTGTGTCTCAGTGGCCTTGGGGGAAATTGGCGGGAAAGCAGATTGCCTCACCCATACATTATACAACTCGCGGGCTATATCTCCGAATCTGACCATCCAAACGCTGTTTTCACTCGTTTTATTGTTGTTTCAGGTTAATACCTTTATAATCAACCCATAATAGGCGCATATGGATAAATATTAATGCTATTAATGGCACAATGAATATTTTAGTGACGGAAACACCTCAAATACGTCAGCACAGGGGGACGTTTCCAATTACCCCCATGCGCACTTCAGAGGTTAAATGCATTAAATGGGTGCATTCGAAAGCTGAATGTGTCCATTTCCTTTTGAGATATGTTTCAATTCCGCCCCTCGAAAAGTATAGAAAATATAGCAGATTGATTGACTTTTTCGAATAAGGAACTGAGAGGTATATTATTGTTGTGAGATGGTTGTGGATATGTTGTGAGATTTTTTGAATGCATTAAATGGGTGTATTCGAAACCTGAATGTGTCAGCTTCCTTTTGAGATATGTTTCAATTCCGCACCTTGAAAATTATAGAAAATATAGCCGATTGATTGACTTTTTCGAATAAGGAACTGAGAGGTATTATGGTTGTGAGACGGTTGTGGGCATGTTGTGAGGTTATTTGAATGCATTAAATGGATGTATTCGAAAGCTGAATGTGTCAGCTTCCTTTTGAGATATGTTTGAATTCCGAGCCTCGAAAATTATAGAAGATATAGCCCATTTAAATTTACCGAATAAGGAATAAGGAACCGGGAACCAAATTCAGCCGGGTTTACAGTGTTGCCAAATCATTCGATCTTGGTACCAACTTCTACATTAATCATTACAATACAATAATACCACACATGGCTGCCGTAAGCCGATTTTAGTGTTTTAAATGACTTATGAATAACTTAGAGTGTGCTCTTTATGAATATACCAATGAAAGTTATATACAGAAAGTTTATCGTATAGCCTAAATACGATAGGCTATGACTCTTTTGTGATCCCGTATGTCTCTGTGATGTCACGGTCGTTCCCGCTGCATGGCGTAGGACGAGTAGATCGTATATTATAAGATTGTAAGTAAGGTAAGATTGTAAAGGCCTAATATGCTATTAAGCAATATTGACATGGTCTTATGTAGTATATATGAATTTATCGTATATATTAATATAATTTATCGTATAGAGCAACCTAGATGCGGTACGATAATTTGGGCTCCTGGTGTTTGCCAAGGCAGCAAGGTGTGCCTCTGAGGAAGACAGCTCAGAGCCTCCACTAACACCGACCAGTTAACATCTAATTTCCGCCCTCAGTTGATCGAGCTTTTGTGCCTCTAATCACAATACACTGACAGCAATAAATACAGCTACACCATCACGACGCTCTCATCGACGCCATGACTGACTGACAGATAAGCATAGTATTCATGTCCATTCCCATATAATAATTTATTCTTTCTTTCACTTGACTCGAGCCTCAGGGCCGAAGTCTCTGTTTCCCCATTGTCCGCCATATTGGGTAAAACGTTCTCCTTTGTTTCGTTGCCACGTGGAACTATTGGTGAGTTAATTCCTGGCTAATATTAACCCTTATAACCTTACCCTATATATAATTTATTATGTGAGACCTTTGGATATAAGTTAGCTTATTTCAGATTGAATTCAATTTAGATATGGAGTAATTTTAATTTAGATTGATTTTATTTGAATCTTTATAGCTTAGAAATATTTAACTACCATTGATAGTTTACCACATTGGTGCCCAGACCCGAAAATTAGCTACCAGTAAGGGATTTTTAAGGCAATGAACAAGGGGACATATAACAGGATGCAGGAACAACTCTATGATAAACTGGTAAGGCTAGCCAAGCGATGCTTAGAGCCGGAATGCAGGGTCACATCGTTGCACCTGCCTAAGTCCTGCATCCCACCCATCATCTTCCCCCAATAATTTTCTCTTTCATTTCAGACTTCTTGTGACATTATGACCTGACCTAACATTTGTTTTCTTGTTCAATATGACCCTTTAGTAGGTATTGCTATTTTGTGTGCTATTTTTTCTCCATAACATAGAAGCCTGCCGGTCAGCGTCTCTTAACTAGAATACTATTTTGCCCTTGTATTTGTAACATTTTAGATAAATAGCCTACAGGCTTACATGCAAAATGAATAAACAGGAAGAGACACCGTCTAGTTGGGTGCTGAGCAAAGCCCCTAAAAATCAGAGGGCGGGACTTCGGGGAGTATTAAATAGGCTAATTGTAGATGTCAACACTTTCATCACTACTGCTGACCTCGAGGAATTAGAAGCTAGATTAGACAATGTCCAGGCTACCCACGGTCGTATTATGGCTCTGATTGTGGCAGGCATGACAGAGGAGGAAGAGATAGTATACAGAGTGTGATAATCGCACCCTCTATGATGAACCTGTCTTTAAATTACAGCGTGCTGTCGCAAGTAAGAAGGGAGGCAAGAAAGAGACCCATAGAAGGGTTGACCCAAAACACACTGTGCACCTCCCAAAGCTCAATCTTCCTACATTTGGGGGCAAATTGACTGAGTGGTTAGCTTTTTGAGACGTATTTCGGTCTACAGTACATGAATCCTCTTTGGATAATGTTCGCAAGTTTCACTACCTGAAGGGACAAATGGAAGGATAGAGGGTTTTGCGGTAGTAGATGATAGTTATCTTGAGGCAGTACAATTATTAAAGTCCACATACGGGGATCAAGAGCAGTTGTAGATGGCCCATGTCGTTGCCTTGTTAAAGCTCGCAGAACCACAGCATAAGGTTGAGGAGTTAGCAAATTTTAGGGCAGATATGGAGTGCCATACTCGATCGCTAGACACCCTAGGGCTCACCACACAGGAAATGATAGTCAGTATCTTATGTCAGAATTCGCTTCCTATGGCAATACTTGACAAGGTTAGATCATTTGATCTGGGGGAGTTCAGTTTGCTAACAGTGATGACAATGCCCTGCTTGCAACTCGCTAATGTTAGCACGAAAATATACCTCAGAATAAGGGAATAACAGGGAAAATAGGTGATAACTGAAGGAGGGGAGGAAAGTGGGGAAGGAGGGGAGGTAGAGGAGTGATATTTTGCATGGCCCAGGGGCAAAAAAAAAAAAAAAAAAAAAATTTCATTTTTTTTTCGATGTTTAAAGTTTATTTTTTTTTTCTCTGACTCTTAACCCGGGAACTGCTGGGAGACTCTTAAGAGTTCCCCGTCGGACTGCGGGGAGACTCTTAAGAGTCAGAGAAAAAAAAAATCAACTTTTGACATTTTTTTTTTTTTTTTTTTTTGGGCCCCTGGGCCATGCAAAATCTCAGTCCTCTACCTCCCCTCCTTCAGTTATCACCTATTTTCCCTGTTATTCCCTTATTCTGAGGTATATTTTCGTGCTAACATTAGCGAGTTGCAAGCAGGGCATTGTCATCAGTGTTAGCAAACGAGTGCAAGAGAGAGAGAGGATATCGATCGACTGTGTCTCAGTGGCCTTGGCGGAAATTGGCGGGAAAGCAGCTTGCCTCACCCATACATTATATAACTCGCGGCCTGTATCTCCGATTTTGACCATCCAAACGCTGTTTTCACTCGTTTTATTGTTGTTTCAGGTTAATACCTTTATAATCAACCCATAATAGGCGAATATGGATAAGTATTAATGCTATTAATGGTACAATGAATATTTTAGTGACAGAAACACCTCAAATACATGCGCACAGGGAGAGGTGTCTAATTACCCCCATGCGCACTTGTTAGGTTAAGAGTCTTCCCGCAGTCCGCCGGGGGAACTCTTAAGTCTTCCCGCAGTTCCCGGGTTAAGAGTCAGGGGAAACAAAAATCAATTTAAAACACCGGAAAAAAAAAATATGTTTTTTTATTTTTTTTTGCCCCTGGGCCATGCCAAATATCACTCCTCCACCACCCCTCCTTCCCCAGTTTCCTCCCCTCCTTCAGTTATCACCTATTTTCCCTGTTATTCCCTTTTCCTGTGGTCTATTTTCGTGCTAACATTAGCGAGTTGGTAGCAGGGCGTTGTAATCACTGTTAGCAAGCGAGTGCAAGAGAGAGAGAGAGAGTATCGATCGACAGTCTCTCTCCAGAGGTGGAGGAAAGTGGTGGGCTGGGAGGTTGCCTCAGCCATACATTGTGTAACTCCCGGCCTGTATCGCCGATTTTGATCATCCAAACGCTGTTTCCACTTGTTTTATTGTTGTAACAGGTTAATACCTTTATAATCAACCTATAATAGGCGCATATGGATAAGTATTAATGCTATTTATGGTAAAATAAAAAATTTAGTGATGGGAACAGCTCAAATACATGCGCACAGGCAGAGGTGTCTTAATTACCCCCATGCGCACTTCTGAGGTTAAGAGTCTTCCCGCAGTCCGCCGGGGAAACTCTTAAGAGTCTTCCCGCAGTTCCCGGGTTAACCCGGGAGCTGCGGGGAGACTCATAAGAGTTCCCCCGGCGCACTGCGGGGAGACTCTTATGAGTGAGTGAAAAAAAAAATCAACTTTTGACATAAAAAACAAAAAAAACAAAAATATTTTTATTTTTTTATTTTTTTTGGCCCCTGGGCCATGCAAAATCTCAGTCCTCTACCTCCCCTCCTTCCCCACTTTCCTCCTCTCCTTCAGTTATCACCTATTTTTCCTGTTATTCCCTTATTCTGAGGTATATTTTCGGGCTAACATTAGCGAGTTGCAAGCAGGGTGTTGTCATCACTGATGGCAAGCGAGTGCAAGAGAGAGAGAGAGTATCGATCGACTGTGTCTCAGTGGCCTTGGGGGAAATTGGCGGGAAAGCGGGTTGCCTCACCCATACATTATATAACTCGCGGGCTATATCTCCGATTTTGACCATCCAAACGCTGTTTTCACTCGTTTTATTGTTGTTTCAGGTTAATACCTTTATAATCAACCCATAATAGGCGCATATGGATAAGTATTAATGCTATTAATGGCACAATGAATATTTTAGTGACGGAAACACCAAATACGTCAGCACAGGGGGACGTTTCCAATTACCCCCATGCGCACTTCAGAGGTTAAGCAATATTGACATGGTTTTATGTAGTATATATGAATTTATCGTATATATTAATATAATTTATCGTATAGAGCAACCTAGATGCGGTACGATAATTTGGGCTCCTGGCGTTTGCCAAGGCAGCAAGGTGTGCCTCTGAGGAAGACAGCTCAGAGCCTCCACTAACACCGACCAGTTAACATCTAATATCCGCCCTCAGTTGATCGAGCTTTTGTGCCTCTAATCACAATACACTGACAGCAATAAATACAGCTACACCATCACGACGCTCTCATCGACGCCATGACTGACTGACAGATAAGCATAGTATTCATGTCCATTCCCATATAATAATTTATTCTTTCTTTCACTTGACTCGAGCCTCAGGGCCGAAGTCTTGTTTCCCCATTGTCCGCCATCTTGGGTAAAACGTTCTCCTTTGTTTCGTTGCCACGTGGAACTATTGGTGAGTTAATTCTTGGCTAATATTAACCCTTATAACCTTACCCTATAATTATATATAATTTATTATGTGAGACCTTTGGACATAAGTTAGCTTGTTTCAGATTGAATTTAATCTAGATATGGAGTAATTTTAATTTAGATTGATTTTATTTGAATCATTATAGCTTAGAAATATTTAACTTCCATTGATAGTTTACCACAAAGTTTTTACATGCATAATGTGCAAATGAAAATTGGTACTTTAATTGACCGACGGTACCTTTGTCGGTGTTTTACCCTAATATACAGTGTTGTTGTATACTAAGGACTGGCGGAAATGAGTATTTACCCATTATCCAACAATCTAAAAACATGGCCCCCACTAGTGGGGAGAGCTATGAAGATCAGGGAAATTGTGAGGTAAAAGACGAAAATGAGGGGTAATATTAGCCTAACCTAACAACCTTACCTAACCTATCCTAGTATTATAGGTGGGGGGCGGCACACCCCCGCTGGTTTGGTATTAAAATAATAAAAGAGTGACGGTCGCCGAAAAAAGGGTACTGTATATGAATTAAGTCTATGGTATTTACTTTGCAATCTTCAGCTTTGGCTGTGGATAACAGGAGGTAAATATTAACTTTTTCACAGTAATTATAATTCCATTTGCGCTGCTACTGACCGATATAGGCTAGGAATGAAGTATGGTATATGACAAATTTATAGAAGCCATATAAATTGATGAGTGTGCTGTGAAACCGGAACTAGAATAATACCGACTACTGGAGTCTGTTCAGAGACACTGGACTAAATCTATTGGGGGTCTCGAGAATCTTGATTATGGTGAGAGATTGAGGATATTAAACCTATTTTCCATTAAGGGTAGACTTCTTAGGCATGACACAATTAAGTACTGGCAAATATTTCACGGTCTCTGCTCAATTACTCCTGAAGATGTTTTTGATCGTCCCCAATATTTTGCAACCAGGGGTCACCCATATAAAATTGCTCACTCGATATGCCAGCTTGAAATAAGATTTTTTTTTTTTTAATCTTAGATACGTGTCTCTGTGGAACTCTTTGCCCACAGATTTGGTATCCCTGACTAACCTATTATCTTTCAAGGCTGCCCTTTCCGACTATCTTGCAAGAGTTTTATATTCTTACAGTTTCTTACAGTAGATCCTCTGGAAAAAGGCAAACTATGCCTGTGTATCCAGCTCAGTACCAGTACTTGCACTGCTGCGGTCGTTCACGGTGTTGGCGGCGGCGGTAGCAGACGCAACATTTTTACTATTCTGTATTTTTTTTTTATAATCAAACTTCAAATCTTGTCTTCCCCATGCTTTATCAAGATTACTTTCAAACTCCCTTATTGATTCGGAATCGACTACATACTGGGGCAGTGCGTTCCACTCATTTACCACTCTATCACAAAATGAGTTCTTTGCCTTCTCAAGCCTATTTCTTTCTTTGTAAATTTTCTTAGTGTCCTCTAAGAAAATTTACAAAGAAAGAAATAGGCTTGAGAAGGCAAAGAACTCATTTTATGAATATTCATGATTTTGTTCTCGATGTTACACCTTCTGGCCTCCTCAACCACTTATACTTGTACCTTGTTTGTTAACCCTCTCACTACCATATAATAATAATAATAATAGTTCTTAAAGCTAGCGCATGCTAAGCTAGCTAAGTTAGCTCAATAAGGCCGATTAGGCGTATTTCCATTGGGGTCCTGTACTACAACCCCATCCCTTTGCTCATGAGGGATGGTAACGACTCAGTGCTTGTGAAAAATCATTAATGCGCCGAGCGTGGGCGCGAACCCGGGCCTTCTGGGTGGAAGTCCGAGACGCTAGTCACTACACCAAGCGAGCCGCTTGGTACAGAGGTTGCCAGATTAGCAATAATAAATAGAGTTCTTTCACTCTTATAATTACGGTACCTCTCCAAAATTAGTTTTCTGCCCACAGCTAACTCAAAGACAACTGCAGATGTTGAAGTAACTAAACTAAAGGTTTCTAAATACCCCTGATGGTAACAAAGGCTTTAAAGTATCCCTAATAGGCTGAAAATTGTGTCAAGGACGTGAGAGGGTTGTTGTTGTTGTTGTTGTTCCCTAAGCTGCCTGGCCGAACAGCCCCGAGTCCCTGAGAAAGGCCACGGCCACGATCGGGCTTTCCCACAGAGCTCTCATTGAGTGTAGATTGTGTTGTTGTCGTAAGTGGTTGTGTGAAATGCAGTCTTCTATGATGTGTTTAATGGTATGGGGTGCTGTGTTACATCCCGGGCAGGCGTCGACAACGGAGTCATCCAGTCTCTTCTGATAGCTCAGGAGAGCTGGATGGTGTCCGCATCTCAGCATCTCAACGTGAGAGGGTTAACGTAGCTGCTTATGATGCACTTTCCAGTCCATAGATTTCTATACTCCCTGTTTTTACTACAAATTTTAATTATCTTTGGGCTGGCGCATCAGCAGTGTGTGGCTTCCGTGGACCCTGACCTACCACTTAGCTCTGGGGTCTGGGAAGCCCACCAGGTAAGTAAGAACCGATTCAACTCTGATCCGGCCGTGACGGAGTGCTTCTAGCCTCGGTTCCCACCTGCCGGAGCACACATCACACTTTTCTTACAGTTTCTTACAGTTTCTTACAGTAGATCCTCTGGAAAAAGGCAAACTATGCCTGTGTATCCAGCTCAGTACTAGTACTTGCACTGCTGCGGTCGTTCACGGTGTTGGCGGCGGCGGTAGCAGACGCAGCATTTTTACTATTCTGTATTTTTGTTTTATAATCAAACTTCAAATCTTGTTTTCCCCATGCTTTATCAAGATTACTTTCAAACTCCCTTATTGATTCGGAATCGACTACATACTGGGGCAGTGCGTTCCACTCATTTACCACTCTATCACAAAATGAGTTCTTTGCCTTCACAAGCCTATTTCTTTCTTTGTAAATTTTCTTTTTATAAAATAAACACGTGAACGAACCTACGTCATCGATGTCCGTCCAAAACGGAGATGGAACCGCGCTTTAGTTAAGCTTTCCTTTACTTCGTCCCTCGCTGTCAATGGTAAATGTAGCATGGCAGGGTTTATAGGGTGTCGACAGCCATGAAGTTTTCACAAGAAAAAAAAAAGCAAACTGAACATTTAAACAATAAGAAGAAGAAGAAGAAGAAAAAAAGTAGGTTTGTTCAAACTTTGTTGACAAGTCAACAAGAGACAGTCAAACCAAAGGTGCAACGTTTTGGCTTAAGCCACACTTAAGCCAAGAGCGAAATTTGTTTTTGCGAGCACAAACCTTAAGCATCACACTGGGCCAAATTCTCGTCATTCTCCAATCTCCGTTTCCAGCCAGTAGCGCCGGCAAATTGTATCCCACACGCCAAGCGTCCTGGCTGCACACCTGCTGTGGCTCCCACACAACAATAACAACGTCCGACCTTAGCCTATATTGGTCTGTTTCACCTAGGCCTATACTGTAATGTATAGCAATTTACATCTACAATTATAATGCAATAGGCCTATGACTCCATCTACACGTTAGTGTAATTTTTGTTAATTTGAAGCTTAGGCTAGGCTATAGGCAATGAGGAAATTTATATTTTGAACTTTTTCTATTCATACCAATCGCCGTGGCGTAGGCCACAGTGGTTTCACTTAAACTGTAGAATAATATGAATTGATATTGACAAACTTTGTGTAATAGGACCCAATCTATACGTTAATGCTGCTATGTTTTGCGTGTGAAGCTTATATAAGTAGCTAGGCCTATGAGGAAGTTTTTCGCAAAATAGGCTATAGCCTGACGGAGCCCCTGTCGTTAGCTCGGCACTAAACGATCGTTTATATTGTGCTGTTTCACCAATAATTTAGAGTAGCCTAGGCCTAATATGGATTTATATCGACACTTAGCCTAGGCCCTATTTCAATATGACTCAATCTACAAGTTTGCGTGATTATGTTTTATATTTGGAGCATAGGCTAGCCTATAGCCTAGGCCTATGAGGAAATATTTTGAACTTTTCGGAGGTTGTAGAATGCTTGGTAGGCATAATCGGTAATCCTGTGTATGTGGGTAGACCTGTAGGCCTATTTATCTCAATCATTTGGTAATGTTACAATATAGGCCTATTTTTACATTTTACATTCATAAATAGTCCACTAGCCTAATATATTAGGTTAGGTTAAATATAGCCTATTGTTCAATGATTCTTAGTAAATAGGCATCTGAAAAACAGTTCCTCCTGCTACACACCCGAATGTTTTCGTTTCATACCAATCGCCGTGGCGTAGGTATAGGAAGTGGTTATTTAGCTGCAAGTGGTGTAGCTATTTTAGCATTAATTCACTTAGTTTATGTCTATCCGCAGCCCTTCTCACAATCAAAACACACTATTATGTAGCAAAATATATATTTCGACGTCATATAGGCCTAGGCTACTGAGATTTTATTATTATTTATATTATATATATGAGATGCCAAAGTCTCCAACCAGGGTGCAGAAACACCATCAAGATCAATCCACACAAAACACCCGGAGGCACTGGAGAGAGACTACGGCAACTTAGAAAAAAATAAAAAACATACTGTAGGCCTACTGTACATAATATACACATTAAACACAGATAACATATTATGCAGTGGAGGTCACAGGGTGTCAATCCACAAAGTATGAATTGTGTTATCATTATGGTTTATTATTTTGTTATCATTATAGCGCGACGGAGCGGCGAAGGCGCGAGCTCTAAGGGGGTCCGGGGGCATGCCCCCCCGTGATTTTTATGAGAATTTAGGCATCTAAACAGTATTTCTGCAATCTAAAAGCAATCAAGATGGAAAAGGTACGATATTAGTTACTGGACACCTATTTGACAGGTACCGCCAACGATTTAATACATATTTGTTTTCGGTTTCCACGCATCCAACACCAAGCTACACCCTTTTCTAGTGTACGAAACACTAAAAAAGCAATGGGGACACTTTAATAATGATAATATGAGACGAAATATAAAGACAACTCGGTTGCGTTCGTGGAAGTAGCGTCGCTTTGTTTACTTTACGGTCGGAGTGACTTCCCGGTCCCGCCTTGGCGGTCGACTACAACTGGTTATATAAGCTTAGCCATTTGAAGTCGAGTCGACTTCAAATGGCTAAGCTTATATAACCAGTTGTTGGGTCCATTTTTTTATA
This sequence comes from Paralithodes platypus, assembly GCA_032716605.1. Taxonomy (NCBI): domain Eukaryota; kingdom Metazoa; phylum Arthropoda; class Malacostraca; order Decapoda; family Lithodidae; genus Paralithodes; species Paralithodes platypus. Next base: position 4,433,361 of record CM064500.1, on the reverse strand, counting down.
AAAAGTTGCGTTATAGGCCGTGGGATACAGGACAGGGTTGAGGGGGGGGGCTCTAACCCCCTGTGAATTATAATAATCTTCATATATGTGGCCAGCAGGGGGCAAGTAAAACAGCTAGCCGTCACCTCGAGCGTCCTGGGTAAAAAAAATGCGACGACGGACTCCCCCCGCCGCCGATTTTCGGCACAAACGCCCCGTTTTATTCTCGTCGAAAACCATATTTAAAAAGTTATTAGGCTAGGCCTATATCGTTTTCAATACTATTACCGGACCAGAAAAAGGTGTAGCTTGGTGTTGGATGCATGGAAACCGAAAAAAAATATGTATTAAATCCTCGGTGGTACCTGTCAAATAGGTGTCCAGTAACTAAAATCGTACCATGGAAAATATGGAGACCAAAATTATGTCAATTTACCATTTTTGTTTCTTAAAAAAAAAAAGGGTTGGGGGAGTTTCTGTTATCTTTATACAACAAGTTAATTTGCGTTATCACTAAAAAAAACAGCGTCGTTTGACACCCTGGTGGAGGATATCAAGTATAAATATAATACACTGTACAATAAAATAGAATAAAATAAGTTTAAAAATTAGAATTAATGCTGCAAAAAAGCATTAACTCTAGACTTAAATATGGAGATATTAGCTGAATTGACTAGCTCATTTGGCAACTTATTCCACAAGTCAACCATGGCCGGCACAAAACACCGTGAAAACTGTGTAGTAGAAAAATTAACACGACTGTTACACGGCTCATGGCAAGATCATTAAGATTGCTTGTGAATCTAGTTGCACGAGCCCGGACATAGGGCCCAGGCATAACCCCATTTAAGGGATGCTGAGGGTTGTTAAAAACTTTAAATAAAAGACTAAGGGCACCAACTTTACTCGATGACACAGGTCAAGAGACAAATGAGGTAGGCCTAGAATAAAACTGATGGAATTTAGCGACCTGTCAAGCAACTTGAGATGGCAGTCAGCTGCTGACAACCAGACAGGTGAACAGTACTCGAAATGTGGCAAAATAAAAGCATAAAAAGACTTGATAACTGTGGCGTCACAAGCAAATGTTTTATAAACCTTGCGAAGCAGACCAATTTTTTGGGAAATGGAAGAGGAGAAAGAACGAATATGCTTTTCAAAAGTAAGTTTGGGATCAAGAGTAACTCCTAACAAACGCAGAGTATCCACATTCTCAATTTGCTCGCCAGAAACTTGTAGATAAGGATGGGGAGGATCCAAGGTACGAGATCTGCTGATGATAATGGAGTGTGTTTTACTAGCATTAAGTTTCATGCCCCAAAGTTCACACCATGATGTAATTTTGGCTAAATCCCTATTCAGAGCAGTAGCAATTACGTGTCGATCTATTGGTGATGGAATTGACGCATATAAAGTTGTATCATCAGCATAGGAGATTAGTTTATTTTCAAGCTCGGAACACAGGTCAGCAGTAAAAATAATAAAAAGCAAAGGCCCAAGGACACTGCCTTGTGGAACACCAGAAACAACAGTAACAGAAGGGGAATGACACCCATCAATGACCACAGACTGAGATCTTTTCGTCAAAAAATCTTCAAAGATCTTTAAAAATTGCCACCAATACCAATGAGCTGTAACTTAAACAGAAGTGCTTTATGGTTGACTAAATCAAAAGCAGAACTAAAGTCAATAGCCACGACACGAGACTCATGTCCCTGGTCCAATGAGGACTGCAAGTCATGGGTGAGTGTCAGAAGCGCATCACATGTACCCAGTCCCTTACGAAAACCAAACTGCGAGTTTGGTATCAAATTATGAGTATTACAATAAGAGGAAAGGCGTCTGGACAAAAGCCTCTTATAGAGCTTGGATAGGATAGGTGTAATGGAGATAGGGCGATAGTCATTAGGAGATGATGAGGCAGTATTTCCCTTTGGAATAGGAGTGATAATAGCCTTACGCCAGCAAAGAGGAAAACTACCTGATTTCAAAAGCAACCTAAACACCACAGCCAATCAATATCAGCCACAGATATCAATGAGATTAAGCTGTAAAGAGGCTGACAATCTACCTCTATCAAAAAATGGAGCTTCCCACCCAGTGCGGGAAGCATCCTAGCTCCATCAAATGACGAGATTTGTGCTGGAGACTGGCGGTAGCTCCATTTTTGTGCTGAAGAATAACGAGAATTTGGCCCAGTGTGATGCCCGCTTTAAGCCAAACTCCAGCCGCGCTTAACCCGGGAACTGCGGGGAGACTCTTAAGAGTCAGAGAAAAAAAAAATCAACTTTTGACATCGAAAAAAAAAAATATATATATTTTTTTATTTTTTTATGGCCCCTGGGCCATGCAAAATCTCAGTCCTCTACCTCCCCTCCTTCCCCACTTTCCTCCTCTCCTTCAGTTATCACCTATTTTCCCTGTTATTCCCTTATTCTGAGGTATATTTTCGTGCTAACATTAGAAATCCGGTTGCAGGGTGTGGTCATCACTGATAGCAAGCGAATGCAAGAGAGAGAGAGAGAGTATCGATCGACTGTGTCTCAGTGGCCTTGGGGGAAATTGGCGGGAAAGCAGCTTGCCTCACCCATACATTATACAACTCGCGGGCTATATCTCCGATTTTGACCATCCAAACGCTGTTCACTCGTTTTATTATTGTTTCAGGTTAATACCTTTATAATCAACCCATAATAGGCGCATATGGATAAGTATTAATGCTATTAATGGTACAATGAATATTTTAGTGACGGAAACACCTCAAATACATGCACACAGGGAGAGGTGTCTAATTACCCCCATGCGCACTTCAGAGGTTAAATTAAAGAGGGTATCACACTGGGCCAATTCTCGCCATTCTACAGCAAAAAATTGAGCTAGGTCTACCGCCATTCTCCGACACAAATCTCACCGTTTGACTGAGGATGCTTCCCGCACGGGGTGGGAAGCTCCATCTTTTGACGGAGGTAAATTGTCAGCCTCAATACGGTAGGCCTATGGAACAATGCAATAGCCTACTGGAAATTTATTGAAAATACGGTTAGGCTATAGCCTAGCCTACTGATGATTTGGACCGACAGTTAGCCCATGGATCATTTTAGGCCTAATAGGTCCGGTAGAGCATATACATCATTGCTAGGCCTATAGGCTATACTCTGTCATTAAGATCTGAAATTTATAATAGGCCTAGCCTAGGCTAAGGGAGAAAAAAACAAAAAACAAAAAACTAGGCCTAGGCTAGGCCTAAAATACGGGGAGCAAGACATTACGCAGCAAGTGACGGTTCGCCTTACCGCGGCGAACGAGCCCGGACGCTAATTGGAACTGCGGCGAACTGACCCACACCAGGGCCAACAAATCAAGATGCTTAGCCTAATACTGTACTAGCCTACTAGGCTAGAGTCGTAATAGTATTTCTTAATAAACTGATTAAAATAGTCTATTAGTTGCCAGAACATAATAGGCTATAGGCTACTGGACGGGTTAATATCAGCTAGCCAAATATATAATTATATGATAGCCTATATAATTACCACTAAACCCAGTAGGCTACACTAGCCTACACCAATTTAGGAATTTGACCACTTGCGAGTTTCAGGCTATAAGGAAGTTGAAGCTGTAGACATCGATTGTAAATAGAAATGCAATACTAATGTAGGTTTCTGATGGCTAAAGGGTACCGGTATGTTGAATTGGATTCTATGTATATAGGCTATAAATGAACTTCAACCGTATTTAAGCTGGTAATCCTGCTAAATATGGATGTCTACAACTCCAACTTCCTCATAGAACATAACTCGCAAGTGGTCAAACTCAATTGAGACAAATATATGCTAGACTGACATTAGGATGTATCATAGATAGTAGGCCTATACAAGTAAAAACAAAATTCAAATGAACATAGGCCTATAGGCTAAATCAAAACACACAGAGATGATACGGTAAGTCTCAAATCAGAAGACAAAGTCCCTAGGCCTAATTAAATAGGCCTACAAAGCTCACGAGGAAGTCCTGGGACTCGAACCTGGGATAACTCACACAGAAACTAAAACTTGCCAGCACCACGAGAAACCTAGACATAGATTGTTTTATAATGGGAGACAGAAAAAACATCGTCGAATTTGAGAGTAATATGTCTGTAACATTAATACAGTACATATAGAAATGGGTGATATTTTGATGACGTTTTCCTGTCCCCCATTGCTAGCCTAAGTCTTTCTTAACCCGTACAGCCCCAGCGACGCGTCTGACGCGTCGGCGATGTATGTAACGCACAGCCCCAGAGACGCGCCTGACGCGTCACCCTAATTACGCCGACCGTAACCTCAGGTGTAGCCACTCAAGAGGGCTCAGATTTGTATGGGAACTGTGTACGTATCCCACGCAACCGTGCCGATGGTTGAAAACTCTCAAAGTCCACGTGCGTGCGAGCTCGCAATAACCTGTTTTTTGGGGATAATTGCCTTCAATTTTTTACTCTTGTAAAATCCGTTTTCGGGGGCTCTGTAGGACCATTTTTTAAGCTTTTTGAGCGGTTTTTCGTGGTTTTTCCTTCATTCCTAACCCATTCGCTATTGTTTCTGGAATAAAACCATTTTTTGAAAAACGACCGGGTTCTGGTGCGCAAACATTACAAAACTAGCCGGGGCTCCACGGGTTAATAAAATGAATCAAATGGTCTAATAGTTGCCAGAACATAATATACTGGACAGGTTAATGTCAGCTAGCCAAAAATGTAATTATATGATATATAATTACCACTAAACCCAGTACACTACACCAATTAGGAAATCTTGTGTAAAATTATGGTAGAGACAAATATACTCTAGACTGACATTAGGAATGCGATGCGATGATGTTGAGGGATAGCCTTAAGGAATGCGCTAGAATGTATCATAGATAGTACCGGTATGGTAATACCTGCATAATTACACTATACAAAAAATATCGCTTAGTATCTTTTGTATTGGAATACAAAATATAAATATATTTACTAAGAAAGTTAAAACAAAACAAAATATTCAGAATAAAAGGTGTGGAAGAACTGAATGCATAATCGTATTTTGGATGGTGAACTAAAAATCCTGCTTACCGGTACCGGTCCATATTTTAAAAGTCAGCAGTATTGGTCGGGAACACTGCTGTAAGACAAGTGACAAAAGCTGGAGTTTATAGGCCTATCCTATTGTAGTTGTTGTTCCCTAAGCTGCTGCAAACTGTCTCAATTAGAGAAGGAATAATGGAGCATATGAAATCAAACCAACTTTTCAGTGGGAGACAGTTCGGATTCTTGCCGGGGAGGTCGACGGTACTACAGCTACTTAAGGTGGTAGATGATTGGATGCAAATTCTAGAGGATGGTGATGTAATAGACGTGGTATATTGTGATTTTATGAAGGCCTTCGATAAGGTCCCACATAAAAGGTTAATAGAGAAAGTTAGAAGCTATAATATAGGGGAGAAATGTGTGAAATGGATAGAAGCCTTCCTGAAAGATCGGAGACAGAGGGTGCTGGTGAATGGAATAGGCTCGGGGTGGAGGGAAATTACAAGTGGGGTTCCTCAGGGAACTGTGTTGGGACCACTACAGTTTCTTACAGTTTCTTACAGTAGATCCTCTGGAAAAAGGCAAACTATGCCTGTGTATCCAGCTCAGTACCAGTACTTGCACTGCTGCGGTCGTTCACGGTGTTGGCGGCGGCGGTAGCAGACGCAACATTTTTACTATTCTGTATTTTGTTTTATAATCAAACTTCAAATCTTGTCTTCCCCATGCTTTATCAAGATTACTTTCAAACTCCCTTATTGATTCGGAATCGACTACATACTGGGGCAGTGCGTTCCACTCATTTACCACTCTATCACAAAATGAGTTCTTTGCCTTCTCAAGCCTATTTTTTTCTTTGTAAATTTTCTTAGAGTGTCCTCTCGTTCTTGTTCCCTCCCACATCAAGAAGATACCTTCACACACATCCTCATCGTACTTTCCTGACACTATCTTAAAAGTCTCTTATCATATCCCCTCTCTTTCTCCTATATGCCAGTGTCGGAAGCCCCAGTGTCCTCAACCTCTGCTCATAGCCTGCGTTCTTCAACGTTGGTACCAGCTTGCTAGCTCTCCTCTGCACTTTCTCCACTGCTTCTATATCCTTTACCATATATGGAGCCCACACCTGCCCACTACTGTTCGTTATATTTATCAACGACTTACCTGAAGTTATAACTAATAGAAGTGAGGTATACCTGTATGCGGATGACACTAAGCTGTATAGAAGAGTGAGGAGTAAGGAAGATGTGGGTTTGCTTCAAGGAGATGTGGAGGGCATGAAGGGATGGTCTGAGCATTGGTTAATGCCTTTTCATCCAAAAAAATGCAAGTACATCCGGATTGAGACAAGCAAGATAGACAAGGTAGGATACAGTATGTATGAAGCGATGGAGGAAGTGCATGCAGAAAAGGATATAGGAGTAGTGATAGACAATAAGTTAAATTTCTCAGAACATTTAGCGGAAAAGATAAACAAAGCCAATAGAATTGTAGGGCTGATAAGGAGGACATTTGTGTCACTTGACGAAGAAATCTTCAGGAATCTCTATACAGCACTGGTTAGGCCGCACCTGGAATATGCGAACCAGGTGTGGGCTCCATATATGGTAAAGGATATAGAAGCAGTGGAGAAAGTGCAGAGGAGAGCTAGCAAGCTAGTACCAACATTGAAGAATGCGGGCTATGAGCAGAGGTTGAGGACACTGGCATATAGTCCGAAGAGAGGGGATATGATAGAGACTTTTAAGATAGTGTCAGGAAAGTATGATGAGGATGTGTGTGAAGGTATCTTCTTGATGCGGGAGGGAACAAGAACGAGAGGACACTCAAAGACAATTTACAAAGAAAGAAATAGGCTTGAGAAGGCAAAGAACTCATTTTGTGATAGAGGGGTAAATGAGTGGAACGCACTGCCCCAGTATGTAGTCGATTCCGAATCAATAAGGGAGTTTGAAAGTAATCTTGATAAAGCATGGGGAAGACAAGATTTGAAGTTTGATTATAAAGCAAAAATACAGAATAGTAAAAATGTTGCGTCTGCTATCGCCGCCGCCAACACCGTGAACGACCGCAGCAGTGCAAGTACTGGTACTGAGCTGGATACACAGGCCTAGTTTGCCTTTTTCCAGAGGATCTACTGTAAGAAACTGTAAGAAATTGCAGTTAAACGAATCTGCTGCGAACCGTCTCATTCATTTGCTGCGAACAGACATAACCGATTCTGACCGAACCTGAGGCGAAACGTCTCGACCCCAAGATACGCACCACAGCTAGCCTAGGCTAGCTGTGCAATCTTAGCCTAATGGGTGATGGCAAAGTAACATAAATATTAAGATTTGTTGGTAGCATTCAAGGAGACTACCGCAGGACTTACCTCTGACCGGGTATAGGCTAGCCTAGTCTATCCTAGTGTTTACTATACCACTTTGAAAGGACATTAGCCTAACCTAGCAACTTTACCTAACCTATCCTAGTATTATGGGTGGGGGCTGCGGCCTGCCGCCCCCACACTCCCGCTGTTTTACATTTTTGACTTAGGCCTAGATTATTGGTGTATTTATCTGTGAAGTGGGTATGTTTTCAATTTGTCTGTAACGAAAATCCTCCATGCGGACTAGCCTCTATGGAGAAAAATATGGCGAATCTATTGGTGCCTATTTTCCCTAATAAATTGTTCCTCATAACGCTGCACTAGTGTCGTTTAAAATAGGCTAACTGATTTGTTCGCATAGGTTTAGCCTGAACTTCCGGAAATTAATGGGTAATAAATAGGCTAGGCTACGATGATTTTTGTATTCCGCCGCCGCACTCGTGTTACTGTTGTGAACCTCTCGGCCCTCTCACTGCCACTCGTTGCCGGAGTAAGGTACTGTAGGCTATGTCCCATAATACTGTTTTTTGCACTGTTACCCACCAGCGGGGGTGTGGGGGCGGAAGCCCCCACCCATAATACTAGGATAGGTTAGGTAATGTTGTTAGGCTAGGCTAATGCCATTTTTTACGCTTTTAAACCCTCATTTTCCCTGAACTTCATAGCCCTCCCCACTAGTGGGGGGTGTGTTTTTAGAGTGTTGAATAATGGGTAAATACTCATTTCAGCTCCTCTTCAGTATTAACCCTCCAGCCCCGGCTATGTATTATATACTGTATATATATTCCCCAAAACCCGGGGGTTTTGGCCGAAAAACATCTACGCCTAGGCTACCGTATCTTTGTTATTCTGACTGCTTCCGCATTCCCGCGCATCCCCAAGCGTAGATGTGTTTCTTACCTGTAGAATGGCGTTAAGTAGAGCTCTCTAAGTCAACTGGTTCAGTTGTGATGATGATTTCATTGGAGATAACTTTATGGCAAAAACAGCCACTTTACACTACTTTTCGATACTTACAACACATACAGGCACACACGAACAAGCGACGCACTCCTTCTTGTGGCCGGAGATGCGGGGCGTCGGTCCAGCCGGCTGTTGTTTACATGCGTCGGACCGACGCCTTTCACACCAAGCTCACAGGCTTTCAACCACTGGGCGTTCAAGAGCCCTTCCGGGCAGCTCGGGTATGCTTTTTTATGGGCGTTCAAGAGCCCTTCCGGGAACGAAGGGTTAAACAACACTATATCTGATGGAAAACTAAAAAAAATAAAATAAAACTTACTAAAATCGCTGTCGGTCCAAAAAGTCAGGTTTACCGAAAATACTAAGCATTACACAATTGGCTACATGAAAAGGTGAATGCAATCAAATATGTGTTAACCAAATGTGTATTCTTTATTATGTTTCTGGTTATAACCCTAGTTGCGACAATATACTTTCGGCGTCGAATTGTAGCGCTACGTATTGTGACTAGCAACGTACCCCTGATGTGCTCTGGCCTTTTCACATATAATTGGACTGATATATCGAGAGTGTCACGTTGAATTATATATTTAGGTGCAAAATTATATATTTTGACAATGAGGAAAACTGCTGATAGACATAAACTAGGTACATAGAGGCTACAATAGCCATTCCACTAGCAGCCAAATAGCCGCGATTGCCAGTGGTTCCCGGCTCCCGCATAACAGTACAGCCACAGTAGTCAACTACATGCCTTTGTACTCCTTTGTACACGTGTGTACCCAAAGTACAGTATTTAATAGAGCCCCTTCATCATTGACGACTTCGCCTATTAATAATAATAATCTCCATTCAACATCCTGCGCCAGCATTTTGAATAGCCCGCGCGGAAGTATCATGGAGTACTCGTCATAAGTGCACACTTAATTCCCTCATGGGATTGTCATTTTGATCGGGTACCCTACAGAAAAAAACTCTGTAAAAAATAAAAAATAAAAAATAACTTAATATCTGTTATCATATGACTTGCCATATTCGTGGATTTCTCATGCTTTGCTTCCTCGACACCAGGCCCCCTAGCGGCCATCTTCGTCCTTCCAACTTCCGCGTCCCTCCCGTCAACAGGGCTCGCGCCGTGTCCGCTTCATTCGACGTTCGCAGAGCTTCTATGAGTCCTTACTCATTTGTATACATCTGTGTTGTAGTAACAGGGTTTAGATTAGCTAGCACGGCTGCCAGATTGGTAGGTCCGCAGGAAGTGTGTGTTAAATTAGGGTACCATTGTCACAGGCGTCTACGGGTCCCGGATTGTCATACTGTGTGTGTTATTCTTGTGATACGCCTTTAGCTGTTGTGTTTACTTAGCTAGTAGGCGACCACTCTACGAGGCATGATACAGACTGTCAATATTGAGGAAATTACATGCCATTGTCTTCAAGATATCAGCAAAAGCTCTGGTTTAAGGGTGTCTGCACGTGGTGCTCAGCCTTCCAGGGTTCGTGTTTTGCTTGGGCCCCTTGGGTGGCCTCCCTCTTCATTGTGCGGCTGCTGGGTACCGGAGCGTCGCCTGCCAGAATGTTCTTCGGGCCACGTGGTCAGCCTAGTTAGGGGTCTCTGGCGTAGGCTTCAGGTAATTTAGGTTTCTAAATTTTCTGTCATTATTTTTGCCTATGTATGCCCCCTTTTTTGGTTCATGCATGCGGGCTTGTTCATTTGGGGTAAGGGAGACGTCCCTATATGTCATGTTGTAATTTATATATATGTGTGGGACTTTGGGAAAAGGGGCTGTGCCAACCCCATTTCCCGGTAGTTTTTGTCTGTTCCGGCGGCCCCGTGCGGTGGGTCCAAGTTATCCGTCTCTAACGGGTAGGAACGTTCAAAAGATCCCGGCGTGGTTTGGCTGAACCACACTCTCCCGGCGGAAATTGCATTCCTAGCAGGGCTACAAACTCGGCCGCCGGGTTAACTCGCCTTGACTGGCCCTGTGACACGTCAAGACTTTATCGCCTGCGGCGCCACCAGTCGAGTGTGCACGAAGTGATAAGATTAGTTTTGCAAACTTGTTCAGTATAATCAGACACTAAAAGGGTCAAGGGACCTGTGGCTCTTGTCACAGGTAAGTTATTGAAAGTCAGCTAGACAGATCCGGCGGAAGGTTAGAGTAGTGGTGAGCTATAGCTAATTTTCCGGCGGATTTGGGTTAGGATGTTTAACCCTCCAGCCCCGGGGGCTATAGCTTGCGACTGTGCTGCGGTACCGGGTGTTTTGACGATCTTTGGGCTATGTTAACTACTCTGTAAGTCAATGAATATGGCATGTAATGTTGTGAATAAAAAAGAATAATGTTCCACAAACCTTCCTCTGTCGAATGGCGTTGAGTAGAGGTCTCTAGCCCCTCTGGTTGCATAATGGTGAGCGCGGGAAGACGAGTGCTTTTCGGCGGAAAATTCTTCCCGCGTTCGGACGCGTCGCCCCGGCCATGGCTACGACGCACCTAGCCGCTCGTCGCGCCAAAGTATTTATCTCCCTTAGACGATTTTAGTGTTTGATATTGAGAATGTGATGTTTATTTGATATTTTTCTAGTTATTTTGAGGCCAATTATATAAAATATGTTTATTAGGGTATCACTGTCACTGATATTGCTAATTTTCACTCGATACCGTACATTTTATTAGTAATTGAGGTAGGTTATTGTTGTATTAGGCACTGATTATTCGTTATCACAGGTGTTTATTCTTTGGCCATCAAATATTAGGTCTTGTGTCACTTTCACTTTGACAAATATGCTTTAGAGAGTGTCACTGTCACTGATAATGCTCATTTTCACTCGATACCGTACATTTTATTAGTAATTGAGGTAGGTTATTGTTGTATTAGGCACTGATTATTCGTTATCACAGGTGTTTATTATACTTTGGCCATCAAATATTAGGTCTTGTGTCACTTTCACATATTATTATGGTGTAATTGTATTTGTATCAATTTTCTCATAATACATGACTTTTGTATTACAATAAATTGGTTTTCTTCCACTTTTTGCCTATATATAATTATAGTGTACATATTGTCATTTTATTTGGCAATTTCAGTATGATTATTAGAACTCCAGCTTGGAGTGGTAATCAAAGAAGCACTCTAAAGCACAGAGTGCCACCTTGCACTCCACACACTCCATGGTTGACTTTTTACCTGGCCTCGGCCTCACCCTGCTGTTGTAGCAGACATGGCACCGCTTCTGCTGTGTTCTTCCTGATTCATTCTGAGGCAGGGAACCAAGCCTGTGCCTAATCAAGTATTGAGCACACTGCAAGCGGTCAATAACGGCGGGCCCAGGATGTGCCACTGCCCTCTGTGGCGTAGCATACTTCTCCAGGAGCTCCGTCAACATCTGCTTTTGGAACCTCCGCAGGCTATTGAACTTCATGGGTGTGTTCACATTCTGAAGCTTGTATATATTGTAGGCATTCAGAACTGACATGTCCACCATATGCAGAAAGAACTTTTTGTACCATCTGCACGAGGTACGCAGGCAGTCAATGAAGCCTATCTGCATGTCGGACTTGTCCACCAGCCTCATGTTGATGTTGTAGTCCAGGACAGCATCGGGCTTGGTCACCCTGGCCTGGGTGCGGCGATCCACCTTGCCAGTCTCCACCATTTCCCCCTTGTGGATGGTGGTCAGGAGGTTGACCTTCCGCTGATCGTGCCAGTGGATAGCCAGAATGGGCCCCGACTTCTTCTGCAACACATCACCTGTTTTGGTCTTTGGAGGGAAAGGTGGCATGCCCTTCCTTTTCCCTCGTACTGTGCCTACAGTCCCCGTCTTGCGCTCATGCAGGTACTGTGAGAGAGTGGGGGACGTGTGTTAATTGTCCGTGTAGAGGATGTGATTCTTGGGAAAGTAGCGGTCCATCATGGCTTGCACCACTGCTCCGCCAAAGCCAATGAGGGGGTCCACAAGCAAGTCCCCTTCCTTCCCGCTGTAGACCAGGAAGTCCAGGACATAGCCAGTTTGGCAGTCGCACAGCACAAAGAATTTTATGCCAAAGCGATGTCTTTTTGAGGGGATGTACTGCCGGAAGCTGAGTTTTCCCCGGAACAGCACAAGAGACTCGTCAATGACGACCTTGCGGAAGGGCTTGAAGTAGGAGGTGAAGCGTTCTCGCATCATCTCGTACAACGTCCTAATCTTCCACAGCTTGTCACCGAGGTGGACGTCGGTGTTGGTGACAAGATGGAGCGCTGCGAGGATATCAAGGTACCGGTCGCGAGACATATATTTCCCGAAGGCAGGGGTGGATATCAGATCATTGGTGATCCAATAGTCAGGCAACCTATGCTTCTTGACATGAGGCATTAGCATGGTGAGTGCTAGGAACACCATGAACTCTTTATGAGTCACTGGGGTCCACTGCCTCATGTGGCCCTTGGTCACCTTGCCCAAAAAGTGGACCTGGAATTGGTGCTGCTTATTTGTCTCTTTGACAACATAGCCTACCACCTCCTCATCAAAGAAGGCCTCAAATAGTTTGTGTGGTGGAGCATTGGGGCCTGCAGGAAAATTGGGGGTAATGCCTGAACCCTCCAGTACCTCATCAAAAGCTGGCACATCAGGGTTGTATCCATCCCCATCAACTACGTCTTGCCACTGAAAAACGTAGAATGGGTCTTGTCTACGCTGACGAGGAGCTCCAGCTGGTGGCCCAGCACGCCCACGGGCAACTCGGGAGGCGCGCGGCCAGGGCGGCGGGCAGCACGACGCCGGGCCAAGCGGATGGGTCGAGGGTCGTCGATGTCCATATAGTCATCATCAGAGTGGTCATCTTGCCCTGACGGTGGACCTATGTAATCATGGCCAGAGTCTTCAGAGAGGTGCCCTTCATCATCAGTGGCCCCCACATAATCTGGCGGGGAACCAGTGATGCGTGGGCGGCGTGCGGGTGGGCGAGGTGGGGAAGGAGTGGCAGGTGAGGCTGTGTCCCCCCGAGGTCCTGGGCTCCTTGGCCTGCGACGAGTGACAGAAAGCAATGTTTCACTGTCACTAGGCCCAGGTATTGGTGATGCGAGCTCAAAGACTTCTTCAGGAAGACATGTTGAAGGCGGGAGAGGTGGGGAGGACCGTGGGGAAAGTTGCGGGGATGTATGGCTGGGGCCGGCAGGGGTGGATGCCGCGGGAGCCTCGAACAAAACTCTCTTACTTTTCTTAATTTTTTTGGTATATTTCCTACCTTTCCCCTTTTCGGCAGCAGTATGTCGCCTGTCGGGGGGCCTAGGAGGCAAATAGGCCGAAAGTGGGGGGTCCTCAACCCTTGGCAATGGTGGGGGTGGTGGGGAAGAATGCGGGGCATCCGGGTCATCTTGGGTGGCGTGGGTAGATAAGGGAGACAATGGCGGACGAGAAGGGTCACCACGCTGACCCTCACTCACAGCCTCATCCTCACCAAGTATTTTTGCTTGTTCCCTAGCTGCCGCGGCCGCCTTCTCAAGTATTTTCTGCTTATACAAGTGTAGCTTGAAAGGCGATTTACCTGGGGAAGGGCTTGGAGTCGTGTCACTTATGCGAAATTTGGTGAGTGACCTTGAACTCTCCCACTCACTCACTCTCTCAAGTTCACTGTCTTTAGGTAAACCAGCTTCCTCAACAACTGGTACATCACCTTCATCACTGTCATGTTCTCTCGCAAATCCCAGGAATTGCTCTTCTTTCTCACTCTCATGGCCATAATCACTCGACTTATAATTACTGGAGTCGTCACTGACTATATCATCAACAATATACTTGGCATCAGTACGCTCATATAGTCTCAATGTCGTCTCAATACCTCCGGGAGATAACACATTTAGGCGATGGCGTCGGGGTAAGGCACGACGAACTAGCAAGGGCGTCGTAGGAAGCACGGTATCGGACACAGCGGAATCACTATTTGGCGTACTGTCCATGATGGCGTCGGGGTAGATACTGTTCCTGTGGCGTCGTTTACGCCTGATGGCGCCACCTACCGTCCCATTATACCAAAAATGTACGCGCGGCATTCGAAAGCACGCACGCAAGCAATGGGCGTTCAAGAGCCCTTCCGGGTTGCGCGGGCCGAGGTTGTTATGGGCGTTCAAGAGCCCTTCCGGGGTGGAGGGGTTAAAGAGAGGCCTCATTCATCACATTTTATGTCCTGTGCAAGCACTCACAAAGTTTATGAGGGCTGCGCAACCTCGCCAACCAGGTGCTTTATGGGTAACCGGACAGGTAAGCGTGTTACAAAACGAAAGTTAGCTTCCTTGCTTGTCGACGTTATCAGGGAAAGCAATCCCAGCGTGATAGGCAGGGCTCACGATATTAGGAAATGGGCAGTATCCCTCAGATTTTTGCAAATTTTTTCAATTGATGATATTGCTAACACCCAACTTTGGGCTTCCAATCATACGTTCCTTACACGCTACCTGTCTGTGGCTCTAGATAAACCAAAGCGTACCTGTGTAGCTTTACGGCAACGGGTACAGTACCGGTAGGTATTGTTATATTATAGTTATGTTGTTTAAAAAGGGGGGGGGGGGTGCGGAATAGTCCATATCCCCCCTGTACCCTTAGAGATTGTGATGCATCATGAGCTGTGATAGGACGGGTTTTACAGTCCAGTATTAGTGTTATTTGTTTTTTAATTTTAAGAGAAGATATTGCATAGTTGCAACTATGTCTGTTTTTACCAAAGTGTACAAAAATATTACTGTACAATTAGTTTTCAGGAGAGAACGTATAACTACTGCAGAGTTTAGTTCTGCAGGACACATGCGTGTCAACCCTTTTTTTTCATGTATACGATCAATTTCAACGATCTGACCATGAGCAAGCAGTTTCTTAATGCCACGCACTGCTAGCAAATCTTTTATACCTTTTTCTATTTTTGTATTGCATACAATAAAACTTAAGAAAATGTTATCCGGATTCTTCTTCCCTAAGGTTAGGATATTTTGCGAATGTCCCGCCTCCAGTCTTGATATTCAGGCGAAGTTGTCAATGATTCTATCTATCTATCTATTGCCTGACGCCGTGATCCCCGAAGGGGTGGCCACGAACGAACCGCCCCCATGCACCTCTGTCCCCAGTCAGTCGACGCCCCTCCCCCCAACCAGCACCGCCTTCGTTCATGTACTTCCTCACTCCATCCTTCCACCTCTCATTCGGTCTACCTCTCCCTCTCTGTCCCTCCACCTCGCTCTTGTACACCCTCTTAGTCATTCTCTCGATTTCCATACGTTCCATATGGCCGAACCATCTCAAGTTGTTCCTTTTCACACTTTCCAGCACATCTACCTCCACACCACACCTCCTTCTTACTTCCTCAATAGTCTGTCTATCCCTCCATGTAACTCCGCACACACTCCTTAAGTAATTCATTTCCACTGCTCTCACTCTTGGTCTGAGTCTCTCAACCAACGTCCATGCTTCGCTTCCGTAAGTCAGTGTCGGGATTACCTTCCTTTGGATACCTTTGGATGTGTTCGCTGCTCCTCTAGCGGCACCAAGGAGCGCGACGCCCCTCGTTATGGGTGGTGATTTGGTGCAGTAGACTGTTTGAAGCGACAGCTCGCTCCCTTGCGAGGATGGGCTCGTCTGGCACTTTTTGCAGTTCGACAACTAGGGCTCTCTTGAAGTTGTCTAACGAGATGTCCCTCATGTCTCTTACTCGCCGTGGGAGTTTGTTGAAGAGACGTGGGCCTCTCGTGTGATAACCAGCCCTCTCGCAGAGAGCCCATAGCACCCCTGTTATTCATCCGGGGGATTTCGCATTCCCAGCCTCTCCTATCACTGAATTTCATGACTATCAGAGTATGTAGGTTTGGTACTAAACCCTCTGCAATTTTCCATGTGTATATTATTAGGTAACGTTCTCTTCTACGTTCCAGTGAGTACAGATTCAGTGCTCTTAAACGCTCCCAATAGTGTAGATGTTTTATCGAACTTATATGCGAAGTGAAATTTCTTTGTACACTCTCTACGTCATTTATTTCACCTGCTTTGTATGGGGATGTTAATACGCTACAGTATTCAAGCCGCGGTAGCACTAGAGATTTGAAATCGTTATCATAGGCAATTCACCGCGTGTTTTAAAAGTACGCAGAATCCAACCCGTTAGACATTTCGCAGCCGCCACTTTGACCTGGTTATGTACTTTGAAACCCATATTTTCAGACATTAATACCCCAAGGTCTTTCACACTGTCTTTCCGTTCTATTATGTGGTTAGCTTCTGTTAAGTAATTTGTAATTTCTTTAACACCATTATTATCTCCATACCGTATGTAGTCGATTCCGAATCAATAAGGGAGTTTGAAAGTAATCTTGATAAAGCATGGGGAAGACAAGATTTGAAGTTTGATTATAAAGCAAAGATACAGAATAGTAAATATGTTGCGTCTGCTACCGCCGCCGCCAACACCGTGAACGACCGCAGCAGTGCAAGTACTGGTACTGAGCTGGATACACAGGCATAGTTTGCCTTTTTCCAGAGGATCTACTGTAAGAAACTGTAAGAAACTGTAAGTATTAATTGGAATTTTTCCTCATTGAATTGCATGTTGTTTTCCCTGGTCCACTGGAACACTACATTCATGTCTTCCTGCAGTCGGCCCGTGTCCTCTTGTGTGTTTACTATCTTGCTTAATTTTGTGTCATCAGCAAAAGACGACACCGTACTGTGTCTGGTGTTGGTATCTATGTCGCAAATTAGTATGAGGAACAGAAGGGGCGCTAGCACTGTTCCTTGGGGCACTGAGCTTTTGACATCCGTAGGCTCAGAAGTGACTTGGTTTACTGCTACCGATTGTTTTCGGTTTACGAGGAAATTGTATATCCACCGTCCGATTTTCCCAGTTATACCTTTTGCTTTCAGTTTGTGGGCTATTATACCATGGTCACATATATCAAATGCCTTAGCAAAATCGGTGTAAATGACATCCACGTTTTTCTTTTCTTCTAGCGCTTTAAGAATTTTGTCATAGTGTTCCAAAAGTTGTGAGAGACATGATCTTCCCGCTCTGAACCCATGTTGACCGGTGTTGTGTAGTTCATTTGCCTCCATGAATGTTGAAATTTTGCTTCGCAGGACTCGCTCGAAAACTTTAATGATGTGAGAGGTTAGAGCTACCGGGCGGTAGTTTTTTGGTAGTGCTTTACTCCCTCCTTTATGCAGTGGGGCAATTATTGCGTTTTTCAAGCTATCTGGTATATCACCAGTGTCTAGACTCCTTCTCCACATTATAGCCAGGGGTTTTGAGAGGTTTTCCTTACATTTTTTCATTAGGATCGAATTCCATGAGTCCTGGCCTGGTGCCGAGTGGGATGGCATGTTGGAAATGGCCTCTTCTATGTCTTTTGGACCGAAATCAATATCCAGCATCTGAGGGGTTTCCGTGGGGGAGGTTTCCATGAAAAATATATTTTGGTCTCTGATGACTTTTGTTTCATCAGGCTCACTGAATGCCATTTCATACTGCCTGCTTAAGAGTTCGCTCATTTCCTTTTTGTCCCCTTTGAAAGAGCCGTCCCCTTTGCTCAGTGGGCCGATGTTTGATGTTGTTTTAGCCTTTTGTTTGGCGTATGAAAAGTATTTAGAATTTTCCTTTATACCTGCAATAGCTTTCCTCTCCTCTTCCATATGTTGTAGTTCATATGATATTCTTAGCCTTTGTTCAATTTCCACAATTTCTCTATCTATTTCGACCTTTTGCCTATCCTGTAGATTTTGATGTGTGCGTCTTTGTGTGAGTAATTTTCTTCTTCTGTACAGCCTCCTCCTTTCCCGATCTTGTTTGCTTCTTCGTTTTGTTTGTCTTGCAGGTATATGGTGGCTACAGATTTGGGTCATGGTTTGTGTTATTAAGACTAGACATTCTGCTGGTGTCAGGTTATCCATTAAATCTTCCCAGTCTATTTCCTCCATTTCTTAATTTACCTCTTCCCACCCAATGTTTTTGTTATTGAAGTTAAATTTACTGATTACCACACTGTCATGCAAGGACTTCTTCACTTCCATACTGACCACCCTATTTCTTGTTTCTGCTTTTAGCGTTCCTACAACCCTCTTCCCCTGTTGCACCCTCTCCCGCACTTCTTCATCCATAGTCCCATCTTTACTCAACACACTGCCCAGATACTTAAAGAGCATAGCTCGTCCAATATTTTGACTCGGGTATCACCAGAATCGTCATTGTCAATGTACACCATACTCCTATGTAAACTATTAGGTGGCTGGGTTCTATATATATATAGATATATGCAATTTTGTGTTTTGGGGGGATGAATTTTGTGACGTCACAGGGGTTACAGTGACGTCAGCGTAGTACCGTGAGTACCTATATTTTCACAATTTCACCCTCAGTCAACTAATTTTCCTTGTCTAGTTGTGGAGGTGCCAGTTTCTATAATATGTTTCCCAATAATAGCCCCATGGAAAACGAAGGAATATCTTACCTATCACATAAAGATTCATATATTAGTAAATGAAAGTAGAGAACATTGGAAATAACCTAAATAATCCATATAGCCGGGAAAAATACAATTGTATTTGGGAATCGGCTCATCTGTCTTCTTCTTCTTATGGGGGTCGACCGGGTATTCCTATTCCAGCCACGCCTTTGTATCAGCTTCCTCTCTTTTAGGGAAAGCCACAAAAAAAAACCCAGGAAGAAATATATCCTTACATTTGTTTAGAAGATCCTTACATTTGTAAACCCATTACGCCATCAGACAGTATACTAGGACCAATAGAGAAGAAAGGGAGGTGGCTGTGAAGAAAGGAAGAAGGCACGTGTTTCGTCAATGAAGGGAGGCGCCGTTGTAAAGGCCAAGCTTCCTGCCAAACAACTGAACTGGGAGGGAAGGGCCTGTCACTGATCGATCGATAATAGCAGAGTGCAATTTTAATTTAATAAATTAATGAATGAACTGTGCATACAACTATGTTTGCATATCTGAATATTCTTACTATATATTTTAAGTACATACACGATAAATTAGGTAAAACTGAGAGGTCAGGAGGTTATTTAAAAGTTATCTTACCGTACGAAAGTATAAGAGACGAAGCGAAACATGGTGAACAAACTGACGAGTGATAAATGTGCGACTTTATCTAATATGTTTCCCAATAATAGCCCCATGGAAAACGAAGGGATGTCTTACCTATATCACATAATGATTCATATATTACTAAATTAAAGTAGAGAACATTGGATATAACCTAAATTGTCCATATAGCCGGAAATAATACAATTGAATTGGGATTTCGATTCTCGCTGGTATCTAGTTAAAATTATCCTATGTATGGTACCATTCACAGTCGTGTTGCCAACGGCCACCAGACTTTTGCCTTGCTCGAATTCTAGCTAATTAGGAAGAGATGGATGAAAATGTTGGAGAGAAAGAAGATAATAACCCCAAAGCAATTTGGATTCAGAGAAGGGACATCTTGTGTTACCAGTTTGCTATGTTATTACAGTAGGGTGATAGATGTACTCCAAGAAAGAGGCGGATGGGTGGACTGCGTCTACTTAGACCTTTCCAAAGCATTCGATAAGGTACCACATAAGAGATTGTTATCTAAGCTTGAGACGCTAGGATGTGTCAGGGGGAGTTTGCTGAAATGGATGGAGAGCTATTTAACAGATAGGGAAATGAGGACCAACATTAGAGGAACTTACTCATCGTGGCGGAAAGTTGAGAGTGGTGTGCCGCAGGGATCTGTGTTGGCACCTCTCATGTTCCTTATGTACGTGAATGACCTGCCGATAGGCATAAATTCCTACATGTCAATGTTTGCAGACGACGTAAAAATTATGAGACAAATAACAAATAAAAGTAGTTGTGAGGAGCTGCAAGGGACATTGGGAAAAATATATGAATGGAGCACCAAGTGGAAAATGAAATTTAATATAAGTAAATGCCATGTGTTAAATATGGGAAGAAGTGTGAATAGACCAAATTGGGAGTACAGGATGGGAGATAATATAATTAGCAAGGCCGAAAAAGAAAAGGATTTAGGGTTGATTATACAAGATAATTTGTCGCCAGAGAAACATATTAACAAGCTCTTTAGCGGAATGTATGCAATGGCCGGGAATATGAAAGTTGCTCTGAACTACTTGGATGAGACCATGGTAGCGAAAATTATGAAGAGTATGATTAGACCAAGATTGGAGTATGCAGCAGTGGTGTGGTCCCCGCATCTAAAGAAGCTAAGTTAGAAAGAATCCAGAGAGCAGTTACTAGATTGGTTCCAAGTCTCAGAGAACTGCCATATGAAGGGAGGCTAGACAAATTAAATCTACCAAGTTTAAAAGAGAGGAGAGAGAGGGGAGACATGATAATGATGTACAAATGCACCCGGGGGCTGGATAGGGAGGATATGTTAATTATGGATACAGGAATAACTAGAGGCCACAGCTACAAAGTAAAAAGACCTACCTGCAAGAACGATATCAGGAAGTTTAGCTTCCCCTATAGATGTATTGACAAATGGAATGGGCTGGAGGAGGAGGTGGTAGGGGCAAGGAACATCCATATTTTCAAGAAAAAATTGGATAAAAAGTAGACTGAGAGACGGGACAACACGAGCTTAGCTCAACTCCTGTAAACTACAATTAGGTATATTAGGTAAATACAGTTGGTCAAGGATGAAAGTATACAGTTTTTCGTCTGCTATAGCCACACATGGTTTGTCATGTTGGCAGCCATGACAGCCTTTCCACTAGCCCAAACCATCCCAACACACATGGGGTTTATTATATTGATACATTAATTAATATACGGAGTGCTTCGAAAAAGCGTTTCCATAAATATCAAAAGTTAGAGAATTATTCATAAACCTTCAGGGTGACTAAATACTGTTATGGAGATAGCAAAACAAAGCTGGGGGCATACGCTGGAACAGCGCATAGCCGCGGCGCTCGCCTCCGTTTCATTGCCCTTTGGATCACATATAATCCAGTCTTGGGGATGAAAGTGAAATATCAATATTTACCTACTTATTAATTAACAAGTATTATTAGATTCCTCTTTATACTCATTATTTATTATGAATGTTATAATGTTAAGTGTATATCGTAATATCTTTTATAGCCACTCCATATTCGTCTACTTTAGATACACAAAAATCTAATTCCTAAACGTGGACGTAAGGAAGCCTGTGTGTTCAATAGGGTAATGACCCAGCAATTTTACTCATCGTGCGAGCGCCATTGCTTTATGAGTCAGTCCTCGAAACATAATGAGGCTTTACTTGTGATTTTTATTTATTTATTTATTTATTATTATTATTTTTATTTTTATCAGCAGAACACCTGCAAACCAACTGCAACATTGATATCACCATACCCTACATTATTAGCCACATATTACCACGTGTGAAAATGGACCTGTATTCCACTGAAATATCGTATATAGGTAGACGTTTTGATTTTCGTTTTCACTCTGCATTTCTGTATCTATCAATAACATTAAGTGTTTAATATCTCCGAAGTAATATTCACGTCAAAGATTATAGAGCAATATATTCATATTTCCGTCTGACAACTAAGTCCAGGAACACGTTTTTAAACACCCTGTATAAGGTGGGCGGGCTCTGAGATATGGCTACCAGGGCTGCCAACATGACAAACTATGTGTGGCTATAGCAGACGAAAAACTGTATACTTTCATCCTTGACCAACTGTACATCATTCTCGGTCATTTCGTGACATATTCCATTAAGACTTCGTTCACAGACGCATTCTGATGTTGTGTAAGCGCCAATTACTATTATGTGTGATATAGCGTAAATTAGGGAGAATAATTCGTATTGCTATGCTACTTATTAATTTCAATATTTCTAAGTCTCTCATAAATGCTATTTTAAAGAAAACGTTGCTGTTTGCGTTATTATAGAAAATGTTAAATCAGGCCATATGCCTATAATTTGAACCAAAATCAGTTTATTCACGACTCGTTAATTTGTGGTATGTTACAATATGTAATCAAGTAAGGAAGTAGGCTATACTGTGAAGATACTTTACATGCATAGGTTTGCATACCTTATGTGTGTGTGTGTGTATATATATATATTAGTAATTCGATCACCACATATTGAGTAGGATGAATGAGAAGTTATAATTCGTTTATTACCACGACCGGTAGCTTACAGTAGGCCTATACTGTATTTAGGGCTCAAATTAGCTTTGACCTAACTTTGCTGGGAACCCTATCTCTCTCGGTCTTATTGGGGGTTGACTGTATAACCTTGTGTGAAAAGCAGAAACAACAAAGTATTATGTTATAACATACTAGTATAGCGGAGTCAAGATGGCGTCTAGATGCTAACACCTGGCGGTAACCCTACAATATAAACTTACCCATAGCGGTTATTTCAAAGAGCTAATCTAGATGCTAACACCTGGCGGTAACCCTACAATATAAACTTACCCATAGCGGTCATTTCAAAGGGCTAATCTAGATGCTAACACCTGGCGGTAACCCTACAATATAAACTTACCCATAGCGGTCATTTCAAAGGGCTAATCTAGATGCTAACACCTGGCGGTAACCCTACAATATAAACTTACCCATAGCGGTCATTTCAAAGGGCTAATCTAGATGCTAACACCTGGCGGTAACCCTACAATATAAACTTACCCATAGCGGTCATTTCAAAGGGCTAATCTAGATGCTAACACCTGGCGGTAACCCTACAATATAAACTTACCCATAGCGGTCATTTCAAAGGGCTAATCTAGATGCTAACACCTGGCGGTAACCCTACAATATAAACTTACCCATAGCGGTTATTTCAAAGGGCTAATCTATATGCTAACACCTGGCGGTAACCCTACAATATAAACTTACCCATAGCGGTCATTTCAAAGGGCTAATCTAGATGCTAACACCTGGCGGTAACCCTACAATATAAACTTACCCATAGCGGTCATTTCAAAGGGCTAATCTAGATGCTAACACCTGGCGGTAACCCTACAATATAAACTTACCCATAGCGGTTATTTCAAAGGGCTAATCTTTTGAACAAACAGTAGTGCCAATGTAGCATATGTATTGCTAGATCTGGAGGAATTTACTTCGATCTAATAGCATTTTCTTGCATCCAGTGACATGAATTCTAGTTTTATTTTAGGAATATTAGCGATATTGAACAATATTAGAGAGATCATGGTATTATTCTACAGTAAAAGTCCTTTAATCCGACGACCGATGATTCGAATCTCCCAATAGTCCGAATTTTTCAATTTGAGGCCAAATCCGAATTCACCCGATGGTCCGAATTTCAAGAAGTCCCAAAGTCCCCTTTTTGAGGCATTAGTCCACTCAAATGACACATAATGGAGCACACACATATCATATGTTCATGAATTCACTTTAAAAGTTTACCATTGTCATTGTAGCCTATTACCTACTTCAAAACATTCAGATTAATGGTCAAAGGAAGCTACTGATATAAACGTAAACACCACATCGTCTGCTAGAGAGTTTGTTTTGCTCTTGAACGCATCCTTGGGACGCTCCGATGCGCTACTGGCTTGCACCGCATTTTCTGCAAGCGCATTCAGTCTTGAGCTTGAAAACGCACCTTTGGACGTTCCGATACGCTACTATTTATAGTTCAGTGATCGGAGCGTCCCAAGGGTGCTTTCAAGGCAACAAGACAAAGGTGCTTTCAATACAATATAATATAACAGAGCACTTCACAAAAGGAAAATCACAAAAGGAAAATTACAAGAACCTCTCAGGGAAGTGCCGTTGTTAAGGCATTACTTCCCGAACCACATCTGATCTGATCTTCAAGAGCAAGACAAACTCGCTAGTAGACGATGCGGACATAGCAGATTCCTTTGACCATTAATCTGAATGTTTTGAAGTAAGTAGGTAATAGGCTACAATGACAATGGTAAACTTTTGAAGTGATTTCATGAACATATGATATGTGTGTGTGTCATTTGGGTGGCCTAATGCCTCAATGTTTTCGTCAGGCCATTAATACACAAGTTCATAGGGGTAAAGTCCGATAATCCGAAAAATCCACTAATCCGAACGAGGGCCGGTCCGCTGCCCTTCGGATTAACGGAAGTTTACTGTATATATTGTTGCCAGTATTTCACTATCTAGCGACATTCTAGCAACTTTTGAGAATGGATCTAGCACTATTTTGTTTTTAGTTTTGGTAACCTGAGACCGAACTGGTTATTTATTTATCTCTTGGATATTTATTATCAACTGTCCAAGGCTGTAGGTGGGTACAATTGACAAAGGTGAAGGTAAATCTGGAGTCATCCATAGAATATAAGCTAATTAGCAAGAATTGGAGCTGGAATGAATGTAGCATTGGTTAGTCTGTAAAACAAATCCAGGCTAACTTGTGAACCACTGTCAACTGGCCTTAATTTCGGCTGTGTTTTCAAAGGTGGCCCTTCACCCCCCCTTCAAAATAGAAATATCTATTGTGAATTTGTTTTCTATTTTAGGGTAAAAATTATACAAAATCAAAGCACATGTGCATTATATGTCAAATTAACATGCTTTGAAGAGTGACAAAAACAGGATCAGATTTTTGGCGAGCTATGCCCTTTAAAAGAGTTGACGATCTCCATAGCCCTATTAAATTATAGGTTTGATTCCCGAAGGGAAGTAGAGAAAACCTAATATTTAGTAGGGCCCCGTAATCATTGACGACTCAGGCTCTCCCAACCATCCCACTTCCCATTCGCTGATTTCTATAGTTTATTCTTGGTATATCAGTGAAGGACGAAGTTGGCCGCTAGGGGGCCTGGTGTCGAGGAAGCAAAGCATGAGAAATCCACGAATATGGCAAGTCATATGATAACAGATATTAAGTTATTTTTTATTTTTTACAGTTTTTTTCTGTAGGGTACCCGATCAATATGACGATCCCATGAGGGAATTAAGCGTGCACTTATGACGAGTACTCCATGATACTTCCGCGCGGGCTATTCAATATGCTGGCGCAGGATGTTGAATGGAGACTACAGTATTATTATTAATAGGCGAAGTCGTCAATGATTACGGGGCCCTACTAAATATTAGGTTTTCTCTACTTCCCTTCGGGAATCAAACCTATAATATAGACACCTTTTACAATAGGCCTACCCTATTCAAGAACTATCATCATGGCCACCTGTAGGATATCTTGGACAAAAGATGTCGAGGTAGCCGTAATTGAAGCAGTGAGGGAATATCCGGTCCTGTGGAATACAAAAGGTGACTTGTACAAGAAAATCAACCTGAGACGACGTTACTTTGGATTGGTCGCCCAGCAAGTCCGACAAGTTTTTCCAACATTGAGACACTTGACAGGAGGTAAGATTAAGTACACAAATGTGTTGTATACTTACCAGGTTTACTTACCAGGTAGGGCCACACACTGACCACAGAGCTAGTGGCTGTGTTCAGTGGGGGCCCAAGACATGAATACGGGCACTCTAACTAGATGTATGATTAGTAACAGTTACTGGGAGTCTGACAGAGATAGCCTAGTTAATTTATTTTGTGCCCTCATTGGAGACTAGATTTAATTGTGTCTATGTGTTTTGAGATGTGTGTTTAGGTGTTTGAGATGTGTGTTTTAGGTGTTTAGTGATATTCGTGGAGGGTGTTGTGTATTTCTGCTTGGAGGCGTTGCTTAAGAGTAAGATTTGGTGCTGTAACGGTGTCCTCTGATAGTGAGTTCCACCTGTTGACGACTCTATGGGAGAAAAATCGGTAAGATTAGGAGTACCGGTAGTGGGCGTACCACTACCATTTTTTTTTTTTTTTTTTTCTAAGTGATTGAGGGAGGCAAAAGGCATAACTGCCTATAGCGAGTGCCTCCCCCATAGTTGAAAGAGTGACAGGGCCAAAATCAAGGGACGTTCGAGCCAAAATACCTGGACACACGGAGTTTGAAGCAATTTAAGTCATAGGAAGAGGGAAAGACTGATTCTGGCAGAGAGTTCCAGAGCTCAGCTGTTGAGTAGAAGAAAGTTTGAGAGTAACGTTTCACTCTTGGGTTGGAGAGTTGCACAGAGTAGGGATGGGATTGAGTTGCAAGACGGGTGACCACGTGCCCTACGTAAAGGAGGTGGTATGCACTGGTATAGCTCTGAGGAACACTGATTATTATAGTAGCGATAGAATAGCGAGAGAGATGCAACATTGCGGCGGAGAGAGAGAGATTGCAGAGAGTTGGTGAGTGGACGGGAGTTAATGATACGAAAGGCCTTCCTTTCAACTTTGTCTAGGAGAGCGGTGTGAGAGGAACCTCCCCACACATGTGAACAATACTCAATACAAGGGTGCACTATGCCCCTGTACAGAGCAAGAAGCTGTGCAGGGGAAAAGAACCCCCTAAGGCAGTTGAGTACACCCAGCTTCTGGGAGGCTGCCTTAGCAAGACTGGTAATATGGTCCTTCCAAATGAGAGCAGAAGAAAAAGAGACACCAAGAATATTGAGAGAAGATGAAGGGTTGATTTTTGTATTGTTAAAGAATAAGGGATAGTCCGCTGGGAGATCCTGATGGGTAGATAGATGGAGAAATCGGGTTTTGGAAGCATTAAAGTTAACAAGGTTTTCTCTGCCCCAATTGGAAATAGTATTTAGATCAGAATTTAAGAGTTCTATGGCTTCATTACGTTTGTCGTTGAGGGATTGCTGGCTGGGGCGTTCTGAAAAACTAATGGAGTAGTGTAAGGTTGAGTCGTCTGCGTATGAATGGATGGGAATTAAGGTACAGTTAAGGAGATAATTTATAAAAATTAGAAAGAGAATAGGAGATAGGACAGAGCCCTGAGGAACACCAGAGTTTATAGGGTGAGGAAGTGAACAATGGCCGTCCACAACCGCGGCTATGGAACGGCCGGAAAGGAAATTAGAGACAAAGGCACGAGATGGAGGGATAGAAACCGAAGGAGGGTAGTTTAGAAATTAAAGATTTATGCCAGACTCTATCGAAGGCTTTCGATATGTCTAGTGCAATAGAAAAGTCTCACCGAAGTCCCGAAAGGAGGATGACCAAGAGTTAGTAAGATATGAAAGAAGATCACCAGTAGAGCAACCCTTAAGGAAGCCATACTGGCGATCTGAGAGCAGATTATGAGAATAGAAATGCTTAAGAAATTTGGAAGCAAGAATAGTTTCAAAAACTTTAGAAAGACAAGAGATGAGAGCAATTGGACGATAGTTGGAGGGTTGAGAGCGGTCACCCTTCTTTGGGACAGGTTGAATGTGAGCAAACTTCCAGCATGAAGGGAAGACGTTAGAGGATAGACAGAGACGAAAGAGTTTGCCTAGGCAGGGAGTCAGCACGGAAGCACAGTTTTTGAGCACAACAGGAGAACAACATACAGCATAACTCATCTATAAAACATTAACCTAACCAAACAACCTAACCTAACCTAACCTAGTATTCAAGTAGCACTAGGTTAGGTTAGGTTAATGTTTTATAGATGATTTATGCTGTATGTCGGTAGTGGTACGCCCACTACTCCTAATCTTACCGGAAAAATCTTCGGTAAATGTTTATCACCAACCAGTGACGAGTTTTTCAGGTTGTTTTTTGTTTGATATACTGTTTGATATACTTGTTGCATTTTACTATTTTCTCATTATTCATCAATCTTAAGACACGGCCCCCGATAGTGGGGAGGGCTATGAAAGTATGAAGATCAGGGAAATTGCGGGGTAAAAGGCGTAAATAAAGTGGTAATATTGGAAGAACTCTGAAAATACAATATTTAAAAGTAACAAAACCTGAAAATGGAAAAACCCGAGCCAAGTTTTGACCAAACTTGGCTCGGGTTTTTCAATTTTTCAGTCCAAAATCACAGTAACCTCATTTCGAAAGTTGGCTCGGGTTTTTTTGTTTTTCAACGTGGATAAAGCCAGTAAGAGTGTGGTTAAAATTAGCCTAACCTAACCTAACCTAGTATAATGGGTGGGGGATGCCGCCCCCACACTCCCGCTAAATCCATGAAATCCGAGCCAAGTTTTGTCATTAACCTAACCTAACCTAACCTAGTATTATGGGGTTAACATTAGCCTAACCTAACCTAGTATTATGGTGGGGGCTGCCGCCCCCACCGTCGTATCCGGGCGATCTGGCCGAAAAACGTCTAGGCCTAGGCTACCGTATTTTGTTTTATTTTAACTGCTAGAAATGTCCCATGCATCTATAAACGTAGTGCGGTTTTCAATCTGTAGACTGGCGTTGAATAGAGCTCTGTACGTCAACTGGTTCAGTTGTGATGACGATTTCAGTGGAGCAAATTTTGCCGCGATGTTAACAATATCGGAGCTTTTCAGACACTAATTTCGTCTTACGTCACAACAATAACATTGATCCGACGTCTCCTTCTTGTTTTCGGAGGTGCGGTGACGCAACGATCGGCTTTGTTTACATGCGTCGGACGCACAGCGTTCAGACCAAGCTGAATAGGCTTGAAAGCTTACTGCCTATTATAAGGACACCCGGGCTTCTGCCCTTCTTTCGCGGTGTCATTTTAAAAAGACACCCGGGCTGGAAGGGTTAAACAACACTGTACAGTATATCAAAGAGAAAACCATCTTCAGACTGATCCGGTAAATAAAAATACCAAAGTACAACAAATTACCTGAAAAACTCGTAGCACATACCACCACGACCTCCATGTTAGGGCTCCATCTTCAAACTGAGCCCGCCCGGGCCGGCGAGGGGCGTGGCGCGTGACGTGACGACTGAAAGACTGTGTGATTGGTTGATAATTTCTTACAGTTTCTTACAGTAGATCCTCTGGAAAAAGGCAAACTAGGCCTGTGTATCCAGCTCAGTACCAGTACTTGCACTGCTGCGGTCGTTCACGGTGTTGGCGGCGGCGGTAGCAGACGCAAAATTTTTACATAATTTGATGGAAGGCTGTGATTAGTTCCATGAGTGACGGGAAGCATTGTGACTGGTTCATGCTATGGTTCATGATTCCTAAAAAGACCGCTAGGTGTAGTGACGTTCGACTGAAAGATTGAGGGTAAGAGCTCCCGAACGACGGCCATTGTGTACTATTGCGCCGCGGCCATCGACAGGGAGGTATTTTTTACAGTTTCTCGTATTTCACTTATAGCGAATTTGCGACGGTAAGTACAGTACTCCCTCGAATTTTGCGAGAATATGGTCGACATTGCAGCCCGCAAAATTCAAAATCGCAAATTTCAAATAACTAACCTTATGGGATTAATTGAATATGGTCGACATCTCATCATCGAGGGCCTATTTTTTGGTGATTTTCGTCCTTGTTTGTACACACATTATGACACATACACTTAATTATACATCCTACAATAAAGAAAAACACAGAAATACAGATTCAGGGGACCCAGGGCACAGGTAACACTTCAATTTTGCCCAAGGAAGTCGATTATGCGAGAGCGTGAGAACATATTGGAGCGTGGGAGAATCTATAAACAGTAAACAATGGGCCGCAGGGCGGCCCGACGTCACGACCCTCATACCCCCTCCCCCCAAAAAACTAGTGCGGAAACCCCGTATCATTGGGCGCCACCCGCAAAACTCAAGTAATATCGCACATATCAAGTCCCGCAAAAATGGTCAAATCTTGGGTCCCGTTCGCAAAATCAAAATTTCACAAATTTGAAAGACGCAACATTCGAGGGACTACTGTACATACACACCAACACAGTATCGTTCATGAAAGTGATAACACACTAATAATCATCGATGGGGCCCGTCACTGGTTGGTCATTAACTCTTACCATATCTTCTTCTGGCTTCGGTGGAGCAGTGCTGTACTTGGATTTTGTATCTGTGGCCTCTGGTGCCAGTCCTAGGGGCCATGGTGTGAAGAAGTCGGTGGGGTTGATAATGATAGGTGAGAGGCCATGGAAGATCTTGTAGCAGTAGATTTGGTCGTACCTGATCAGTCAGCCCCTAACTGAGTGTAGTTTGAGTCTTTGTAGGCGCTCGTCGTATGGGGAGTCGCTAAGGCCGGAGATCTGCTTTGTCCATCTTCTCTGGACAGACTCTGTGAGTCTGCTGTCGGTCAGGTAGTCTTGGTTCCAGAGAGGGGACGCAAAGTCTAGGATGGGTCTTAGGTCGACCTTCAGGAGGGATAACATGAATTGGTGGGAGCGGTTTACAGTGCTCTTGAGTAGATTTTGGGCGACTCCTCCAGCTTTGTTGACCGCCTGGCGAATATGTTGGTGAAATTTAAGGGATGTTGGGACGGATACGGTACCCAAAGGTCCTTCTGCAGGTTTGATGGCTGGATGTGTAAATGAGTTTGAAACAATGTGCGAAAAACGGAATTTGAAGGTAAATGCGGGGAAGAGCAAGGTTATGGTCTTCGAAAGGGGTGATGTTGAAAATAACTGATATTGAAATTCTACCCACCAAGAGTTTCTCACCTTCGATTATTTCAGTATCTCTAGCTTAAAATCAGGGTAGTATATTTTGTTATTAAAAGACGTATTTAGAATATCAACGTCTAATTATATCTGAAGTATGGTATATTATTGTACCTAAATAATTTACTTACGTTAGTGGAAAGATGTTCTAGTACTCAACGTTACTATAGTTGTGGACTGTACCTTATCACTGGTGATACGCTTCCTTACCACACAAGCAGTCACTGTAAATGGAGACAAGTCGCTCCCTAACCTATAAATACGCAAATATGTTGTACCAATATTCCGCAACTATTTAACATTATTTAGTGATTTAAGAACCGATGTTTACCTTGATATTATAGTTGGCATACGGCCTAACGACACAACATTGTTTGTTTATGTTGCACCGACCATCTAACACTCACGTATCCTACACAAATAACTCTCGATTGGCCAATTGATAAGCGCAAAGTGATAGGTAATAACTTCTGTGAGACGAAATCGATGGTTGCTAATAGACAGTGCGTGATATGTGCTCTTCACACTGCCTGTTTCTGTACTGACTTTCATCCGTCGTTAATTTACAATGTCGTTTTCCTAAGCGTTTTGATCTATCAAATCTAGTAATTCGATCCTGTTCGAACGTTTATAATTTCCTCGAATAGTTGTTGTTGTTGTTGCCGTTCCCCAAGCTGCCTGGCCGAACAGCCCCAAGGCCCCGAGCAAGGCCAAGGCCACAACCGAGCGCCCCCACAGAACCCTCCCTGCCGACCACAATAAAGCCTGGGTGACCGAAGCCACTCCATGGCGGGGAGCTGAGGAGGGTGAGGAAATGCCCGGGAAACCAAAGCCCCACCCAGGGCCCTGTGCCCCTCAGCAATTATGAAGAGAAAGCTGAGAGGCAAAGGAAAAATGTGACGCTTTGGCTTCCAATCTTGGTAGATTGGGAGGTCAATCCACGGAAGAGACGCCGTCACTTGAGATCTAGAAAATATATAAGTAAAAGGAACAGTCAGAGTAAGCTATGGGTATGGCAGAGATCGCTCAGTTCTCACTCTGATAGACCAGCCCATCACCACTCCTCGAATAGTTGTGTTCGGTACGTGACTCGAGATCGTAAGGCTTCATTCAAATGCTAACCATGTACAGTCTAGGACAAGAGTCATGGTATTAACTCAAAATCTAGTAATTCGAACCTGTTCGAACGATTATAATTTCCTCGAATAGTTGTGTTCGGTACGTGACTCGAGATCGTAAGGCTTCATTCAAATGCTAACCATGTACAGTCTAGGACAAGAGTCATGGTATTAACTCAAAATCAGTCTAATTTATTTCAAACGGCTCACTGAGTTTTAGCGACCTCTAGCATTTGTGTTTTAAATATCTGAAGTTCATTGTTGTTTTAAGGTTTCCTATTGATAATTATACTCTACTACTAGAGTGTACAGTTATACAACTTTACATAGAGTATTTAAGCTAATTCCACCTTAATTTATCAGAAGATGGCATTTTAGTTTTATATGCTATTATATTTTAATTATTATATGCCCTCCATAATATACTCTTCGGGCTGTAAACATCCTCTCCTTTAATAAGGAGTAGCATTTTAGTTACATTTGAATCGTCTCCTTTCTCATAGGAGTTGCATAGAATATTATAAAATCCTTATATCCTTAATGCTAAGCCCACCACCAAATATTAATATATCTTAAACTAAATCCACAACCCTGTCAGATATTCTGACAGGTGAAGTCACAGAGTGTGAGGTGAAGCTGAACGGTCAGGCTATGGAGATTGTCAACTCTTTTAAGTATCTGGGCAGTGTGTTGAGTAAAGATGGGACTATGGATGAAGAAGTGCGGGAGAGGGTTGTAGGAACGCTGAAAGCAGTAACAAGAAATAGGGTGGTCAGTATGGAAGTGAAGAAGTCCTTGCATGACAGTGTGGTAATCCCGACACTGACTTACGGATGCGAAGCATGGACGTTGGTTGAGAGACTCAGACCAAGAGTGAGAGCAGTGGAAATGAATTACTTAAGAAGTGCGTGCAGAGTTACATGGAGGGATAGACAGACTAATGAGGAAGTAAGAAGGGGGTGTGGTGTGGAGGTAGATGTGCTGGAAAGTGTGAAAAGGAACAACTTGAGATGGTTCGGCCATATGGAACGTATGAAAAGCGAGAGAATGACTAAGAGGGTGTACGAGAGCGAGGTGGAGGGATAGAGAGGGAGAGGTAGACCGAATGAGAGGTGGAGGGATGGAGTGAGGAAGTATATGAACGAAGACGGTGCTGGTTGGGGGGAGGGGCGTCGACTGACGGGACAGAGGTGCATGGGGGTGGTTCGTTCGTGGCCACCCCTTCGGGGATCACGGCGTCGGGCAATAGATAGATAGATAGATAGATGTGCAAATTTTGGAGGAAGTAGATGGGTTGAGTGGGCTGATTTGTTCTGTGACGGGAGAAGCGCATGTGAGCACATTTTTCAGTGGCGAACATTAGACCCCACGAGGAGGCAATTTCATGCAGCCGGTCGATGCTTTCTTGGAGGGTCGCCATACTGCTGTGTGCTTGAGTTGAGGATGATGGGCAGCTGAAGTATATTTCCAGGTTGTCAGCAAATATGAAATAGTTGCAGTTTAGTAGTGATCCTATGTGATTTATGAAGATGAGGAACAGCAGTGGGCCTAGGACGGAGCCTTGGGGAACCCCACTGAGTACTGGTCTTGCGGAGCTTGTTTTTCCGTTGATGCGCACCTTAATTTTTCGGTCAAGCAGGAAGCTCTTAATCCAGCTAAGGAGGTTCCCCGATATTCCTATGTCTCTCAGTTTGTTTAGCAGGGTTTGGTGGTGGACTTTATCAAACGCTTTCTGAAAATCGAACAGGATGAGGTCTACTGTTTCACCTTTGTCATATTGTGCAGTGATGTAGTTGTAAGTCAGTAGAAGTTGGTCGACCACGGGTCTGGAAGGCCTGAAGCCTAACTGGTTAATATCGAGCAGGAGATGGTCATCCAGAAAGCTGTAGAGAGATTTGGTGATCAGTCGTTCCATGGTTTTGCATACAACTGAGGTTAGGCTTATGGGGCGGTAGTTTAGCGGGTTTGATTTACTTCCTTTCTTGAAGATAGGAGAGACATGGGACTCCTTCCAGGTTGGTGGGACTGTCCCGGTGGCTAGAGAGAGGGTGAAGAGTGCAGTGAGGGGAACGGCAAGTTCTGTAGCGCATTCCTTCAGGAGGCGGGGATGGATGAGGTCAGGCCCCATGGCGCTGTCAGGTTTTAGGGACTTTAGGAGGTTCAGTACTTCGGAGTGCCTGATGGGGACTGTCGGGAGGGGGGCGACTTTTATCTGGTGGGGGAAGGGGTTCACTGGCTGGATTATTTCATACACCCCGGAAAAGGCTTCAGCGAAGGATTCTGCCATTGCTTCGGGTGAGTCGGTGAGGGTGTCGTTGATCATTAGTGGGCCTATCCGGGTTCTGCTTACTTTTTTGTTTCGTATATACGGTATGAGTGAAATAATTTTGGTTTGAGGCTGCGATTTCTGGCTAGGTTGTTTTCATAGTCGGATTGTAGTGAGATTGTAGTTGCTCTCAGTCGGTCGTTGGAGGAGTTGAAGATGAAGAGGGATTGCTGCGCTTGATGGGACTGCCTGCCATGGATTCTCCTCATTTGCTTGTACTGCTTCCATTGGTTGGATCTCAGTCTTGTGAGGTGTTTAGGAATTTTTCTGAGCCAGGGGGGGCCGGAACATTTGGGTTCCTTAAACTTCCTTTAGCGGGACATGTCGGGTGACTAGGTCCTGAAGAGTGGAGGTAAGGAAGGAGTTGAGGTTATCTAGGTCACATGCTTGGAGTTCATAGTCCCAGTCAATCTGTCTCATGTAGTTTCGGATCTGGTTGTAGTTTCCTTTCGCCCAGTCTCTTATCATGGTTATATTGTGGGGGGTGTTGGGTGGGTGCCAGTCTTGAAACAGGTAGTTATGAGTTATGACAACGTGACCGCAGTGGGGAAGTGGGGGGTTGGTGGTGATGTTCAGTAGTCTGTCTGCCTCTGTAGTTAGGACTAGGTCAAGTATATTTCCGGAGGGGATGAATGTGGGCTCACGGACCCACTGGGTAAGGCCTAGTACCTGAAAGAGGTTGAGGAAGTGGGTGTCGCGTGCTGATGCACCTAGGGAAGGTTCAGGTTCTGACCAGCGGATGGTTGGGAGGTTGAAGTCGGCTATGTAGTTTATCAGCTCAAGATCATCACTTACAATGTTAGATGGGGGGGCTATAAATAAGTACCGTAAAATGGGGTAACTTCGGACATTTTTCGACGTTTTTTAACAATTGCTCCTGAGTGTAAACACATTATAGAGATTTAACTAGGTCAAGTGATGTATGGTGATAGTGCGCCGTAATCCAGGAAGCCTCCTAAAATTATCCCCCATAATAAGAGAGCTATCCGTATCCTAAATGATGTCCGAAGTTTGCTTGAAAAGTTGATAACTTCGGACATGTATAGATAACTTCGGACATAGGTGATTTCTTATGGAAAATGATTGCCAAGAAAGCTGGGATAACTCCGGACAAACGGAGGAGAACTTCGGACATACGTTCGTGGCCTTATTTCATTCATTTTTCGGCTCTTACTATTTTATATGAACATTTTATCATTGCTGCTTATTCCTGTCCGATGTTTAAGTGGAAAATG
Organism: Paralithodes platypus; assembly: GCA_032716605.1. NCBI lineage: Eukaryota > Metazoa > Arthropoda > Malacostraca > Decapoda > Lithodidae > Paralithodes > Paralithodes platypus. Next base: position 4,397,902 of record CM064500.1, on the reverse strand, counting down.
CACAGTCAATACTTTTAGGCCTGTATAATCAGTATAGGAGGGGGATATATACGATGTTTAACATATATTCTGTTTGGATCTGTTCTCGTTAGGCATTGAGCTCACTCTTAGAAAATATTGAGCAGGAAAAATAACCAATGCTGTCTAATCAATAACTCGAAAATTAACTAGGCCTTGTGAAAATATATAGGTATGTATACTACATCACTGCATATACACTTTTATGAATTTGAGCATTTTTATAGGTATAACGTATTTGTTGGTGTTTCTTTCGGCAGATAAAAAAAAATTTGGACAAGATATATGCCTCTCCTAATTTATATATATTATATATCCAGAATTATCCGAAATACATAAATCGGTTAGCATATTATCATATTTTTATGGGTTTTTGGACTCCGAGAATGATTATTTGATCTTTTACCACCATGTTAATGATGGACAAGTATTATGAATGATTTTCATAGGGCAAATAATAACAAACGATTGTTTTGTTCCATGTCCGAAGTTAGCAATTTATTTTTTTTTTAAACACAATCGGCTAAATGATAGTGTTCTAGCTAGAGCGTTATACAAGTGTAACAAATTTCCTTTGGTGGATGTTGTCTCTGGTAATGTTACTACAAAATTATATCAGTCACAACATCATTCATACAAACAAATTTCTTCAGGGCGATAGAAGTTTGGCAGGGTAGCGAAAAATGTACATATTTTCGTCATATATAATATTTTTTTAGTGTACATATACTGTACTCATGTCAGTTTCCTAGGACTTTAACATGCTCTTCCTTTGCCATTTCTCTAAACGGACCCCACAAAAAAAAACAATAAAAAGCGTTTCCATTATATAATGACAATGTCTAATTACTTATTATCGCCGATGTCCGAAGTTATCACCGCAGTACGAAGTTACCCCACTTTACGGTACCGTAGCACGTATGTACAGGTTATTTTTATGAAGGTATATGGCTATGGTATTTACAAAGTTTGGGTCGGTGGGGCATGATATTTTAATACTATCTGGTATAAATGCAGACTCCACGTTTAGGAATCCCTGAGGGTGAGTCGTTCCTAATCAGAGTGAAGCCATTTATAGATAGGGGGTCATCGACGATAGTGAGGGTTAGCCATGTCTCTGTAACACAGAAGATGTCGGGGTTTGAGTCATGGCATAGTTTGGTTATGAGGGGGATTTTGTTGGGGAGACTTATTTTGTTGGGGAGACTATTTACATTTGTTAGGGAAATTTTTAGTTCTGTGAAGGAAGCTGGGGGGGGGGGGGGGGGCAAGCTCGTTTTTTGGTGGGTTTTGGCTTGTTTGTGCAGCCGGGGGCTTGCGGTTGGCTGGGGGTTGTAACTAGCTATGACATTTGTCTGGGCTTGTGCTGCTGGATGTGGTGTGGGATTAGGTGTGGCAGGATCAGTAAGAGGGGGGCTAGCCTGGTTTTGTTCTGTGGTTGTTGTAGTTGTTGTGTCTATGTTTGGGATGATTTGTAGGGGAGTTTTGTTTGTGGGTCTGGCTGACGGGTTTACAGCACCATCTTGGGCGTTTTTCCTCTCTTTAAGAGTTTGATGCTGTTTGAAGGTCAGGTCTCTGCTGATGTATACTTGGTGGAACTCTGCGGAGGTCCTGAGGTGTCTAGCAGCAGAAAGTATTTCTTTTCTTCCAGCATCGTCGGGGATGTCGCCTCTAACAAGGTTTGCATTAATGGGGACTATGTTGGTTAGGGATATGTGTTGGGCCTTGTTAGTCCCGAGGAGATTTTGTTTTTGTTTTTTGTTTTTTTCTATGTGATTGAGGGAGGCAAAAGGCATAACTGCCTATAGTGAGTGCCTCCCCCATAGTTGAAAGAGTGACAGGGCCAAAATCAAGGGACTGCTACTTTATTTAAGTTTGTGGTTACGCCATTTGGGTCGTTTCCTAGTCCACGAACTATAACTGACTAGACTCTTTTTTCTCGTTCTCTGATTTCAATAACCTCCTCGTGCAGGATTTGTTTAATTTCGGGCTGGTTTGGGTGGGTTTGGGGTACTGTTTGTGGGTGGGGGTGTTTTTCAATTTTGCTACCTCCTCTGTCAGGGTAGCCATTGCTTGGCTCAACCCTTTTATCATTTCAAAGAGTTGGGCTGTGGCAAGGCTTTGGTCGGGTTTAGGGTTGCGTTCGGGTGCCCTATTCCCTTTAATTCTGCATGCCGTGCAGATGTAGGTTGCGCCAGCCTTGGAGAATTCGACAATGGTCCTAAATGCGTAGATGGGGAGACCAGTGCATCTGGATGTCCCATGGGTCCAGACTAGGCATCTGTCGCATTCTAATGAGTCTTCATCACTAATATTAATATTGCACGTACTGCATGGGTAATCATTTGTACTGTTTGTGGGGGACATAGGCCTATCTCTGTCATTTGTACTGTTTATGGGGGACATATCTCTGTCAGTAATCTTACTCCTAACCGAACATGTGCTAGGCCTAGGCCGGTAAAATTCTAATTTTGGTTTCACAGCGAATTTAGTGGGGTTTTTTTTCTTCTCAGTTTTCTTTAACACACAAAGAGCGGGTGGTAGGGTATTTTACACTGTGCCGCCCAGCATTTTTTTTTTACCCTAAATAGGGTTGTTTCCGTGCTCATTTTCATGCATAAACAAGACCCAGAGCGTAAAACAAGTATCTATCCCTGAAAGGGCGTAAACAGAGCTTTCCAATGACACCCGAACCATCCTTGTACGACCACTGGTTCTCTTGCAACGATCGTGCAACACGAGTGCAAAAAAACTAAAATAAGGTAATTTCCGTACATAATTCCCTGTGTAGCGAGTGAGAGGAGGGGGAGGAAGGTGGAATACAGTTCAGTACACCCACGGCGGTCGTGGGGAGCGGTCATAAGGTTACTACGCTCGTCCCACAGCTCAGCTCTCTCTCTCAGCAATATTACGTGCTGAAAATGGCACTCGACATATGTGGTGCACCGCCACATAGTCCACATTTATTTAACTCGACAGATGTCGTGCGCCGTTGGTTAAGGGTTAATATAGCCTAGGCTTACATTTTTTTTTTTTTTTTTTTTTTATATACTAAGGACTGGGGGAAATGAGTATTTACCCATTATCCAACAATCTAAAAAAAAACGGCCCCCACTAGTGAGGAGGGCTATGAAGATCAGGGAAATTGCGTGGTAAAAGACGAAAATAAGGGGTAATATTAGCCTAACCTAACAACCATACCTAACCTATCCTAGTATTATGGGTGGGAGCTGCCGCCCCCACACCCCCGCTTGTTTAGTATTAAAATAATAAAAGATTGACGGTCGCCGAAAAAAAAGTCGGCTCGCTGGTGTAGTGATTAGTGTCTTGGACTTCCACCCAGAAGGTCCCAGGATTGCGCACACGCTCGGCGCAGTAAGGTTTTTCACAAGCACTGAGTCGTTACCGTCCCTCATGAGCAAGGGGATGGGGTAGTACAGTAGTACAGGATCCCAATGGAAATATGCCTAAACGGCCGTACCTTAGCTGGCTTAGTATGCGCTAGCTTTAAGAACTATTATTATTGTCTAGGACTACAGTATTTACTCCGCAATCTTCAGCTTTGGCTGTGGATAACAGGAGGTAAATATTAACTTTTTCACAGTAATTATAGGCTAGCCTAATTCCATTTGCGCCGTTACTGACATATACTGTATAGGAATGAAGTACGGTATAGCCTAGACTATGACAAATTAATAGAAGCCGTAGAAATTGATGAGTGTGCTGTGAAACCGAAAATAGCCTAGAATTAAACCCCTAGGCCTTTTGTCTATATACAGTATAGTATTATAGGAATGAACGGTATAGGCTATGACAAATTTATAGAAACCATAGAAATTGATGAGTGTGCTGTGAAACCGAAACTAGAATTAAACCCCTAGGCCTTTTGTCTACCTAGGCTTGGCCTATATGCTTTTGATTTGTTCATGATTTCTAAAGACTAAAAAAGACTCGGTATCAAAAGTAAAATAATGAAAACAGGCAATTCAGTGTATTCTCTTTCGGGGTAAGATTGTTTTGTGAAAAGGGAGAGGTGGAAGGATGGAGTGAGGAAGTATATGAATGAAGGCGGTGCTGGTTGGGAGGAGGGGCGTCGACTGACTGGGGACAGAGGTGCATGGGGGCGGTTCGTTCGTGGCCACCCCTTCAGGGATCACGGCGTCAGGCAATAGATAGATAGATAGATAGATGTGGAGTGTATATATTACAATGGCTGTGGATGTGATTGTAGACTGTAACCAGTTTAACAATAAATTTATATATTAATTTTTCTCATTTCAGATCATATACGGAAAAAATTTAGTAGTCTGAAGGAATACTACTTGAAGGAGAAGCACAAACTCAAACTAAATGGATCTGGTGGGGAAACCATTCCAAAATGGGAACTATTCAAGTTCCTCACATTTCTTGACGAGATATTGGGCTACACGGACAGCACGGACAGCACGGACAATCTGTCGTCAGCATTGGCCCCCAATACGGAAGAACCTGTACCGGTAAGTAATGATGTTTGTGACATCGGGTACCCAAGGATCGACTTTTCTTAATCCGCCCTGAAAGGCTGCTTGACTTTGAGACCTTGGCTTAACCCTCCAGCCCGGCTATGTATTCCATATATTCCCCAAAACCCGGGGGTTTTGGCCGAAAAACGTCTACGCCTAGGCTACCGTATCTTTGTTATTTTGACTGCTTCCGCATTCCCGCACATCCCCAAGCGTAGATGTGTTTCGTACCTGTAGAATGGCGTTAAGTAGAGCTCTCTAAGTCAACTGGTTCAGTTGTGATGACGATTTCATTGGAGATAACTTTGTGGCAAAACAGCCACTTTACACTACTTTTCGCTACTTAACAATAACATACAGGCACACACGAACAAGCGACGCTCTCCTTCTTGTGGTCGGAGATGCGCGGCGTCGGTCCAGCCGGCTGTTGTTTACATGCGTCGGACGGACGCCTCACACACCAAGCTTACAGGCTTTCAAGCTCATGGGTTTCTCAGAGCCCTACCGGGTAGCGCGGGGTGTGTTTTTTATGGGTTTCTCAGAGCCCAACCGGGTCTGGAGGGTTAAGCGGGTAACTTGTTTGTAAGCAATATCTGATGCGATATTTTGTTTTTTTCATTGTTTTGTATAGGGGAAGAAGGATAAATACTATAGAGACTAGATCGAGTGTATATTGTGAATACGTAACTACGTAAGTAATATAATATATTATTTAGTAGCAGTCTCTACGTTTCCAACGTAGGGTTTAACCCTTCCCGCCCGGTTGTCATTTTAAAAGGACACCGCGGCAGATGGGCAGGAACCCGGGTGTCCTTATATAGTCCGTAACCTTGAAAGCCTATTCAGGTTGTTTTGAAAGCCGCGTGTCCGACGTATGTAAACAAAGCCTGTCGGATGCGACGCACACACCTCTGGCAGCAAGCAGATGTCGGAGCTTTGTTGTGTGGTCTGCAAAGACAGATTCAGTCTTGAAAAGTATGTCACATTGCTAAAATCGCGGAAACATGCGCTCCACGGAAATCGTCATCACAACTGAACCAGTTGACTTAGAGAGCTCTACTCAACGCCAGTCTACAGATTGGAAACCACAGCACGTTTAACCCTCCTGGCCCAGGCTGTATCTCCAAAGGACAGGGTGGGCTACCCGGGCGATCTGGCCGAAAAACGTCTAGGCCTAGGCTACCGTATTTTTGTTATTTTAACTGCTAGAAATTTCCCACGCTTCTATAAATGTAGTGCGGTTTCTAATCTGTAGACTGGCATTGAGTAGAGCTCTCTAAGTCAACTGGTTCAGTTGTGATGACGATTTCAGTGGAGAGCATTTTCAGGCGATGTTAGCAATACGACGATCTTTTCACTACTGAAACAACGACATACAGACATACAATAACAAACAAGTCTTCTCCTTCTTGTTTTCGGAGGTGCGGTGACGCAACGATCGGCTTTGTTTACATGCGTCGGACGCACGGCGTTCAGACCAAGCTGAATAGGCTTTCAAGCTTAAAAGTCCTGAAAGGACACCCGGGCACCTGCCCTTATTTCGTGGTGTCATTTTAAAATGACAACCGGACAGGAAGGGTTAAACAAGCGTGGGAATTTTCTATCAGTTAAAATAACAAAAATACAGTAGCTTAGGCGTAGACGTATTTCGGCCATATCGCCCGGGTCTCAACAACGTCCTTAGGAGGGAGAGCCCGGGCCAGAAGGGTTAAGATCTCAGCCGCTACCACAGCGGGCCGATTTATCGGTACTCACGCGAAGTACTAATAATCTCTAGAGTTGCACCTCAATTCACTACTAGGCACGTTGTACACACTCCGAGACGACTAAAGAAGGAAAAGAAATTAGGATAGCGAAGGAGAGAAAGAAGTAATAGTTACCCATTTAATCTAGCTGCTCTCCTCTTTAGCCATGCTCCATTTTCTATGAGCCTGCACCAGTACATATAACAGTATCAGTCTCTTCGCGCCCACCGTCGATGACACAGAAGGAAAAAATCTAGACATAGCAGTAGCTTACATGCCACCAAAGACCAGAGCATGGAGGGAGTTGGAGTTTGAGGAGATGGTAGAGGATATGATTCAGTCGTTGAGAAGATTGCTTTTAAGGAAGAATCGATTGATCTTGGTAGGAGATTTCAACTGTAGTGAGGTTGATTGGGAATCGGGAGATGCAGGGCCAAATCAGAGATCTTGGGGAAGTCGGCTAGTGGAGTTGGTTACGGAAAATGTACTTGCACAACATGTGAAGGAAAATACAAGAATGAGGGGTAATAACGAACCTTCTAAACTCCATCTGATTTTTACAAAGGATCCTCACGAAATTAGTGATATAAACTATCTATGTCCTGTAGGTAAAAGTGATCACCTATTACTAAAATGGAAGTTGACCTCGAGTAATGCCAATAGATTAGACAATAGCTACATAAATGACAGATTAAATTATAGTAAAGCTGATTATGTATCCTTGAAAGATATTTAGAGGGAGTAGATTGGGATCTTATTTGAAGGAATGGGACGTACAAGGTAAATATAGTAGATTCCTCGAAATTTATAGAGTAGGAACCAATCTGTTTGTCCCAAGATATAAAACTGGAAATTTTACTAAGCAGAAAGATTGGTTTAATTTGAAATGCAAAAGAGCTTTGGGTAGGCGTGATGCAGCTTGGGCTAGATTAAGAAGAAGGAACACTGAGAGTAATCGGAATAAATATAAACAGGAGAGGAATCGATATGTTAACATAATTAGGCAAGTTAAAATGAACTATGAGAAGAACATAGTAAATAAATGTAAAAGTGATCCTAGATTATTTTATAAATATATAAACAGTAAGTTGAAGGTCGTGTATGCCCCGACAGAGGATATACTTGAAAGAAAGAAAGAGGAGTTCTGGATGAATGTGGAGGCGTGCCTGGAGAAGTTTGACAAGAACGAAAGAATATTTCTGATTGGGGATATGAATGGTAAGGTGGGTGATAGGAAAGTTGAGGGAGTGGTGGGAGGGTGGGGGTTACCATCAGAGGTGAATGGGAATGGTAGTGCACTTGTGGACGTATGTGTGGGGAGGAGGCTGTGGATAGCCAACACCTTCTTCCGACACAGAATGATCCACAGGTACACGTGGAAACGGATGTTGACGATGAAAGATAAGACAGTGGTGGAACGAAAGTCATTGATTGATTATGTATGTGTGGATGAACGAATGAAGAAATCTGTGATGGATGCTAGGGTGTATAGGGGTATTGGAGGGGGTCTGTCTGATCATTATGTAGTGGTAGCTAAGGTTAGGATACAAAAGAAGTGGGTGAGGAGAGCGGGAGGGAGGCGAGAGGAGGGTGGAATGGTGAGGAGGGTGGAGAGGTTTGCAGGAGGAGGAAGTCAGGGAGGAGTACAGGAGAGCAGTGGAAAGACGACTAGGTGGGTTCGACCTGGAAGTTATGGAGGAAGTGGAGGAGATGAGCAAGGTGTTTAAGGATGAGATCTGTGCAGCATGTGAGGAGGTGTGTGGAGTGAGGAGAAGAGGGAGGGGAGTGAAAGGTACAGCATGGTGGACAGAAGAGGTAAGAATAGCTGTGGAAGAAAAGAAGAAAGCATATAGAGAGTGGTTGGGTAGTAGAGGGAATGAAGATTCCGAGAGACAGAAACGAGCGAGGTACGTGGAGAGTAAGAGGGTGGTGAAGAGAGTAGTGAAGGAAAGTAAGAGAAGAGTAGATGAGGAATTTGGAAGGAATCTGAGTGTAAAATGGAGGGAGAGTAAGAAACTGTTCTGGAAAGAAGTCAAGAAAGTTAGGGAAGGTAGCAAGGGAAACAGTAAGGGTGTGAAAGATAAGAATGGGAGAATGCTAGCCGAGAAGCAAGATAGAGTCGAAAGATGGAGGGAGTACTTCAGTGAGTTGCTAAATGAAAGGAATGAAGAGCCAGCAAACATAGCTGGATATGGTATGGGAGGGAGAAGAAGAGAAGTAGTGGAGGAGGAGGTGGGGATCAGGAGGTCAGAAGTGTGGGAAGCCATGAAAAGAGTGAAGTTGGGGAAAGCACCAGGAACAGATGGAGTGTGTGGGGAAATGTTGAGGTATGGTGGTGAGATAGTGATAGAATGGGTATGGAAAATGTGCAAACTAGCATGGGAGAAGGGGAGTGCACCCGATGACTGGAAGACTGGCATAATAGTCCCCCTATATAAGGGCAAAGGGGAAAGAGGAGTGTGTGGTAACCACCGAGGAATATGTCTTCTAAGCGTAGTAGGGAAGGTATACAGTAGGGTAGTGATTGAGAGAGTGAGAGTGAGAACGGAGAAATGGATAGGCGACGAGCAGGGAGGTTTTAGGAAGGGAAGAGGATGTGTAGATCAGATTTTTACCCTGAATTGTGTTGTGGAGAAGTATCTGGAGAAGAAACAAAAGGTGTATGTTGCCTTTATGGACTTGGAGAAGGCCTATGACAGAGTGGATAGAGAAGGTTTGTGGAAAGTACTTAGAATATACGGAGTAGAGGGCAAGTTGCTGAAAGCAGTGAAGAGCATGTATGAGGGTGCAAAGGCGGCAGTACGTGTGGAGAGTGAGCAGAGCGAGTTCTTTGACCTGAATGTTGGTTTGAAACAGGGGTGTGTGATGTCCCCGTGGTTGTTTACTGTATATATGGATGGAGTCATGAAAGAAATATTATCAAGAGCAGTGGATGTTGGTGTATCGCTGAAAAGGGAGGGAATTGAGTGGAAGCTACCTATACTGCTGTTTGCGGATGATACAGTTCTGATGAGTGATAATGAATGGGAGTTGCAGGGTCTGGTAAATGAGTTTGGAACAGTGTGCGAAAAACGGAATTTGAAGGTAAATACGGGGAAGAGCAAGGTTATGGTCTTCGAAAGGGGTGAAGTAACAGAGTGTGAGGTGAAGCTGAACGGTCAGGCTATGGAGATCGTCAACTCTTTTAAGTATCTGGGCAGTGTGTTGAGTAAAGATGGGACTATGGATGAAGAGGTGCGGGAGAGGGTACAACAGGGGAAGAGGGTTGTAGGAACGCTAAAAGCAGTAACAAGAAATAGGGTGGTCAGTATGGAAGTGAAGAAGTCCTTGCATGACAGTGTGGTAATCCCGACACTGACTTACGGAAGCGAAGCATGGACGTTGGTTGAGAGACTCAGACCAAGAGTGAGAGCAGTGGAAATGAATTACTTAAGGAGTGCGTGCGGAGTTACATGGAGGGATAGACAGACTAATGAGAAAGTAAGAAGGAGGTGTGGTGTGGAGGTAGATGTGCTGGAAAGTGTGAAAAGGAACAACTTGAGATGGTTCGGCCATATGGAAGTATGGAAAGCGAGAGAATGACTAAGAGGGTGTACGAGAGCGAGGTGGAGGGACAGAGGGGGAGAGGTAGACCGAATATGAGGTGGAAGGATGGAGTGAGGAACTACATGAACGAAGGCGGTGCTGGTTGGGGGGAGGGGCGTCGACTGACTGGGGACAGAGGTGCATGGGGGCGGTTCGTTCGTGGCCACCCCTTCGGGGATCACGGCGTCAGGCAATAGATAGATAGATAGAAGTTGAAGGTAAAGAAACAAATTACTAAATTAAGAGTTGATGCTAGGACGTATGAAAATGTATCGGACATGTGTGACGTAATGAATAACAAATTGGGGTCAGTTTTTACTAGAGAGGAAGGTTTTGACGAACCACAGGCGGGGTACTGGAGAGTGGTCTTAGTAAGATTGAAATAACTAGAGATGAGCTGTTATCTGCGATGAGAGGACTTGAAGTAAGGAAAGCTATGGGACCGGATGAAGTGTCTGCCTGGGTTTTAAAGGAGTGTGCAGAGCAATTAGTGGAGCCAGTGAGGGACATAATTCAAGCTTCCTTAGATAAAGGACAGGTTCCTGTTGAATGGAAAAGAGCTAATATCATTCCGATATACAAGAATGGAAACCCTGAGGACCCTCTAAACTATAGACCAGTTTCACTTACTAGTATTGTATGCAAGATTTGTGAAAAGCTAATTAGGAAGAGATGGATGAAAATGTTGGAGAGAAAGAAGATAATAACCCCAAAGCAATTTGGATTCAGAGAAGGGACATCTTGTGTTACCAGTTTGCTATGTTATTACAGTAGGGTGATAGATGTACTCCAAGAAAGAGGCGGATGGGTGGACTGCGTCTACTTAGACCTTTCCAAAGCATTCGATAAGGTACCACATAAGAGATTGTTATCTAAGCTTGAGACGCTAGGATGTGTCAGGGGGAGTTTGCTGAAATGGATGGAGAGCTATTTAACAGATAGGGAAATGAGGACCAACATTAGAGGAACTTACTCATCGTGGCGGAAAGTTGAGAGTGGTGTGCCGCAGGGATCTGTGTTGGCACCTCTCATGTTCCTTATGTACGTGAATGACCTGCCGATAGGCATAAACTCTTACATGGCAATGTTTGCAGATGACGTAAAAATTATGAGACAAATAACAAATAAAAGTAGTTGTGAGGAGCTGCAAGGGGATTTAGATAAAATATTCGAATGGAGCTCCAAGTGGAAAATGAAATTTAATATAAGTAAATGCCATGTGTTAAATATGGGAAGAAGTGTGAATAGACCAAATTGGGAGTACAGGATGGGAGATAATATAATTAGCAAGGCCGAAAAAGAAAAAAGATTTAGGGTTGATTATACAAGATAATTTGTCGCCAGAGAAACATATTAACAAGCTCTTTAGCGGAATGTATGCAATGGCCGGGAATATGAAAGTTGCTCTGAACTACTTGGATGAGACCATGGTAGCAAAATTATGAAGAGTATGATTAGACCAAGATTAGAGTATGCAGCAGTGGTGTGGTCCCCGCATCTAAAGAAGCATATTCACAAGTTAGAAAGAATCCAGAGAGCAGTCACTAGATTGGTTCCAAGTCTCAGAGAACTGCCATATGAAGGGAGGCTAGACAAATTAAATCTACCGAGTCTAAAAGAGAGGAGAGAGAGGGGGAGACATGATAATGATGTACAAATGTACCCGGGGGCTGGAGAGGCTGGATAGGGAGGATATATTAATTATGGATACAGGAATAACTAGAGGCCACAGCTACAAAGTAAAAAGACCTACCTGCAAGAACGATATCAGGAAGTTTAGCTTCCCCTATAGATGTATTGACAAATGGAATGGGCTGGAGGAGGAGGTGGTAGGGGCAAGGAACATCCATATTTTCAAGAAAAAATTGGATAAAAAGTAGACTGAGAGACTGGACAACACGAGCTTAGCTCAACTCCTGTAAACTACAATTAGGTAAATACACGCCTTTCTTGTCTGTGTTTCGCGAGTGCCTGATATTGCCTGCCCCTTCGCCTCAACTAAGTGAGTGTGAGGTCTTAAGAGGGATGTTTCAGTGATGTAGGCAGCACTTTATGGATTTATGGCGTATTTTTGGGTGTGCACGGAGAGCTGGAAATGTATTGAATTATATTGTTTACTTCGAGTGTGGTTGGTCCTCAGCGCCACATAGCGGTCGTTGAGTGTACTATTTATTCTACCCTCGCTTTTCGGGTTCATGTTCACTTTAAAAACCCTTCACGTAATTTGGGGGGTGGGGGGATGTATGCTTCCCGCGTGATGCATTGTGTTATTTTTCCCTTTTTTGCGTGATTTTTTGTTTAATTTGGTTTTCGTATGCCTGCGTGTCGAAGTTTTACAAGACTTGAGCATGAAGTTTCTCTGGATTCGGCTTTTGTAAGAGCATAGGGCACACAGCCTTTATTCTCTTTCAAACATGCTGCTTTGGTCTCAACTGACCTATCAGCCCTTCTGACTTGTTTTTCAACATGTCCATAGTTGGTGGTCTTGTAATTCGTCGCCTGGTTCACACTTTTGTCAGTTCCTTTTCGTTTCCCCGAGCCTACTTGACTGGGAGGTTTGACGACCTCCCTTATAACCAAATAAGGAAAACCTCTTATTTGGTAGCAGTCTCGGAGTATCCAACGTAGGGCTTAAGATTTCAGCCGCTACCACAGCGGGCCGATTTATCGGTACTCACGCGAAGTACTAAAAATCTCTAGAGTTGCACCTCAATTCACTACTAGGCACGTTGTACACACTCCGAGACGACTAAAGAAGGAAGAGAAAGTGAAGGAGAGAAAGAATTTATAGTTACCCATTTAATCTAGCTGCTCTCCTCTTAGCCATGCTCCGTTTTTTATGAGCCTGCACCAGTCCATGTAACAGTATCTAGGTATCAAGTAATCAGTTTAGATTGGATGGGCAGGGGATCGGCATGAGGGCGGGATACTCTGTCGTTGGATACTCCGAGACTGCTACCAAATAAGAGGTTTTCCTTATTTGGTTATAAAGGAGGTCGTCAAACCTCCCAATTTAGTAGCAGTCTCTACGTTTCCAACATAGGGCTTGAGTCCCACATTGGAGGTGGACAGCCAATAAACCACAAAAATCCAAGCCTTAGCAAAGTAGAGGACCAAGAAAAGACACAAATAAACATTTTAGTTTATTGGGAAAAAAGAGCGTAACAGTATGGTGCATATTAAGAAAATGCAGTTACTAGCGTATTTCAGGGTCTAAAATGCACAGGCAGGTAAAGGAATAGGTCATGTCGACCTTTGAATGGCACACCAACATGGGAAAGGTGAAGTCAATTGTAAAGTATTACAATAACAAAAAGCACGGCACAGCAGGTGGATGACCTCCGAAGACACTCTTTAAGTACAAGACATGGGTATGAAGCATAAGCATGCCAATACAAAAACCCGTGGACAGTACTGTATTGTCCAAATGTAATAAACCTTAAGAGTTACATCCTTAACACTAAACAGACAGTACTGTTCATACAAGTATTAAAAGAGAAAGTCTTTGTACAAGCATACAAAAAGAACTCCCCCCCCCCCCCCCCCTCCCCCTGTTTTAGGGAAAGGAAGAAAATACGGTATGGGATAAAGAGACACAGGAGATGGTGGACGTCAACATATGACACTCTGTAGTTACACGACATGGGTAGGAGGCACAAGCATACCAACACAAAACCCGGAGACAGTGGAGTCAGAATGTAAAAACTGTAAGAGCGAAATCCTAAAGAGAAGCCAAGTGTAAAGTATTCACAAAAACACAAGGCATGGCATAGCTGGCGGATGTCATCATAGGACACTGTAGTTACATGACATGGGTAGGAGGCATAAGCATACCAACACAAAACCCGGAGACAGTGGAGTCAGAATGTAAAAACCGTAAGAGCTACATTCTCAATACCTAAACAGACAGGACATACATGTATTGAAAGAAAGGCTTTGTACAAGCATACAAAAAATACCTTCCCCCCCCCCCCTTTTTCAGGGAAAAAAAATAAAATACAGTATGGGACGAATACAGCATGAATAGAATCAGGATGGATGACGAAGCAGGTGACACGTTGGTTTAACGCAATCCAAGGCATATCCAGCCTGGCCGTGGACATGGAGAGGTACGAAGAGACAAATGCACTGCAAGGGGACCATAACCCTGTGTCGGTTATGTCAGTGTATAAGCGTAAGAGCCCTGACCAATTGCCGTGGTGTCGATGACCCATATTAAATTGAGAGCCCCACCCCACTTCACACAACGCATCTGTGTCCATCCAGATGGCCACCGGGGGAGCAGTCCAGGGCACCACCGCAGCGAGCGAGCCCCGAGCGACCCTGTGTGACAGTCTCATATGTAGCAAGCGCGGTACCGGCCACAGCCAGAAAGAGGGCGATACAGGGAAGTTTTAGGGGACCAGCAGAACAAGGTGGTCGAGGCCGAGCTGGCCTAAAGGCACGGTCAGTACCGCCCAAGGTAAAGATCCCAGCAGGCAAAACCCCGAGCACGTTCATGAACGAGAACGGGCAGAACACGACACGCGAGGTGTTGACGTGTACACCCGACTCCGGGAAACAGTAGCACCGTGTAGGTCCCATAGCCTCAGTGGAAAGGCGGGAGGCCCGACTTGGGAATAGCGATTGTTAACCCCAGTTTAGCATATATCGGTATATTTTTCCCAGCTATGCTCACTACTGGCTACACTGCCGGCCTCTCGAGAACACAGGGAACATGAGTTAATGGGCGGCGGTAAGCCCTGGGAGTCGGCTGTCTGGCCTGCTGCGCTCCCGGCCATTTGCACTCGATTTTAACCCTTTAAAAGCCTTAATAATGCTCCTAAGTTGCTGCAAATTGGTGCACGACTTAAGTCGAGCGCCGCCAATAAGGGGTTAAAACTTGCACTAAATTTTTACCTCACTAGGCCTAATTACTTTTACTTCCTCACTCAGGTGGCCCTCATATTCCTTAAGCTGAGCCTTGAGTGCCACATTTTCCGCCGCTAACTCGTCTACTCTGGCCATCACTGCCTCTAGGCTGTCACTTACTGGCCTAGGCCTATCCACCCCGCTACTAATGCCACACATGTCGGACAAAGCTTCTACTTTAGCCCCAACTCCTTCCTCCAATTTTCCATCACTCCCCTCCATCTCACAAGACCCATCAACTGTTTTGTTCATACTTGCCAACTGATCATCCTTGTCCTCGGTGATAAAGCCTTCAAATTTGTATTCCTCCTCATCCCCAGCTAGGCTTTCACGCCTTCCCGCCATCGCGAGGTGGTCGTCTGCTAGCCTAAACACAACAATCGCCCCCCTATCCCTTCTCACTCCAGGAACTGTTTTACTTAATCCATATTTTCAATTACTTGGAATATCTAATTACATCTGAATTGCTCATAAAACACCTAATTACTTATGAAATGCTCATATAAATTTCCGGGACAACACTTAGACACTCCTATCAACTTCACGCAAGGTAACTCATTGTCGGAGAGCAGCTGCGAGGTGTTGACAGCTCGGAGGTCGGCGGCAGTGTGTGTCGCCGCGCATCTCCGACCACAAGAAGGAGAGGCGTCGCTTGTTCTTGTGTGGCTGTGTGTTATTGTTAAGTAGTGAAAAGTAGTGAAAAGTGGCTGACATCGCCACAAAGTTCTCTCCACGGAAATCGTCATCACAACTGAACCAGTTGACTTAGAGAGCACTACTCAACGCCATTCTAAAGGTACGAAACACATCTACGCTTGGGGATGTGCGGAAATGCGGAAACAGTCAAAATAACAAAGATACGGTATCCTAGGCATAGAAGTTTTTCGGCCCAAACCCCCGGGTTTCGGGGAAATTATAGAATACAATAGCCGGGGCTGGAGGGTTAATATGAGGTGCCGGTAGAGATATGTGCTTAAAACACGAGACTAGAATGTTTCATTCGTTCCATTTCGGAATGGAGTGACATGAAGTGAAATGGAACGATATATTTCAGTATATTTCGCTACATTCCGCTCTCTTTCGTACTTTAACGACATCCTGGGCGAGAATATACATTGGAGTGGTTTATGAGTTTCGAATCAAGTTACTAACAATACCTTTTGGACTAATAAACATAGTGGTGACGAAACGGGTGTTTGGGGACGAAACGGGTGGTGACGAAACGGAATGGTGACGAAACGTCCATACTCCCCTACAACAGTCCTGCCACCAAATCCCTAGGACGCGCGGAAAAATAACCGTGTGACGTCACACTTTCGCCTCTATCCAATCTGTACTCTATGGCCGGGCTTAAACCAAAAGTTACACAAAAATACGCCTCAAGTTTAAATTTCGATAAAAAACTCACCTCGTGAAATTACATGTCAGTTGTCACCGAGCCTTCCCATTCAGATTTACAATTCATTGTCTTCTTTTGGTCTTCTGGATTAGTCTTCTTTCTTCTCATATATCCTTTGTTCTTCTGGATTTATCTTTCTTAATTATCTTCTAGGCTATAGCCTAGGCCTATTTGGTTGCTTTCTTCCCTTCTCCTTAATTCATCTTTCATTTTCTTTGTTCATATCTTCCACATTCCGTAGATGGTTTCCTTTGCTCTCTGTGTTTTCCTCTTTAAACTTTAGGTTTTCTATGATTTGGTTTTCATCTTCTATATATGGTTGATGTAGGGCTAGACCTGGCTCCTTCACACGTACTTCCACATAGGCAGGACACCACAAAATAAAATGTTTGATATTCTCTACCTCAGCCTTACAAAGGTCACATTGCCTATCCCCTCCTATATTTCTATTTTTATCTTTTAAATTTAAATTATATGTCCTACTTCTAGGCTATAATATATGACTGAAGCCTGTGTATCATATATAGATGTCTTCTCCCCCAATTTCATGTTTGAAGGTTCTAGACCCTAGCCTATATATTTCATGTTTGAAGGTTCTAGGCCCTAGCTATAGTATTTCATGTTTGAAGGTTCTAGGCCCTAGCCTATATATTTCATGTTTGAAGGTTCTAGGCCCTAGCCTATATATTTCATGTTTGAAGGTTCTAGGCCCTAGCCTATATATTTCATGTTTGAAGGTTCTAGACCCTAGCCTATATATTTCATGTTTGAAGGTTCTAGGCCCTAGCCTATATTATTCATGTTTGAAGGTTCTAGGCCCTACATATATTTCATGTTTGAAGGTTCTAGGCCCTAGCCTATATATTTATGTTTGAAGGTTCTAGGCCCTAGCCTATATATTTCATGTTTGAAGGTTCTAGGCCCTAGCCTATATATTTCATGTTTGAAGGTTCTAGACCCTAGCCTATATATTTCATGTTTGAAGGTTCTAGGCCCTAGCCTATATATTTCTAAACTACAGTACATTTCTCTCCTAACTCTTCTTTCCATTTTCTTGTATTCCATAACTTTCTTTCTAATTTCCTAATTTTTAATATTTAGTTCTGGCAAGAATGTAGAGTTCGGGCGTACCGCCCGCCTTGTTTACACTACGCGGATTGGCGGCGGACGCTTGCCATCATGTTCCCGTCTATTTTGACTGCCGTTGGATACAATAATATGTTGAGGACGCATATTATCATCATCATATATATTGCCAGCAGGGGGCAAATAACCACAAAAATTTCCGTCAAAATAGACGCGGACTTAACCACGGCGATCGACCATAAATTATGTAAACATGACAACCGTACGCCCGGACACTACATCCATCCGTTAGTTCTCCTAAATTTAAAATTCTTATATATTTCCTAGAATCCTAGTCTCTGCTATCCAAGGATCTTTTTCATGTTTCAATTTCTCTTCAGTAATTCATCTGAGCAAATCATTACTATCCTCTCCTATTAAGTATTATAAATATTTGATATGGCCTTTCAATAATCTAGCCTCCATTGTTGAAGCTCCTATCTCCCCCTCAAGGTTACATTCTGTGCATATCTAGGTGCCCCTAATATGTGCCAATAGACTTTATTTTCAATTATTTGTAATTTGTTTAGGCCTCTTTTTTTGGTAAAACCTCTTATGTTTGAGCCGTACAGGACCGATGAGAGCACCACACTCTTCCAATAGGCCTATATTTTGTAAAACCTCTTATGTTTGAGCCGTACAGGACCGATGAGAGCACCACACTCTTCCAATAGGCCTATATTTTGTAAAACCTCTTATGTTTGAGCCGTACAGGACCGATGAGAGCACCACACTCTTCCAATAGATATATTTGTAAAAACCTCTTATGTTTGAGCCGTACAGGACCGATGAGAGCACCACACTCTTCCATAGGCCTATTTTGTAAAACCTTATGTTGAGCCGTAAGGACCGAGAGCACCACACTCTTCCAATAGGCCTATATTTTGTAAAACCTCTTATGTTTGAGCCGTACAGGACCGATGAGAGCACCACACTCTTCCAATAGGCCTTTTTTTTGTAAAACCTCTTATGTTTGAGCCGTACAGGACCGATGAGAGCACCACACTCTTCCAATAGGCCTATATGTTGAATTAGTCATTCTCTTTGCTTTTTCTATTGCTTATTTTTTCTGTACTTTAAAAAACAATGATCATTTACTTTTAACCCTTGGTATTTAATTTGTTTTTTGGCTTATTGTTCATCTTAAACATTTTAATTTTGCTTTTGTTTTTATTGATGTTTAAGGGGAGGTATTTAGTTTGTTCCCTACGTTAATTAAGGGGAGGTATTTAGTTTGTTCCCTACGTTAATTAAGGGGAGGTATTTAGTTTGTTCCCTACGTTAATTAAGGGGAGGTATTTAGTTTGTTCCCTACGTTTTCATCAAGCTTAAAATTACACCCCCTAGACCCCCTTTCTAGATAAATTTGTACATTTTTCGGTAGAAAAATGTCCAGGCCGGAGGCCGGTTGCTCTTAAATTACAGGCTCGCTATCGCTCGCCAGGAAAAAATTGACACCTTAATGGCACGAAAGGTCTTAAAAATGACATAAATGGGGCAAAGTGTCTTAAAATGTCCAAACTACTAGGGCGAACGTCTTAAAATCTCAAAAGCAATGGGGCTAAACATGAGTGAGAAAGGGGGCAAGAAAAAAATCCCTCAAGTGGAAATCTCCCCCTAAGCAACAATCATTTCCAATATTAATTAAATCATCTATTGCTCTTTCTGCTTCCTGGACTGTATGTGCTAATAGCAATCCATCATCGGCATAGAATAATGCTTTAATTTTGAAAAACGCGTCTTTAAACCCTCCTTGATTTTCGAATTGTTTAATGATTTCATAAGTCATTAGCTTGATTAGTGTGGTTGATCCCGTACAGCCCTGTCTAATGCCACTAGTCACTTGAATAGTGTGGTTGATCCCGTACAGCCCTGTCTAATGCCACTAGTCACTTGAATAGTGTGGTTGATCCCGTACAGCCTGTCTAATGCCACTAGTCATGAATAGTGGTTGATCCGTACAGCCCTGTCTAATGCACTATCACTTGAATAGTGTGGTTGATCCCGTAAGCCCTGTCTATGCCATAGTCACTTGAATAGTGTGGTTGATCCCGTACAGCCCTGTCTAATGCCACTAGTCACTTGAATAGTGTGGTTGATCCCGTACAGCCCTGTCTAATGCCACTAGTCACTTGAATAGTGTGGTTGATCCCGTACAGCCCTGTCTAATGCCACTTGAATTTGAGTTTCACTCATATAGCCTACTTTATTTACAATTGTCTTGTCTCCTGTATAAACTTTACTTAGGCTATTATGTTTACAGTATAATGTCTGAATTTATGTTACATACATACATACATAAAATTTTAAGACTGAGTGTTCCACACATAAGTGCAGTTTCAGTCTCTTGTCCTAATGGCGGCGTTCCAGGCAACCCTGTTAAGGGCTGCTTCACTTGTCAAGTTCTTGGATTTGAGATCGGCGCGTATAGTCCGATCCCAGGTCTTCCTCGGTCCACCCCTTGGTGCAGCTCCCTCCACAATCACAGACCTGCTTTTTTTCACCCAATTTTGTTCATCCATTCTCTCCACATGTCCATGCCATCCCAGTCTACTTGTACGCATCACCTCGCTAATACTCTTTATACCTAAACGTTATAGTCTTTAATCATCTTTTTTCTGTTTACTGAATCATATGCCTTGGCAAATTTTTTTTATTTTTTCTAAACATGTATTACTTTGCACCATCACTTTATATAGCTCAGGTTTCAATTTTTTATATAGCTCAGGTTCAATGAATCAGGACCGGCCGCTTTCCTATTCTTTAATGCTTTTAAGCCTTCCTTCACTTACTTTACTGTTACCTTAGGTTGTTGTTGTTGTTCCCCAAGCTGCCTGGCCGAACAGCCCCAAGGCCCCGAGCAAGGCCAAGTCCATAACCGAGCGCCCCCCACAGAACCCTCCGCCGACCACAATAAAGCCTGGGTGACCGAAGCCACTCCATGGCGGGGAGCTGAGGAGGGTGCGGAAACGCCCGGGAAACCAAAGCCCCACCCAGGGCCTGTGCCCCTCAGCAATTATGAAGAGAAAGTTGAGGGGCAAGGGAAAAATGTGACGCTTTGGCTTCCAATCTTGGTAGATTGGGAGGTCAATCCACGTTAGAGACGCCGTCACTTGAGATCTAGAAAATATATAAGTAAAAGGAACAGTCAGAGTAAGCTATGGGTATGGCAGAGATTGCTCCGTTCTCACTCTGATAGACCAGCCCATCACCACTCTCTATTCTCTATTCTAAATGCCATCTCCATGTGTTCATATAATTATCTCCTCCATAATTGATAAGGATTGCCCATTGTTATTTTGGTTCTCATTTACATTTAGTTCTACTCTATATATTTTTCCTCCATGTCTGTCAATCATTTCCTTCTTCCTTTCTTCTCTCTACACATTCTGTATTTCATTATTCCAAACCTCCTGAATAATATTTTCATGCATTTTATATATATATATTACTCCAGAAGTTCTTTAATTCCTCTGCCACTTTTATATCTGTTAACTCTTGCCCCTGATCATCAGGGTGTCAAACGAAAGGCAAGTCCAATATTTGTAGTCCGTATTATTGTACCGGTATATGTAAAGGTGAAATTATAAATTAAAGTTCAAATTATGTCTTCGGAAGTGATAAAAAGGCCAAAACAAGGCTATTTCATCTTCATTTTCTTGTATTCCTTCTCATAATCATTCAAGTCTTCAAACAACATTGCTCCGGTTTGACACCCTTCTGATCATAATAGATTTTTAGTACTTTTTTCTCTTTATAATCCTTTTTTCTCAATTTATTAATATAAGTCCACATCTTCTTGCTCACATCTCATCCGTCAGTTATATCTTTAGTTATCTTTCTTTCATGTGCATATATTGTTTGTTTAATCTCCTGCACTTGTTTTTCTGTTTTAAATATACTATTTTATTTGCTTCCTCCTCTTCTCTATTTTTAGCATTCCTCCTTTGTGTATTATATTGTATTCTCTGTTTCATAGCGCATCTAATACTGTTAGTTATCCATGGTGCCTCTTTACTGCTTTTACCTTTTGTATAGTGCATCTAATACTGTTACTTATCAATTTTTTTTTTTTCTATGTGATTGAGGGAGGTAAAAGGCAGAATTGCCTATAACGAGTGCCTCCCCCATAGTTGAAAGAGTGACAGGGCCAAAATCAAGGGACGATTGAGCCAAAATGCCTGGATACACGGAGTTTGAAGCAATTTAAGTCATAGGAAGAGGGAAAGACTGATTCTGGGAGAGAGTTCCAGAGCTCAGCTGTTGAGTAGAAGAAAGTTTGAGAGTAACGTTTCACTCTTGGGTTAGAGAGTTGCACAGAGTAGGGGTGGGATTGAGTTGCAAGACGGGTACCACATGCCCTACGTAAAGGAGGTGGTATGCACTGGGAAAGCTCTGAGGAACACTGATTATTATAGTAGCGATAGAATAGTGAGAGAGATGCAACATTGCGGCGGAGAGAGAGAGATTGCAGAGAGTTGGTGAGTGGACGGGACCATCCCCGACCACTCCCGACCACTCCCGACCACTCCCGACCACTCCCTACCACTCCCGACCACTCCCTACCACTCCCGACCATCCCCGACCACTCCCGTGATACGAAAGGCCTTCCTTTCAACTTTGTCTAGGAGAGCGGTGTGAGAGGAACCTCCCCACACATGTGAACAATACTCAATACAAGGGTGCACTATGCCCCTGTACAGAGCAAGAAGCTGTGCAGGGGAAAAGAACCCCCTAAGGCAGTTGAGCACACCCAGCTTCTGGGAGGCTGCCTTAGCAAGACTGGTAATATGGTCCTTCCAAATGAGAGCAGAAGAAAAAGAGACACCAAGAATATTGAGAGAAGATGAAGGGTTGATTTTTGTATTGTTGAAGAATAAGGGATAGTCCGCTGGGAGATCCTGACGGGTAGATAGATGGAGAAATTGGGTTTTTGGAAGCATTAAAGGTAACAAGGTTTTCTCTGCCCCAATTGGAGATAGTATTTAGATCAGAATTTACGAGTTCTATGGCTTCATTACGTTTGTCGTTAAGGGATTACTGGCTGGGGCGTTCTGAAAAACTAATGGAGTAGTGTAAGGTTGAGTCGTCTGTGTATGAATGGATGGGAATTAAGGTACAGTTAACCCTTGTCTAGTGGGGGGTTTTGGGCTTATTTGGGCATATTCAGGCCCTCCTAAATGATAAATCAAGTATCTGCATGAAAAGAAATGTATTCAGCAAAAAACTAGGCGCTAAAAGCTTCAAAATGAGACCAGAACGAGCTACGTAGCACCCGTGGTTCTCATACAGTGGTAACAGTAACATGGGAGTTTAGCGTATAGCGGTATATTTTTCCCAGCTACGCTCACTACTGGCTACACTGCCGGCCTCTCGAGAACACAGGGAGGGTGAGCTAGTGGGCGGCGGTAAGCCCTGGGTGTCGGCCGTGTGGCCTGCTGCGCTCCCGGCCATTTGCACTTGATTTTAACCCTTTAAAAGCCTTAATAATGCTCCTAACTTGCTGCTTTTTGGATACAGACTTAAGTCGGGCCCCGCTCTTTAACACCTTAAGAGCGGCCTAGGCGGTAATTTCTATGTACCGCCCAGCGTTTTTTTTTTTACCATAAATGGGGTTGTTTCCGTGCTCTTTTTCATGCATAAACAAGACCCAGAGCGTAATGCAAGTATTTATCCCTGAAAGGGCGTAAATTGAGCTTTCCAATGACACCCGAACCATCCTTCTGCGATCACTGGTTGTCTTGCAACGATCGTGCAACCGAAGGGCAAAAACGATAAAGTACGGCAATTTCTTTATATAATTACGTATGTAGCGAGGGAGTGAGGGTGGATGTAAGTGGAGTAAATCTCAGTAGGTCCACGGCGGCCGTGGCGAGCGGTCAGAAGGTAATCTATGCTCCTCCCACCGCTCCGCTCTCTCTCAGAGCACATTACGTCCTCAAAATTGCATTCGACAATAGCTGGGCCCCGCCCATAGACCCCATTTTTTAATTCGACAATAGCCGGGCGCCGCCAAAGAAGGGTTAAGTGTTAAGGAGATCATTTATAAAAATTAGAAAGAGAATAGGAGATAGGACAGAGCCCTGAGGAACACCAGAGTTTATAGGGTGAGGAAGTGAACAATGGCCATCCACAACCGCGGCTATGGAACGGCCGGAAAGGAAATTAGAGACAAAGGCACAGATGGAGGGATAGAAACCGAAGGAGGGTAGTTTAGAAATTAAATATTTGTGCCAGACTCTATCGAAAGCTTTCGATATGTCTAGTGCATTAGAAAAAGTCTCACCGAAGTCCCGAAAGGAGGATGACCAAGAGTTAGTAAGATATGAAAGAAGATCACCAGTAGAGCGACCCTTAACCCCCTGAATGCCAGGTCCGTATATACAGTAAAAGTCCGTTAATCCGACGACCGATGATTCGAATCTCCCAATAGTCCGAATTTTTCAATTTGAGGCCAAATCCGAATTCACCCGATGGTCCGAATTTCAAGAAGTCTCAAAGTCCCCTTTTTGAGGCATTAGGCCACTCAAATGACACATAATGGAGCACACACATATCATATGTTCATGAATTCACTTTAAAAGTTTACCATTGTCATTTTAGCCTATTACCTACTTCAAAACATTCAGATTAATGGTCAAAGGAAGCTACTGATATAAACGTAAACACCTTCTTCTTCTTCCACATCGTCTGCTAGAGAGTTTGTTTTGCTCTTGAACGCATCCTTGGGACGCTCCGATGCGCTACTGGCTTGCACCGCATTTTCTGCAAGCGCATTCAGTCTTGAGCTTGAAAACGCACCTTTGGACGTATTAGTCTTGAGCTTGAAAACGCACCTTTGTACGTTCCGATACGCTACTATTTATAGTTCAGTGATCAGAGTGTCCCAAGGGTGCTTTCAAGACAACAAGACAAGGGTGCTTTCAATACAATATAATATAACAGAGCACGTCACAAAAGGAAAATTAAAATTACAAGAACCTCTCAGGGAAGTGCCGTTGTTAAGGCTTTACTTCCCGAACCACATCTGATCTTCAAGAGCAAGACAAACTCGCTAGTAGACGGAAGAAGAAGAAGACGTTTATATCAGCAGATTCCTTTGACCATTAATCTGAATATTTTGAAGTAGGTAATAGGCTACAATGACAATGGTAAACTTTTGAAGTGATTTCATGAACATATGAGATGTGTGTGTGCACCATTGTGTCATTTGGGTGGCCTAATGCCTCAATGTTTTCGTCATACACAGGTTCATAGGGGTAAAGTCCGATAATCCGAAAAATCCACTAATCCGAACGAGGGCCGGTCCGCTGCCCTTCGGATTAACGGAAGTTTACTGTATACGGACTAGGGTCTTGTGACGCCCAGTGCCAGGTCCGTATATATAAGGACTCGCCGAAAAAAAATCGTAGCAGCGAAACGACTGCACCTATGGTTTTCATATTTCTACCACATGTACCTTACCCTTCTGGCTTCTTGTCACCACCAACACAACCCCCTCCCCCCACCCACTCGCTGACTATCGGTCGCCTCACAAGGAAAAAAAAGGAAAATCTGTGGCGGCGAAACGACTGCACCAATCGGTTCCATATTTGTGTGACAAGTCCCTTACCCTTCTGCCTTCCCCCCACCACACCCCAACCGCCTCCCACCACCCACTTCCAGCGTATCCGTACGAAGAAAAGGAAAAAAGGAAAATCCGTGGTGGCGAAACTACCTGACCAATCGGCTTCATATTTGTAACACGAGTCAATTATGCTTCTACCTTCCCCCCACCATCCCCCAAACCACCCTCCCACCACCCTCCTACCTATATGTTCCGATACCATAAAAGTTGATGATTTACTCTGAAAATTTCAGCTACATTCGGGACATCGGGGACCTGATTTGTGGCGAAAATGGACAAGGGGAGTGGATTTTTTACCATTATCCTTCCTTTCTCACCCAACTTGATAGATTTAGCCAAAAAAATAAAAATAAAAAATCCTCTGGCACTGGCAGATGCATAGGGTCAATAATTGTCTGGCACTCAGCGGGTTAAGGAAGCCATACTGGCGATCTGAGAGCAGATTATGAGAAGAGAAATGCTTAAGAAATTTGGCGCCTCTTTACTGCTTTTACCTTTTGTTATTCTCCTTTTATGTGTTGTTTTTAGTTTTTCATCTTGTATATTTTGGTTGAAGCTATCGATTTCATTCCTTTCATCGTTTAATAGTATTTTTTCTAATTCTTTTATATAGTTTAACAGTGATTCCTCATCTGTTTTATAATATTCCCTTTCCTCCCACTTTTTACTGTTAAATATTTTAATTTTATTATATTTCCAATCAAAAAATATCTGTATCAAATTATGATCAGATAAATTGAATATCATTTGCTTTTCGTCTATCTCCATTTTCTTGTAACTATCATACATTTTGTTTGATACTAATACATAGTCATTTGTACTGCACTGTTCATTTCTCCTCCAGGTTACTTCTCCTTTACAATCTGGGTCATCATTTAACATAGTTAATTGAAATTTATTGAAATTTATTGAAATTTATTGAAATTAATTGAAATTTGAAATATTGTACAGTGGGCTATGAGAAAACTTGGTGTGGAAGAGTGGCTGGTGCGTGTGATAATGAAGATGTATGAGGATTCGCGAAGTTCGGTGAGGGTGAAGGGTGTACTGAGTGATGAGTTCGCAGTCCGTGTTGGAGTCCATCAGGGTTCAGTGTTAAGCCCCCTCCTCTTTATTATGGTCTTGGAGGCGCTGTCTAGAATTTTTAGAGGCGGACTCCCGTTGGAACTGTTTTATGCAGACGATTTATTCCTAATAGCTGACAGTATGCAGGATGCTGAGGCCAAATTCAGAGAGTGGAGAGAGGGCATGGCGAGCAAGGGTTTAAGAGTCAATATTAACAAAAACCAAGGTTATGCATTGTAGTTTGAGATGAGGCAATGTGGAAAAGAGCGGTGCATACCCATGTGCAGTGTGTGGAAAGGGAGTGGGCGTTAACTCAATTCAATGTAGCATCTGTCGATGTTGGGTACACCATGGGAGTAAGCGCTGTAGTAGAATAAAGGGGCCCCTGCCGAAGGATAAGTCAGAAATAGAGAAATTTGAGTGCGTAGTGTGCAAAGGCGAGCTTGTGTTAAGTGATGATCCTGTGGCTGTGAATTTTGGAAATGAGTCTTTGGAGCTGGTGAACAAGTTTTGTTGCCTAGGAGATACCATCTCTGCCGGTGGTGGGGCTGAGGCTGCCACTGTTGCTAGAATTAGGTGTGGCTGGGGGAAGTTCAGAGAATTGATGCCAATCCTGACCATGAAAAAAATGCCTCTCCCCCTGAAGGGAAAGGTGTATGCCTCATGTTTTAGAAGTGCAATGACGTATGCCTCAGAAACATGGGCCGTTAAAGTAGAGGATGTCAACAGAATGGAGCGTAATGAGATGAGAATGGTGAGATGGATGTGTGGGGCCAGGCTACAGGATAGAATAACAAATGTTGAGCTGAGGAGACGTTTTAGGTATAAAGAGTATTAGCGAGGTGATGCGTACAAGTAGACTGGGATGGTATGGACATGTGGAGAGAATGGATGAACAAAATTGGGTGAAAAAATGCAGGTCTGTGATTGTGGAGGGAGCTGCACCAAGGGGTGGACCGAGGAAGACCTGGGATCGGACTATACGCGCCGATCTCAAATCCAAGAACTTGACAAGTGAAGCAGCCCTTAACAGGGTTGCCTGGAATGCCACCATTAGGACAAGAGACTGAAACTGCACTGATGTGTGGAACACTCGGTCTTAAAAAAAATATTTTATGTATTTAGCTTTAGTCAATCCCTGTATATTAATCAAATTGAACACGGAAGATCTTCATTATTTACTTTATTCTTATTTCAATTATCATAATTTTCAACCTCAGATTGAAGCTCTGGCATTGACTCATGTTCAGACCTTATTTATTAGTGGCCCCTTCATCATTGACGATATGCCTATTACATAAGGCTACCTCTTCAAACGCCCATAAGCGCAGTTTGAAACTACCGCCGCAGAGCTCAGAGGAACCTTCATCATAAGCACATGCTAAATCACTCATGGATTCGTCTTTATGATTGGGTTCTCACTACGAAAAAACTTCGTAAAAAATAAAAAATAAAAATCAATTAAGAATAACTATACATAAAGCTTTCCATTTCCGTGGATGTACTTTTTGTGGATTCTAGACCAGACGCTGAAATGCGCGTCATTCCATCTTCCTTGCTCTGCGCTCATCCCACCTGGACGTGTGCCCCCTGTGCTCCGCTGTATGCCACATTCTTTGCGTCCCTAGTGAGTTTTTTCTCATATGGTTACTCTGGGATGTATTGAGTAAGGTTAGGATTAGCTAGCTGGGGTGTCATGGGTGGTTTTCTCATATGGTTACTCTGGGATGTATTGAGTAAGGTTAGGATTAGCTAGCTGGGGTGTCATGGGTGGTTTTCTCATATGGTTACTCTGGGATGTATTGAGTAAGGTTAGGATTAGCTAGCTGGGGTGTCATGGGTGGTTTTCTCATATGGTTACTCTGGGATGTATTGAGTAAGGTTAGGATTAGCTAGCTGGGGTGTCATGGGTGGTTTTCTCATATGGTTACTCTGGGATGTATTGAGTAAGGTTAGGATTAGCTAGCTGGGGTGTCATGGGTGGTTTCTCATAGGGTTACTCTGGGATGTATTGGGTAAGGCTAGGATTAGGTAGCTGGGGTGTCATGGGTGGTTTTCTCATATGGTTTACTCTGGGATGTATTGAGTAAGGTTAGGATTTAGCTAGCTGGTGTCATGGGTGGTTTTCTCATATGGTTACTCCTGGGATGTATTGAGTAAGGTTAGGATTAGCTAGCTGGGGTGTCATGGGTGGTTTTCTCATATGGGTTAATCTGGATGTATTGAGTAAGGTTAGGATTAGCTAGCTGGGGTGTCATGGTGGTTTTCTCATATACGGTACTCTGGGATGTATTGAGTAAGGTTAGGATTAGCTAGCTGGGTGTCATGGGTGGTTTTCTCATATGGTTACTCTGGGATGTATTGAGTAAGGTTAGGCTTAGCTAGCTGGGGTGTCATGGGTGGTTCTCATATGGTTACTCTGGGATGTATTGAGTAAGGTTAGGATTAGCTAGCTGGGTGTCATGGTGGTTTTCTCATATGGTTACTCTGGGATGTATTGAGTAAGGTTAGGATTAGCTAGCTGGGGTGTCATGGTGGTTTCTCATATGGTTACTCTGGGATGTATTGAGTAGGTCGGGATTAGCTGCTGGGGTGTCATGGGTGGTTTTCTCATATGGTTACTCTGGGATGTATTGAGTAAGGTTAGGATTAGCTAGCTGGGTGTCATGGGTGGTTTTCTCATAACGGTTTACTCTGGATGTATTGAGTAAGGTTAGGATAGCTAGCTGGGTGTCATGGGTGGTTTTCTCATATGGTTACTCTGGGATTTTGAGTAAGGTTAGGATTAGCTAGCTGGGTGTCATGGGTGGTTTTCCTCATATGGTTACTCTGGGATGTATTGAGTAAGGTTAGGATTAGCTAGCTTGGTGTCATGGGTGGTTTTCTCATATGGTTACTCTGGGATGGTATTGAGTAAGGTTAGGATTAGCTAGCTGGGGTGTCATGGGTGGTTTTCCTCATATAACGGTTACTCTGGATGTATTGAGTAAGGTTAGGATTAGCTAGCTGGGTGTCATGGGGGTTTTCCTCATATGGTTACTCTGGGATGTATTGAGTAAGGTTAGGATTAGCTAGCTGCTGGGTGTCATGGGTGGTTTTTCTCATATGGTTTCCTCTGGGATGTATTGAGTAAGGTTAGGATTAGCTAGCTGGGGTGTCAGGGTGGTTTTCTCATATGTTACTCTGGGATGTATTGAGTAAGGTTAGGATTAGCTAGCTGGGGTGTCGGGTGGTTTTTTCTCATTGGTTACTCTGGGATGTATTGAGTAAGGTTAGGATTAGCTAGCGGGGGTGTCATGGTTGTTTTCTCATATGGTTACTCTGGGATGTATGAGTAAGGTTAGGATTAGCTAGCTGGGGTGTCATGGGTGGTTTTCTCATAATTACTCTGGGATGTATTGAGTAAGGTTAGGATTAGCTAGCTGGGTGTCATGGGTGGTTTTCTCATATGGTTACTCTGGGATGTATTGATTAAGGTAGGATTAGCTAGCTGGGGTGTCATGGGTGGTTTTCTCATATGGTTACTCTGGGATGTATTGAGTAAGGTTAGGATTAGCTAGCTGGGGTGTCATGGGTGGTTTTCTCATATGGTTACTCTGGATTGAGTAAGGTAGATTAGCTAGCTGGGGTGTCATGGGTGGTTTTCTCATATAACGGTTACTCTGGGATGTATTGAGTAAGGTTAGGATTAGCTAGCTGGGGTGTCATGGGTGGTTTTCTCATATGGTTACTCTGGGATGTATTGAGTAAGGTTAGGATTAGCTAGCTGGGGTGTCATGGGTGGTTTTCTCATATGGTTACTCTGGGATGTATTGAGTAAGGTTAGGATTAGCTAGCTGGGGTGTCATGGTGGTTTCTCATATGGTTACTGTGGGATGTATTGAGTAAGGTTAGGATTAGCTAGCTGGGGTGTCATGGGTGGTTTTCTCATATGGTTACTCTGGGATGTATTGAGTAGGTTAGGATTAGCTAGCTGGGGTGCATGGGTGGTTTTCCTCATATGGTTACTCTGGGATGTATTGAGTAAGGTTAGGATTAGCTAGCTGGGGTGTCATGGGTGGTTTTCCTCATATGGTTACTCTGGGATGTATTGAGTAAGGTTAGGATTAGCTAGCTGGGGTGTCATGGGTGGTTTTCCCTCATATGGTTACTCTGGGATGTATTGAGTAAGGTTAGGATTAGCTAGCTGGGTGTGGGGTGGTTTTCCTCATATGGTTACTCTGGTATGTATTGAGTAAGTTAGGATTGCTAGCTGGGGGTGTCATGGGTGTTTTCTCATATGTTACTCTGGATGATTGAGTAAGGTTAGGATTAGCTAGCTGGGGTGTCATGGGTGGTTTTCTCATAGACTTTGGGATGTAGTGATAAGGTTGGATTAGCTAGCTGGGTGTCCTCTCGCAGGACAAGTGTTTTTTTGGGTGCGTTTTTGTTGGGGCGCCTATTTTGGGCGGTTTCCTCGTGTCCGTGTAGGGACGCTGTAAAACGTTTTTCGTGATTAGCCATCTTAGTCCTAGTTAGGAGGCTTAACTACGCGATGTCTGGCTTCTGGCTATCTTTCAGATAGAGTAGCCTATTGTGTTGTACTGACGTTCCTGGTGTTATTTTTCTTCACGTGGTGGAGAACTTTCTGGGTTCCGAGTCAGTGATGCCCTTCCCTGGGCTTTTTTCTACGATGTTGATGAGGCTGCTGTTCCAGTTTTGGTGAGGATAAGTGCTTTTCGATTGTTTTTTCGACGTCATTAAGTGTTTATTCCGTCTTCACCAGGCCTAGCCAGCCGTGTGTAGATATTTTCACATGTGCAAGTGTTTTCATTGTTTATTATTTATACAAATGTATTCCTGTGTCATGTGTGTCCTGGATTAGTTGTGATTGGCTGATCCGGAGCTTTCAGACTGTGTTTCTGTTATGGGTTTATCAGACTGCGTTCTGATTGGTGTGGGTTGCCTTTTCTGGCGGTTTCTTTCGCCGTTTTGTAAAACGTTTTTTAAGTCGAGATTGTTGTTAAAAACCTCCCCCCCGCTACCCGGCTATGTATATAATATATATATATATTCCCCGAAAAAACCGGGGGGTTTTTGGCCGAAAAACGTCCATACGCCTATGCTACCGTAGCTACCGTATCTTTGTTTATTCTGACTGCTATCCGCAGTCCTCGCATTCCCAATACGTAGATGTGTTTCTTACCGTTGCAGGAATGGTTGTTAAGTAGAGCTCTCTAGAGGTCACTGGGTTTCATTGGTGATGTGATGATGATAATTTCATTGAGATACTAATTATGGCAAAAACACCCAACTTACACGTCACTACTTTTTCGATACTTAACAACAACATCACAACATACAGTCACACACGAACAAGCGACGCACTCCTTGTGGCCGGAGATTCGGATGCGGGCCGTCGGTTCAGCCGGGCTGTTGTTTTACTGGCCGTCGGTACCGACGCCTTGCACAGCCAACTCACATGCTTTCAACCACTTGGCGTCAAGAGCCTCTTCCACCGGGCCATATGCTCTGAAACCGACGCCTTGCACACCAAGCTCACAGGCTTCAACCACTGGGCGTTCAAGAGCCTCTTCCGGGCAGCTCGGGTAAATGCTTTTTTATCTGGCGTGTCAAGAGCCCCTTCCGGTAATGCGATAGTGGTTAAAAAAAAGGTTGTTACCACCACCCCGCTCCCGCGAGGTTTGGGAAGCTTGAGGCCTCATCAGAACTGCGTATTTTCGCTGTGGTCGAAGCCCTAAGTGATCAGGTTTCCGCTTTTTATTCCCGGTGGAGTGTGGCTCCACACATTTATCTAGGTGGTCATGGCTGTCACCTGTTGGGATTGGGTTGCTTCTCGGCTTTACAAGCCACTGGAACAGATGCTAGTTTTTTTGTTGGGCTTTTCCTTTCCCTTCCGGCGGCCTTTATCCAAAGAGGTCTGGGGCAAGGTGGCCATTGTTTTAACATTAACTATAAAAACTCCGGCGGTTGTAACCTTCGGTTGGTTATATTTGACGGATTTGCAATTTCCCTATGGTTGTTCCAAATAATTGCCTTGAATATCAATAGGGTAAACAAGGCCTTCAAGACGGTCGATCTATGAGGACTTTCTCAAGGGTTCAACGGTTTACCTGTGTGAGAAGTCGTATGAGAGAAAAAGATAGGCTTAAACTTTTGTATAAATAGGATAAAGGAGATGCCCTGAATCTTGCTGGTGTTTCAAGTATAAAAGTGATGGCTTGAAAGACTTTATCATTATAACAGATATGCTACATCTTTATGAAAAGAATCAAAGATATGGCTAAATCTTTTGGACAGGTAAAGATCTGCTGAAATCTTTATATGAAACTAAATTAAAAAACGAAAAGTAGTTGGTTGACGGGCTACTGTTTCGTTGACCGGTAAACGGTTTTTTAACACAATTAACGATCATGTTTTGTTGAAAACAATTTGTGGTAACCTTATGATCCATTAATTTCCTGGAAATCTTAGTCTTTCGAGGGCGGGGGGCGAGTTACCGCGTAGCGCGCAGAAGACTCAGGTCACTGATCCCGGGGGGGGATACCCACCAGTCTCTGTCATGTCTGCCCCTAGAAACCCCTCATTGCATTATGTTTCAACTCCCTTTCTGTTCGGTTATTCCTTATTTGTTGGCACACAAGCTTTGCATTAAATGTGTTAAATGCCTATAATAGTCAAGGGGACAATGGGTGACAAAAAATTGCACGATTTGTCAACTTTTAAGTGGTTACAGTATTAATACAGAAAGACATACTGCGGCGGTTGCTTTACAAGAAGTGAAGCAACTTCTAGCTGCTTATTCCAACCAATGTAGCGCATAAAGTCACTGCAATGGTGATAACCTTGACCTGTGGCAGCTTTTAAATTATCAAACCATACCCCTACTAAGTGTCAGATGCGTACGCCAAAAGGTCCTCAGAAACTGTGCGTGGACAAGGTGACTACCCCCCCCCCCCCCCCCCCCCCCCCGCCCCCCCCGGCATAATCCAAGAGGCCATCTCATCACCGTCACCCCCCGCAACAGAGACGAGTGCCAATTCAAGGTCACCCCTGCGTACGCAGGTTAAGGCTTCAGGGCACTCTGCTTCAGGCTTCAAAGGAAGAGGAAAAAGGAAGAGTAGGAAAACTAAAGACAATAATAGTACTAAAAAAAAAGCCCCCCCCCCCCCCGAAGTCAAGTAAGAGTCATAGGTCATGCCAAAAGGGGATCTCCGCTCCGGAACGGACTCACGGCTTCCACCGGATCCTCGTACCCCACTTTCTGTCTGCCTCTACTCCCGCCAAGTCTAACCACGTCCAATTCTGACGGGTCCTGGGGTGGAGTCATAGAATGTGGTTGGGGATGCCCCGGTGGACATTTCAACACCCTGATACTCATGCTTTTTCTACCAGGTCACTAGTTTTTTTCAGCCTCGGCGGAGTTGGAATGAAAACTTATATGAACTATAGAACCACTAGGATGCTCGGTTGATGGTTCCCCCAAGTGGAGAGTATACCAATCTCGCAAGCGAGGACCCGCCACATTCCACGGTGTGTGTAGATACTTGCACAGCCTGGTCAGGAGAGAGCCCATTCTTTTGTGACTCAGGGTAGTGGCTGACGTTCCCACCCAGGACGCTGATTTGCCATCTTCTATCACAGATTTAACACGTTGGCAGAATGTGGAGGTCCCGTCTTTCGGGCAGGATCTTACCATGATAGTCCAGATTCAAGGGATGCGAGCAGCTGTTTCTCTGGGCCTCATAGATCTGGAAGTTGAGGAGGGTCAAGTCGCCATTTAGGGCTACTCTCAGGTTGGATGTCGAATCGTCAAAGGGAGTTCTTCATCTGCTAGTATGATATACCTGACAGAAGATATTGATGGTTTCCTGTTAAATGCACTTCATAAGTTTTGTGGCCCGACGACGGAAACCTCCTACAGTTGGATACACGCGATCTCCCCCTACTTCGACGGATGTGCGACCTCTGGGCTACGTCCATTGCTTTAGCTAAATTACCTACCCCGCCTCCTTGTGTCAGATACAATTACCAATGTGCCAGGCACAGCGGCTCTCACTAACTTCCAATGTGCGAGTCAATCTCAGACATAACTCCTCCCCCTTTAGATAAGGCACCAGTCCAAAACGGAGCAATGCCTCTTTATACTGGCCTGATGAGTCCTGGGTGTTACTGTTACCCAACTACGGCCCGGAGGCGGCACAAGCTACTATGTTCGGTGGGAGCTCCCTGTCACCACATGAGTGGGTAATCCAATGGAATAATTCTAAGAAAACTATATGTGTTGGATAGTCAAGGTAATGTTTTGGATGTTCATATTAAGGCCATTCCCAATTATTATAACCATGTGGTGATGGGCTGGTCTATCAGAGTGAGAACTGAGCGATCTCTGCCATACCCATAGCTTCTTCTAGCTGTTCCTTTAACTTATCTATTTTTCTATATCTCAGTGACTGCTTCTTCCGTGGATTGACCTTCCAATCTACCACGCGTGAAGCGCAAAGCGTCACATTTTTCCCTGCCTCAACTTTCCTTTCATAATTTGCTGAGGGCACAGGGCCCTGGGTGGAATGCTTTGGTTTTCCCGGGCGTTTCAATCCCGGTCACATCCAGCCAACCCCTCCTCAGCTCCCCGCCATGGATGGCTTCGGTTACCCAGGCTTTAATTGTGGCGGCATGGGGGGGTTTCTGTGGGGGGGGCGCTCGGTTATGGCCTTGGAATTGCTCGGGGCCTTGGGGCTGTTCGGCCAGGCAGCTTGGGGAACAACAACAACAACCATGACTTTTTTGTGTATTCATCAACACCAGCACTACCCCCTGCCTGGATCAGCTTCAAGCTGGTTTCGATTGGACTAAGAAATGATGGCTTTAACGACGTCAAGGCACTTTCTGCTATGACGGCCCGGAATTGGGGAACATGGTTCCTCTCCAGACTCCACCTCTAATCCATCGTGAAAGGTGAGCAGTTTGGGTACGGACCTTGGTGTGGGGAAATGGGAAACGAGGGCTCAAAAGTTTGCCACTACTACTATTCACAACAAGTAATCCTCACAATCAATCCCTCAGAAAACCATTAACTTGGTTCTCTCGTCCATTTTTATTGTGGCCGTAGGAGTCCCCTCTTGCTTTATTTGACTTTCCTTGGCGCTCCCCAAAATCAGTTTGTGCGAATTCAAAGATCCTTTTCACCACGCCTTCCCCATCTCATCTATACCCTGTTGAGGTATAAGAGGAAATGCTTTAGACTAGTTCCTCAATACATTGTGACCCAACAAGTGACACAGTCTATGTTTACGCTCTCTCAGGCGATCGAAGCTTCGAGTCAGGAAAGCTCATTGAGCTTTTCCTGGGCGCCTGCTTTTCAAATTCCATTCAATCATTTGGAGATATTCGTACAGCCTTATTAGAGGCAGTTCGAGCAAGGCGGATCTGCGAGTGTTCTTGTTGAAGAAACTTCCCTGAACCATATTGCAAGCCAAGTAGTTCTGTCTTCAGTTCTAAAATCCCTTTCTTTAGATTTCATCAGCAGTTTGGAAGACTGTTTTCAATATGGCACAAACATTCAAACAGAGTCCCTCTAACTATTTCTCGTACCAAAAAGGGACAGTATTCAGATGAGACCGGTCGTAGACCTGTCTTATTTGAATCTCCACATGTCACAACGTGTCATTCAGGATGCTGACAGTGAATCAGATCAGGCTAACACTTCCATCCGGAGGGTTGATGTGTTCATTAGACCTTAATAGATGCTTCTTGGCACGTCCCGGTAAAACAAAAGAGTTCATAAATTTCTGGCTTTAAGAATAATGCATCAGACTTATGGCTTTCAAAGGATACCGTTTGGATTAAACCTAGCGCCACGCCTATTCACAAAATTAGTCCGTACAAGCCCTGATGCCCATTTTCGAGAGCAGGGGATCAGGTATCATGTGGTATCTGGACGACTGGCTGGTGGTGGCGGAGACAGAGGATTTATGCAACACTAATGTCAACATTACTTTAAACCATGTCAAATCTCTAGCTTCAAGGTCAACTTGGTAAAGTCGAACCTTGTTCCCAACACGAGTAATTCATTTGATAGGACTGGTCTGGGGCACAGCATCGCTCACTCTGAGCCAGAGTGTGGACAATCGCAACACAATTCGCAAGAAACTGTTTATGTTTTTCTCACAGTCTGACTACTCCACGGAGACTCTCGGGAATTCTCTAGTCGTTTCTCCCAACTGGGTTCAACTAACTGTTAATGTGGGCCGGTTTGAAAGTCAAACGTTTAATCTTGGAGGGCACCAAAATAGTTTCCCCTATTACCGGCGTAAAATTATGGCTAAATTCCCAACATTATGGCCTACCCCACATTATGGCCTTCCAACATTTGGCGTCTCCAAACATTAATACACGCTTACTAGTGTCTGGGCGAAGAGGGAAACGCTGCACTCAGTCATGTCATGGACGTCTCCTCCGCCGATCGGTATGGGTGACACAACTGATGCATCAGGGACGATAGGTGAGGGCTTTCCAGGTCAAACCTCGGGCATCAGTGTCAAAGGCCTTGGTCCCCTTGCAGAAACCTCTCACAATAAATGTAAAAGAGTTACGATTCGCCCTTGTATTTCCTTCAGGTTCACGGCTCTACTTTACGGGAAAAGTCGGTGGCCTTCAGGATGGACAATCTCAATGCAGTTCACTGCATTCAGAAACAAGGGTCAACGAGGTCTCGGAAGTTGCTAGACGTGTCAGAGAAGATTTTTGTTCTAGCAGACGAGGTGAACATTCATCTTCATGCATCATATCTCCCAGGCGTAGCAAACGTCTGGGCAGACGCCCTGTCTCAGAAACAGAGCACAACAGTAGAGTGGGCACTCAAGCAGAACATTTTCGACCAAATGATTGCAGAGCCTTACCGTCCACAAGGGGATCTGTTTGCGTCAGAGGAGAATCACAAACTCCCTCTATACCTCACACGCCGGACATTAACACCGGCAGGGGGGCCCGACGCATTGGTGACGGATTGGAACAAGTGGAGTTCCATTTATCTGTTTCCGCCACCAGACGCTTCTCTAATGTGCCACGTAGTCAACAAACTACGGGATTATCGAGGCGTAGTCTCGTTAATCGCGCCCCTGTGGCCGGCGCAGTTGTGGTACCAGCAATTGATAACGTGGTGCACGAACCCGGTGTCGGTCCCGGTCGGGTATTTCCACTTAGACACGATTGGCAACCTAGAGACCTCGCTGACTTTTGCATTGTGGACATTCAGGAGGCCAAGTGGCTAACGCCGTATGGTAGAAACGTAACAGATAAATTTATGAATCAGTACACACAATCTACCAGGAGTCAATATCAATCTCATTGGCAGTCCTTTACCTCTTGGATAGTTAGAACGGAACAGACAGTACCTTCGGTTGCATTAGTTTTTAATTATTTAAACTATTTGTTTGAACAAAGACGTCCTGATGTGGCGGCGTCTACGCCGTGGGGCCACCTCCCGAGGCTGCCAACCGCGGATGGCTGCCGACCCTCCACGGCCGAAGACAAAATCAACGACCAGTGGAGGAAAACCGGATGCCGGCCGCGGGGAGCAGTTTCGGGAGCCAAACCGTCACAACCATCCCCTGCCCCCTCCCTGGGGGCACGGGTCCTTGGAGCGGCTTCGGTCGCGCCGGGAATTTCCACATCTCACACCACACACACACATCACACAGTTTTTCCTACACCGAGAAATGACTCTCCGGCTGTCATTTCTCGAAGACTTCTTCTAGCCGGAGATATTGAGAGCAACCCAGGACCCACGTACACATACATATGTCCAACTTGCTCAAAACCCATCACTTCGAGTCGCCATACTAAGGGTTCAGTTCTCTGCAATTCATGCAGGAACTGGACCCACTTCACCTGCACAACACATGCCTCCATAAAACACTACACAAACACCTGAACCTGTTCCTCATGCCCCTCCCTCTCCCAGTCAAATCCCTCACCTAAAACCCGTCCACCTCTCCTCCCCAACCCACCTAACCTTCCCATATCATCCACTCCCCCCCCTAAAACCCGTCCACCTTTCCTCCCTAACTCACCTAACCTTCCCATACCATCCACATCCTCAACTCAACACACCACACCCCATCCTAATCCATTCCAACCCCCATCTCCTGCTCCCCATCCCCACCCCCACCTCATCCATCCCAACTCCCAGCCCCTCCCTCACCCCCACCCTATCCTCGTGCAGCAGCACCCAACATACATCGTGCACATAACATTAACATTCTTCAACTGAACATAGATGGCATCAACACAAAGAAACACGAACTCTCACACTTCATCAAACAACACAACATACACATTGCCATCTTACAAGAAACAAAACTCCGCACAACACAAAAAACACCCACATTTCATAATTTCACCACCATCAGACAAGACCGGGCTGTCGGCGGGGGCGGTGGACTCATCACCCTGGTACATAAAGAAATATCATACATAGTAACCAGTGTACAAACCAAATCCCTCCTCCCCCCAAATGATAACACAACAGAAATACAGTCAATTAAAATACGCACTGGCAACAACTCCAACATAACCATCATAAACACATACATCCCTCCCCAATCATCTCCTACAGTACCAAATGAATACAGACCACACTTACAACACATCACAAACACCCCACACACCCCACACATCATCCTGGGTGGTGACTTCAACGCCAGACGTCGGCCTGGTTTGTCGACAACCCCGACACAGACAGAGGGCTGGTAGTACAAAACCAAACCGATAACCTCATCATCCTTAACGACATCCATCAACATACCCATATTCCTCACCAAGCCCTCTATAACCCATCATCTCCAGACATCACCTTTTGCTCCCCAGAACTCGCCCCCACAACATCCTGGAGGGTGGTCAGAACCTTAGGCTCTGACCACCTCCCGATCATTATCACCACCAAAACCAGACTCACCCCAGCTAGCCACAAACACACATACACCAATTATAAAAGAGCTAACTGGGAAGCATTCACAAATGAGACAGAAACAACACTTCACAACTCTAAACAGTACACCCATCACTAACATCAGCAATGCTGTACACATACTCAATAAAACTATCCAAAACGCTGACAAGAAACACATTCCAAGAGGTAACAGAAAAACACACACGCCCAACTTCACCCCAGTAATTCAAAACCTCATCAGACAACGCGTCATACTTAAACTCTCCCCAGCTCGCCACACACAAGACATCACCCAACAAATTCAAGCACTCAAACACCCAAACTAACACCAAAGTAAAAGAACAACAAAAACTAAATTGGAATAACTTCCTCCAAACATTTGCTCACAAAAAAAACCCCAAAAAAACTAAAAAAAAAACAAAACAGCATCACACTTTCCAACAGGCGGGGTGCCCAACCCCGAAAAGGGTGAAACAACCCCCCAGCCAAAGGAGGCTTTTCTAGGGCCTTTCCTAGCTGATGCTGAGAGGATTTTTCTAGTCATGTGGGGTGGGTCTGGTCAGGTCAAAAGGAGAACTGACACTCTGCCATCCTATCTTACTTCTCTGACTGTTCCTTTTACTTATATATTTTTCTAGATCTCAAGTGACGGCGTCTCTACTGGATTGACCTCCCAATCTACCAAGATTGACAAGCCAAAGCGTCACATTTTTCCCTTGTCAACTTTCTTTCATAATGGCTGCACACAGGGCCTGGGACACCCCCTGGTTTTCCTGCACCCTCCTCAGCTCCCCGCCATGGACTCGGCCCCCACCCAGGTTATTCGACTCACCCCTGGCCTTGCCGGGCCTTGGGGCTGTTCGGCCAGGCAGCTTGGGGAACCCAACAACAAACAACAACAACACACAACACACCCAACACAAACACAACACAATCACATGCTGCAAGCACAACAACAGACTCTACTCCTTCATGTAAACAACAAGCAAACACTCTCAATCACTTCTCACATGTCAGCCACCTTAAAACCTCACAAAGACGAACGACGTGTCATCCGACGTAAGAGACAATTCCCCACAGACCCTGACTATACACCCTTCACCAATCACCAGACAAAGCATATTATCAACAATCTCAAGCACTCACCCGCCTGTGGCCTAGACAACATAAGCAACATACACCTCAGACACCTGGGACCACAAGGCATACAAGCACTCACTAACATATCAAACTACAGCTATTCACACAACACAATACCAGACATTTGGAAGCATGATATCATCATCACATTCCCCAAACCCAACAAAGACCCCACGCTACCCTCCTCGCACTGCCCCATCACACTCCTTTGCTCCCCCTCCAAAGTCATGGAACGCTTAGTATTACAACTAATTACACCTGACCTACCCCTAGCTCCAACACAACATGGCTTTAGGCCACTGCACTCCACAAACACTCTTCTCACAGACCTTACACAAAGAACTTTCGACAGCATCAACTCATCTAGACCACCACACAGATCACTATTAGCCACACTCGACATTAGTAAAGCCTTCGATGCCATCCCCCGCCACAACCTAACAAACAAAATCTACAACACAAACATGCACAACAACACAAAAAGGTGGCTGGCCAACTTCCTAGCAGGCAGATGGGCACACGTATCTTTTGCCGGTCAGTCATCTAAAATCAGAAACTTTCCAAACGGAGTCCCACAAGGATCCGTCCTATCGCCTGCACTCTTCATCTGTACATGCACGATATAACTACACCCAATACGCCCCAAATAAACTTAGGCCTCCTATGCAGATGACATAACACTCACATGCACACACCATGACCCAAAAAGAGCAACAGATCTCCTTCAACCCTATCTCAACACACTACATGGCTGGTGCACTACAAACAGACTTAATCTAGCCCCAGCCAAATCCACCGCAACCCTGCTCACAAGTTGGACAGGAGAACACGAATACATCCCTCAACTCACCATAAACAACACACCCCTAACACATACACACACACCCAAAATCCTAGGAGTAAATATGATACTCATATGACATTTCAAAAGCACACCACAAACATTAAAAAGAAACTGACACCCAGACTTAACGCCCTCAGGTCACTTGCTTACACAAAATTTGGACACAACAAAGAAACTACCACCACAGTATATAAACAATACATAAGATCAGTGATGGAATACGCAAGCCCAGCCTTGGCTTCTAACCTAGCTGAAACACATCATAAGACCTTACAGACTATTCAAAACAAAGCCCTGAAGATCATTACAGGCTGCACAGCTACTGCACCCACAGATCACCTACATCAAGAAACCAAAATCCTCAAAGTCAAAGACCATTGGACATGAGAGCCACTCCATTCCTGGCAGCAGCCTCCACAAACCAAGACCACCCACTAAACTACATGGCAACCCACCCACAGACACCAAGAAATATCAAAACAACACCCAGCACACGGTATCACACACATTATTGTCCTCTCTCCCTCCCTGCCCACCCTGAACCAACTTCCAGAAGCACATCCATACTCATATCTCTCACCGATCCATCCACTCACTCACAGACAACACGCAGCTGCATGCACGACCTCCCGAAATCCATCCTTTCCGAATCCTCCCTTCCTCGCGAGGACAGAGTCCACCTGGCCAGGCTGAGATGCGGACACCATCCAGCTCTCCTGAGCTATCAGAAGAGACTGGATGACTCCGTTGTCGACGCCTGCCCGGGATGTAACACAGCACCCCATACCATTAAACACATCCTAGAAGACTGCATTTCACACAACCACTTACGCCAACAACACAATCTACACTCAATGAGAGCTCTGTGGGAAAGCCCGATCGTGGCCATGGCCTTTCTCAGGGACTCGGGGCTGTTCGGCCAGGCAGCTTAGGGAACAACAACAACAACAAAGACGTCTATCTGTAGTAACTCTAAAAAATCACTTAACAGCTATCAGGGTGCCATTCTTTGACCTTACAGGTCTAGCCATATCACAGGCGGAAGAAACAGGTTTCATGAGAGCATGCTTCAAACTCCGCCCACCTCCCTGTCAGCTCATGCCTACCTGGTCTCTTGACAAAGCGTTATCTTTGCTTCATTCCCGTCTTTATCAGAATACGGCAGATTTTGAATTTTTATTAAAAAAAAAAAATGTGTTCCTAATGGCTTTGGCAACTGGTAACAGGGTGTCTGAGCTGGCGGCGATGAGCAACACCCCTAATTGCATAAGGTTTGGTAGACTCAATGATTGCATTCATATTGCGCCTTCCCCAGGGTTCATCGCAAAGAATGAACACAGTGAACATGTTTTCTCAGAGTTCACGGTGCCGGCGTTGAAACGGGGTAAAGTGCACCATAATTTGTGTCCTGTACAAGCTTTAACCAAATATATGAGGGTGGCACCTCTTATCCAACAAGGTGCTTTATGGGTATCGAGTACGGGTAAAAGATTAATGAAACATAAAATGGCTTCTCTGCTAGTAGAAGTCATTAAAGAGAGTAATCCCGGCGTAGTGGGTAGGGCCCACGATTTACGCAAATGGGCCGTATCTTTACGTTTTCTCTCAAAAACTTTCAGTTTGAAGACATAGCTACTACTCAACTATGGGCTTCAAATCATACGTTTTTGACTCGGTACCTGTCGGTAGCACTAGACAAACCATCAATGCCATGTGTAGCTTTACGGCAAAGGGTCTAGATGGGTCTCTAAGTCACTAGTTTTTAGGTTAAGAAAGAGGTGGGGGGGGGGGGGGGGGGTGCAGTCAGTGAACCATAAGACACCCTAGACCCCGCCGGAGGATATGTACAGAGTATACGAGCTGTGATACAATGTATAAGTGTTGTGATTAAAATTTCTCGGTAGTAAGGACTACGGGAAATGTTGTTGAGGTACAAAGAATGTAGTACAACAATTGTTCTTGTTACAGAGTTTACGTGGGATACACTGTTGAAGCAATTTATTTTGGATAAGAGTTCTCGGTAGTTGCAACTACGAGAAGCATTTTAGAAAGTACATCTGCGATAGTACAAGAATTTATTCTATTTTTTGTGTCTAATTTTGATAAATATACACATTAGAATAATGGGGTTTATATGTGCACATGTAAACATAATTTTTTATTTTTACCCGCTTAATTTAAGTGGGGTGCCTTTAACTTTCAGATCTGTGTCCATGTGAACAGATTCTCATAGTTATCAATTATTTCCTCAAGCAGGCTTCTTTAAGCACGCCCCTGCTTGTACCCCTTTTTATATGTTGTATACAGTTTATACAAAAATATATTTTTTACAAGTGAGAATACTATGTGGTTGTTTGTTTATCTGCCTATACTATTTGCAATGGTTATGATATGATTACGAATGTCTCCCTCCAGTCTTGAGATATCAGGTATATCGTCAATGATGAAGGGGCCACTAATAAATTATAGGTTTGACTCCTGCAAGGAGATAAAGAAAACCTAATATTTAGTAGTGGCCCCGGAATCATTGACGATTGGGGCCCTCCCGACCATCCCCTTCCCATTCGTTGATGTATTAAGGATTTTATTATACTTGATATGTCAGTTGAAGATGGAATGACGCGCGTTTCAGCGTCTGGTCCAGAATCCACAAAAAGTACATCCACGGAAATGGAAAGTTTTATGTATAGTTATTCTTAATTGATTTTTATTTTTTACGAAGTTTTTTCGTAGTGAGAACCCAATCATAAAGACGAATCCATGAGTGATTTAGCGTGTGCTTATGATGAAGATTCCTCTGAGCTCTGCGGCGGTAGTTTCAAACTGCGCTTATGGGCGTTTGAAGAGGTAGCCTTATGTAATAGGCATATCGTCAATGATTCCGGGGCCACTACTAAATATTAGGTTTTCTTTATCTCCTTGCAGGAGTCAAACCTATAATCTGTCATATTCTCTACTTCTTGTGCTACTTGTGTTATCTGTCTCTCTCCTGTACCATACCTTCCCTCCTCACCTACTGGTACTATCCTACCTCTTCTTATCATCCACCTTCCTCCTCTCTGTCTCTTACCTTTCAGGTCTTCTACCAGCTGTTTATTCTTTAGCTTATCCTCTTTTGTCATATCTACAGACATCCCAATCTTTTTCATTCCTGGTTCTATTCTATTCTTTAATTTATCTGCCCTACCGGTACCTATCATTGCCCACTTCATCTTATCTTCCTCAAATCTCACTAGTACTGGCCTAATTCTATCTTCACTTTTCTTCCCTAGCCTAATCACGTGTCATTTTATATTCTCTTTCTTCCAAATGGTGTTTGAACAGAACACCACACCTCTCTATCTTCTGCTTCCCATTCTTTGCCGGTCTTTTTATGATTCAGGCATATTATATATCACT
This sequence comes from Paralithodes platypus, assembly GCA_032716605.1. Lineage (NCBI taxonomy): Eukaryota > Metazoa > Arthropoda > Malacostraca > Decapoda > Lithodidae > Paralithodes > Paralithodes platypus. Next base: position 4,353,590 of record CM064500.1, on the reverse strand, counting down.
AAATTATTTTTGCGCTTCTCTGCTTCCTCTTTTTCCTCAATCTTCTTCATCACCTTCTCTACTGTAGCCTCAACTACTTGCTCTTCTTTCTGGTTCCACTTCGTCTCCATCACCTTCATCTTCCTGTTTAGGGTCATATTCTGGTCCTTCATTAGCATCATTTCTCTTCTCATTTGCTCATTTTCAACATTCAAACGTTCCATCTCCTCAAACATATTCTGTAGCCTACTGTCCCCTTGCATGGATCACAATACCACAAACATATTCTGTAGCCTACTGTCCCCTTGCATGGATCACAATACCACAAACATATTCTGTAGCCTACTGTCCCCTTGCATGGATCACAATACCACAAACATATTCTGTAGCCTACTGTCCCCTTGCATGGATCACAATACCACAAACATATTCTGTAGCCTACTGTCCCCTTGCATGGATCACAATACCACAAACATATTCTGTAGCCTACTGTCCCCCTTGCATGGATCACAATACCACAAACATATTCTGTAGCCTACTGTCCCCTTGCATGGATCACAATACCACAAACATATTCTGTAGCCTACTGTCCCCTTGCATGGATCACAATACCACAAACATATTCTGTAGCCTACTGTCCCCTTGCATGGATCACAATACCACAAACATATTCTGTAGCCTACTGTCCCCTTGCATGGATCACAATACCACAAACATATTCTGTAGCCTACTGTCCCCTTGCATGGATCACAATACCACAAACATATTCTGTAGCCTACTGTCCCCTTGCATGGATCACAATACCACAAACATATTCTGTAGCCTACTGTCCCCTTGCATGGATCACAATACCACAAACATATTCTGTAGCCTACTGTCCCCTTGCATGGATCACAATACCACAAACATATTCTGTAGCCTACTGTCCCCTTGCATGGATCACAATACCACAAACATATTCTGTAGCCTACTGTCCCCTTGCATGGATCACAATACCACAAACATATTCTGTAGCCTACTGTCCCCGTTGCATGGACCACAATACCACAAACATATTCTGTAGCCTACTGTCCCCTTGCATGGATCACAATACCACAAACATATTCTGTAGCCTACTGTCCCCTTGCATGGATCACAATACCACAAACATATTCTGTAGCCTACTGTCCTCTTGCATGGATCACAATACCACAAACATATTCTGTAGCCTACTGTCCCCTTGCATGGATCACAATACCACAAACATATTATGTAGCCTACTGTCCCCTTGCATGGATCACAATACCACAAACATATTCTGTAGCCTACTGTCCCCTTGCATGGATCACAATACCACAAACCTTCGCCATTGCTGACCTCTATTTCTTCATATAACCTGTTGCTTACGACTTCTTACATTTATCACATTCCACAGCTCTGTCATCTCCCATCACATATTTTCTGCATTTCCCACATGGCGCTGGGTTGTTTGCCTTTTCTTCCTCATTTCTGTCCGTCGGCACAGCCCTGCCCATCTCCCTGCAGTCAACGCACCTTTTGTTCTTATCTAATACCGTGAAGTATCCACATACTTTACACTTTTCTCTCTGGTTATTTAATCTTGATGATTTTCTCCTCTTTGTCTTGCTTGTAGCAATGTTCAATAAGCCTTTAAACACTTATTTATCAAATAATAAAGTTCAGAGCACGTCACACGTCTTTCAAATTCAAACCATGTACGGAGCGCCAGTGCTGGTGCCGTGTGGATCTGCGCATGCGCAATGACCCTACATGATCAATATTGCGCAATAATATTGACAGCGAGAGCTGTGGAGATGAGCTTTTTCAGAATGGCAGCTGGCATGAATAGGCTAGATGGGCCAAGTAATAGGGAAGTGTACGAGTCCTTTGGAATGGAAGAGCAGGCTTTGGGCATTGATTGTGGTGTGGTTGAGTGGATAAAGAGAAGTACAGTAAACCCTCGCTATCTCGGACTAATTGGGGGGAGACCCAGTCCGAGATGACCGAAAATCCGAGATGTCCGAAGTCCGACTTATGTCCGACTTAAGAGAGGGAAAATTCCGAATTAGAAGAGGAAAGTCCGCATCACCAGAGAAATTGAGATATTTTTTTGTTTTATATATATATATATATTTAATGCATCTATCTCCCTTATACATATATATAACTATGTCTTATTTATTTATTTTTTTAATCTATGAATTAATTCTAATACGATGGAATTGAAAACAATATTACCCTTCTAACACACAAATAATAAAATTAAAAAGAGAGTAAATAAAAATGTCTCCTTTGTCTTTCAGAAACATAAGTCCGTCTTGTATATGTTAGTATTTTATCGCTCGCTCACCCCTAGCCACTCTCTCTCTATCTATTTATCTCTCTAATGCATTTAACTAACTCCCTTATACATTAACATAACTATGTCTTATTTGGACTTTTTGTAATCTATAAATAATTTCTAATGCGATGGAATTGAAAACAATATTATCCTTCTAGCACACAAATAATAACATGAAAAAGAGTCAATAAAAATGTCTCCTTTGTCTTTTCAGAACCAATTAAGTCCGTCTCATAATAGTTTGTGTTTATCGCTCACTTCCCCTTCTGCAACTCTCTTTCTATCTATCTTGTCTTTTCAGAACCAATTAAGTCCGTCTCATAATAGTTAGTGTTTATCGCTCACTCCCCCTCTGTAACTCTCTCTTTCTATCTATCTATCTCTCTAATGCATCTACGTAACTCCCTTATACATTAACATAACTATGTCTTATTTGGACTTTTTGTAATCTTTGAATCATTTCTAATGCAATGGAATTGAAAAATATAATATCGGACATTTTCTGAATACTTATATAAAGTCCGACAACGTCAGAGACTGTCGGAACGATGACGGAAATGTCCGAAATACTGAAGTGCATGTCCGAGAGGCCGTAGCCAGTCCGACTAGTACGGGTTTCCGACTTCTAGAGGTCCGAGATGGCGAGGGTTTACTGTTGTTGTTCCCTAAGCTGCCTGGCCGAACAGCCCCGAGTCCCTGAGGAAGGCCATGGCCACGATCGGGCTTTCCCACAGAGCTCTCATTGCGTGTAGATTGTGTTGTTGGCGTAAGTGGTTGTGTGAAATGCAGTCTTCTATGATGTGTTTATGGTATGGGGTGCTGTGTTACATCCCGGGCAGGCGTCGACAACGGAGTCGTCCAGTCTCTTCTGATAGCTCAGGAGAGCTGGATGGTGTCCGCATCTCAGCCTGGCCAGGTGGACTCTATCCTCGCGAGGGAGGGAGGATTCGGAAGGATGGATTTCGGGAGGTCGTGCATGCAGCTGCGTGTTGTCTGTGAGTGAGTAGATGGATTGGCGGGAAATATGAGTATGAATGTGCTTCTGGAAGTTGGTTCGGGGTGGGCAGGGAGGGAGAGAGGATAATAATTGTGTGTGATACTGTGTGCTGGGTGTTGTTTTAATATTTCTTGGTGTCTGTGGGTGTGTTGCCATGTAGTTTAGTGGGTGGTCTTGGTTCGTGGAGGCTGCTGCCAGGAATTGAGTGCCTCTCATATCCAGATGGTCTTTGACTTTGAGGATTTTGGTTTCTTGATGTAGGTGATCTGTGGGTGCAGTAGCAGTGCAGCCTGTAATGATCTTCAGGGCTTTGTTTTGAATAGTCTGTAAGGTCTTATGATGTGTTTCAGCTAGGTTAGAAGCCCAGGCTGGGTTTGCGTATTCCATCACTGATCTTATGTATTGTTTATATACTGTGGTGGTAGTTTCTTTGTTGTGTCCAAATTTTGTGTGAGCAAGTGACCTGAGGGCATTAAGTCTGGGTGTCAGTTTTTTTTTAATGTTTGTGGTGTGCTGTTTGAATGTCATATGAGTATCATATGTTACTCCTAGGATTTTGGGTGTGTGTGTATGTGTTAGGGGTGTGTTTATGGTGAGTTGACGGATGTATTCGTGTTCTCCTGTCCAGCTTGTGAGCAGGGTTGCGGTGGATTTGGCTGGGGCTAGATTAAGTCTGTTTGTAGTGCACCAGCTATGTAGTGTGTTGAGATAGGGTTGAAGGAGATCTGTTGCTCTTTTTGGGTCATGGTGTGTGCATGTGAGTGTTATGTCATCTGCATAGGAGGCAAAGTTTATTTGGGGCGTATTGGGTGTAGTTATATCGTGCATGTACAGATTGAAGAGTGCGGGCGATAGGACGGATCCTTGTGGGACTCCGTTTGGAAAGTTTCTGATTTTAGATGACTGACCGGCAAAAGATACGTGTGCACATCTGCCTGCTAGGAAGTTGGCCAGCCACCTTTTTGTGTTGTTGTGCATGTTTGTGTTGTAGATTTTGTTTGTTAGGTTGTGGCGGGGGATGGCATCGAAGGCTTTACTAATGTCGAGTGTGGCTAATAGTGATCTGTGTGGTGGTCTAGCTGAGTTGATGCCGTCAAAAGCTCTTTGTGTAAGGTCTGTGAGAAGAGTGTTTGTGGAGTGCAGTGGCCTAAAGCCATGTTGTGTTGGAGCTAGGGGTAGGTCGGGTGTAATTAGTTGTAATACTAGGCGTTCCATGACTTTGGAGGGGGAGCAAAGGAGTGTGATGGGGCGGTGCGAGGAGGGTAGCGTGGGGTCTTTGTTGGGTTTGGGGAATGTGATGATGATACCATGCTTCCAAATGTCTGGTATTGTGTTGTGTGAATAGCTGTAGTTTGATATGTTAGTGAGTGCTTGTATACCTTGTGGTCCCAGGTGTCTGAGGTGTATGTTGCTTATGTTGTCTAGGCCACAGGCGGGTGAGTGCTTGAGATTGTTGATGATATGCTTTGTCTGGTGATTGGTGAAGGGTGTATAGTCAGGGTCTGTGGGGAATTGTCTCTTACGTCGGATGACACGTCGGTCGTCTTTGTGAGGTTTTAGGTGGCTGACATGTGAGAAGTGATTGATGAGAGTGTTTGCTTGTTGTTTACATGAAGGAGTAGAGTCTGTTGTTGTGATTGCAGCATGTGATTGTGTTGTGTTGCTGTTGTGTTGGTTTACTGTACTTTGAGGTGGTATGGTCATATTCAGAGAATGGATGAAGACAGAATGCCAAGAAAGATATATGGGAGTCAGGTGAGTGGAACCGCTAGTAGTGGAAGACCACCTATGGTGTGGAAAAATATATTGAAGAAAAACTTCCACGTAGTGGAAGGGGCATTGTGGCACGGGCAAAGGAGGCATGTCTTGACAAAGTAGCTTGGAGACGTTTCTGTCATGGCCATCCTCTAGTGGGGGTTTCCCAGGGGGAAACAAGGCGTCGGAGATGATGATGATGATGATATTGACAGTGTAGGGGAAGTATTGGAGAATAACGCAATATATTGAAGAGATAAAAAAAGAGTGATATTTTATTGGGCAATGTGAATATATTGAATTGTGTGCAATATTCGTCAGTGCGATTCCACTGAAAATATATATTTCACAGTGATATATTCAGTGGTGCGATTCCCGCCTTCCGTGGATTAGCTGTGAGCTGACACATCGTCAACATAATATGTTTTCCTCACAAAGTGACAGGCGTTTTTTACTTGAGTGTATAGAGGTATATAGGGACCTACAGTACCTGCATTGTGGCAAGTAAAAAGCGAAGACTATAGTGACAGACAAAAGAAAAACAAAGCCTATGATGTTTTAGTTAATAAGTTCAGTGAAAAATATCCTGAAGCTACGCAGGAAGATGTGAAAAAGAAATTCAATTCACTTAGAACAAATTTTAGAAAGGAACTGGCGAAAATTAAACAATCACAGAAAACTGGCGCTGATTCAGTTGAGGTTTATCAGCCTACACTATGGTATTATGATGAGATGCTGTTTCTGGTGGATCAGGAGACGCCATCAGTATCGAGAAGCGCCACAATAGACATAAAGGATGAGCCGGTGGAGGAAGAGGATAACATAAATGGAACATCTTTGGTAACTAAAGTTTATTGAAATTATAAATATAGGCTAATTGTCACATGTGACGTGTACACCAACCTAATGTGGTATTTTTTCCCGATTGACACATGCGCGAGATATCTCAACCTTTGTAGGCTAACATATATACAGTACAGTCTTTGACTCGTACATCATTTTTATATAGGCTTATGTCATTACCTGCGGAAATTATATTATATTTTATTGGACTGTGTCGGTTAAATAAGGGTCTATATATCTTGAATCAGTGGAGATCTATTTCTTTCCCCTTTTCCACCGTATTTTTAGTATCTTGTCATCCGTGCATCCGACGTATGTAAACAAAGCCTGTCTTTGCGACACCGTACCTCCGAAAACAAGAAGAAGAGTCGGAGTTTGTTATTGTGTTATCTGCTAGAACAGATTTAGTGTTGAAAAGTTTCTGATATTGCTAACATTACATCGAAACTCTCTCCACGGAAATCGTCATCACAACTGAACCAGTTGACCTAGAGAGCTCTACTCAACGCCAGTCTACAGATACGAAACACACCTACATTTAGAGATGTGTGGAAATTCTCTAGCAGTTAAAATAACAAAGATACGGGCAGCCTATTAACCCTCCAACCCCGGCTATGTATTCCATATATATTCCCCGAAAACCCCCCCACATCCCCAAGCGTAGATGTGTTTCATACCTGTAGAATGGCGTTAAGTAGAGCTCTCTAAGTCAACTGGTTCAGTTGTGATGATGATTTCATTGGAGATAACTTTATGGCAAAAACAGACACTTTACACTACTTTCCGATACTTAACAATAACATACAGGCACACACGAACAAGCGACGCACTCCCTCTTGTGGTCGGAGATGCGCGGCGTCGGTCCAGCCGGCTGTTGTTTACATGCGTCGGACGGACGCCTCGCACACCAAGCTTACAGGCTTTAAGCTCATGAGTGCCTCAGAGCCCTTCCGGGTAGCTCGGGGTGTGTTTTTTATGGGTGCCTCCCGGTCTGATGGGTTAAAGACGTTTTTCGGCCAGATCGCCCGGATCTCAATACTGTCATTAGGAAGGCGAGCCCGGGTGGGTAGGGTTAGGTCCCATACATTTCTCAGGAAATGCACTGTCCGAACCAACACCGCTCTCCCCTATCCCTTACCATTTTAGCACGCTGTGGATTTCTAGTCCTATTGCTTTGCAAATTTAGTAAGTGTGGCACAGACCTCTATGATCCCTCATGAATCTGCCCAGTCTCCACATTTTCTATGTCCACACTACCTTTACTAATGTATGCACCTGATTTCCTTCTTCGTAAATAATTATGTAAGTAGCAGCAAGCTAAAACTATGCATTGAGCTTTATCTGGTGATACGGAAATAGGCCTCTGAAACACACCAAAACCGAACATTCAGAACTCCAAACGCATTCTCAACAATGCGTCTTGCTCTACTTAGCCAATAATTGAATATACCTTTAGGATCATTAAGTTCGGCTTGGCTATAAGGCTTCAGCAGGTTTTCAGACAAAACAAATGCATCATCACCTACTAATACATATGGAACTTGTCTGTCACTGTTTGGTAAAGAGGCAGGTTCAGGGAGATGTAGTGATCTGTCTTTGAACATATGTCCAAATGTTGTGTGACTATATTTATTAGTGGCCCCTCCATCATTGACGACTATGCCTATTACATAAGGCTACCTCTTCAAACGCCCATAAGCGCAGTTTGAAACTACCGCCGCAGAGCTCAGAGGAACCTTCATCATAAGCACACGCTAAATCACTCATGGTTCGTCTTTATGATTGGGTTCTCACTACGAAAAAACTTTGTAACAAATACAAAATAAAAATAAAATAAGAATAACTATTCATAAGCTTTCCATATTCCGTGGATGTATTTCTGTGGATTCTTGGACCAGACGCTGACTAGCGCAATATTCCACCTTCCTTGCTCTGCGTTCACCCCACCCGGACGTGTCCCCCACAGTGCTCCGCTTTGATTCCGCACTCTTGCGTCCCTAGTGAGTTTTTTCTCATTTGTTTACTCTGGGATGTCTTGAGTAAGGTTAGGATTAGCTTAGCAGGGGTGTCATGGGTGGTTTTCTCGCAGAACAAGTGTATTTTGGGTCGTTTTTGTTGGGGCGTCTATTTCGGACGGACCCTCGTGGCCGAGTTGAGGACGCTCTGAAACTGTTTTTCATGTTTAGCCATCTTTAGTCCTAGCTTGTTAGGAGGCTTTAACTATGCGATGTCGGGCTTCTAGCTATCTTTCTGATGGAGTAGCCTATGTTATTTGTACTGACGTTCCTGGTGTATTTTTCTTCACTTAGTGGAGTTCTTTCTGGGTCCCGAGTCAGTGTTACCCTTACCCGGGTGTTTTCTACGATTTTGATGTGGCGGCTGTTCCAGTTTTGGTGGGATGGAGTGCTTTTCGATGGTGTTTCGACGTCATTAAGTGTTTTTCCGTTTTCACCAGGCCTAGCCAGCCACTCGTAGTTTTTTCACATATGCAAGTGTTTTCATTGTTTATTATAATAAAAATTTATTCATGTGCCATGTGTGTCCTGGATTAGTTGTGATTGGCTGATCCAGGAGCTTCGGACTGTGGGTCTGATTATGTTTATCAGACTGCGTTCTGTTTGGTGTGGGTTGCCTTTCCGGCGGTTTTTCTCGATTGCTACAGTGGGGCCAGGCTACAGGATAGAATAACAAATGTTGAGCTGAGGAGACGTTTAGGTATAAAGAGTATTAGCGAGGTGATGCGTACAAGTAGACTGGGATGGTATGGACATGTGGAGAGAATGGATGAACAAAATTGGGTGACAAAATGCAGGTCTGTGATTGTGGAGGGAGCTGCACCAAGGGGTGGACCGAGGAAGACCTGGGATCGGACTATACGCGCCGATCTCAAAATCCAAGAACTTGACAAGTGAAGCAGCCCTTAACAGGGTTGCCTGGAACGCCGCCATTAGGACAAGAGACTGAAACTGCACTTATGTGTGGAACACTCAGTCTTAAAATGTTATGTATGTATGTATGCTCCGAGAAAGCCGTTTTGTTTACCGAGTTTTAGTCAGGATGGCTAAAATAGGTAAGTTACCCCGGCGAGTTTGGTAGCTTGAGGGCTCATCAGAAACTGCGTTTTCTGTGGTCGAGCCTGTGATCAGGCTTCCTGTGTTATTCCCGGCGAGGTGGGCTCCACACATTTATCTAGGTGATCATGCTGACACCTGTTGGATATGGTTTTCTCGGCTTTTCAAAGCCATTGAAACAATGCTGTTTGTTTGTTTGGTCTTTCCCTCCCGGCGACCTTTTTACAAAGAGGTCTGGGGCAGGTACAATTGGTTTGACATTGCATATAAAACCCGGCGGTTGTACCTTCGGGTGGTTATATTAACGGATTTGCAATTCGCGATAATTTGCCAAATAATTGATTGATACAATAGGGTATCACGGCCTTCAAGACGGCGATCTATGATGGCTTCTGGGAGAAGCCGGATTAGAGATTAAGATAGGCTTAGACTTTTTATGGGATAAAAAGATGCCTGAATCTTACTAGTGTTTCAAGTGTAAAGGGATACTTGAAAGACTTCATCTTTAATAAAGATATGCTTCATCTTTATGAGGATTCAGAAGATATGCTTAAATCTTTTGGACAGGTAAAGATATGCTGAAATCTTTAATATGAAACTAAAGGAAAACGAAAAGTAGTGGTGGAGTGCTACGGTTCGTTGACCGGCGGTTTTGTGGCACATGTTTTGTACCATTTTGGGGTAACCTTATGAGCATTAATTCCTGGAAATTTCTCTTTCCAGGGCGGAGTACCGGCGTTGCGCCAGGTGACCAGATAGTTCCCGGGGGCAGGGTAGTTTTCCCCCAGTCTCTGCCATGTCGGCACTTGAACCTCTCATTGCTTTATGTTCAACGCCGTTATGCTCCGGTATCCCTATTTTTGCTCACAAGCTCTGCATTAAATGTGTTAAATGCCTAGATCGGTCACGGGGGATATGGGTGACAAAGCATTGCACTATTTGTAACCTCTTAAGTGTTAAAGTTCTAATTCAGAAAGATAATACTGCGGCGGTGGCTTTACAAGAAGTGAAACAACTTCTCGCTACTTACTCAACGAATGTAGCACATAAAGCATTGCAATGTGATAACCTTGAGCTATGGGAGCTTTTAATTATCAAACATACCCCCCCTCAGTATAAGATATGTGCACGTAAGACCTCAGAGACTGGGCGGGGACAGGTTGCCACACCCTCCCCCGGCAAGTCTAAGAGGCCTCGCTCACCGTCACCTTTGGCAACGGAGACGGGGTCCACATCAAGGTCACCACTGAGGAAGCAGGTGACAGATTCGGGCCACTCTGCTTCACCTTCAAAGAAGAAGAAAAAGGAAGCGAGTAGGGGATCTAAAGATATTACTAGTACTAAGCATAAGTCAAGTAGGAGTCATAAATCATCCAAAAGGGATCCTCCGGCGCGAAAGGACTCACGGCTGTCGCCAGAGCCTGGTACCCCGCTTTCTGCCTCTACCCCCACCAAGTCTAAAGTCCAATCTGACAGGTCGGGGGTGGAGTCAGAGAATGTGGTGGAGGATGCCCCGGCGGACATTTCAGTACCTGATAAGCCTTGGTTGGTGGAGAGAACATAATAATTCATGCTTTTTCTACCAGGTCACGTGTGTCAGCCTCAGATTTAGAAGTGTCTTACAGAAACTATAAACCTCTAGGGGGCTCGGGTGAGGGCTCTCAATCGGAGAGTTTTTTTTTTTTTTTTTTTCTATGTGATTGAGGGAGGCAAAAGGCATAACTGCCTATAGCGAGTGCCTCCCCCCTAGTTGAAAGAGTGACAGGGCCAAAATCAAGGGACGTTCGAGCCAAAATGCCTGGACACACGGAGTTTGAAGCAATTTAAGTCATAGGAAGAGGGAAAGACTGATTCTGGGAGAGAGTTCCAGAGCTCAGATGTTGAGTAGAAGAAAGTTTGAGAGTAACGTTTCACTCTTGGGTTGGAGAGTTGCACAGAGTAGGGGTGGGATTGAGTTGCAAGACGGGTACCACGTGCCCTACGTAAAGGAGGTGGTATGCACTGGGATAGCTCTGAGGAACACTGATTATTATAGTAGCGATAGAATAGCGAGAGAGATGCAACATTGCGGCGGAGAGAGAGAGATTGCAGAGAGTTGGTGAGTGGACGGGAGTTAATGATACGAAAGGCCTTCCTTTCAACTTTGTCTAGGAGAGCGGTGTGAGAGGAACCTCCCCACACATGTGAACAATACTCAATACAAGGGCGCACTATGCCCTGTACAGAGCAAGAAGCTGTGCAGGGGAAAAGAACCCCCTAAGGCGGTTGAGCACACCCAGCTTCTGGGAGGCTGCCTTAGCAAGACTGGTAATATGGTCCTTCCAAATGAGAGCAGAAGAAAAAGAGACACCAAGAATATTGAGAGAAGATGAAGGGTTGATTTTTGTATTGTTGAAGAATAAGGGATAGTCCACTGGGAGATCCTGATGGGTAGATAGATGGAGAAATTGGGTTTTGGAAGCATTAAAGTTAACAAGGTTTTCTCTGCCCCAATTGGAAATAGTATTTAGATCAGAATTTAAGAGTTCTATGGCTTCATTACGTTTGTCGTTGAGGGATTGCTGGCTGGGGCGTTCTGAAAAACTAATGGAGTAGTGTAAGGTTGAGTCGTCTGCGTATGAATGGATGGGAATTAAGGTACAGTTAAGGAGATCATTTATAAAAATTAGAAAGAGAATAGGAGATAGGACAGAGCCCTGAGGAACACCGGAGTTTATAGGGTGAGGAAGTGAACAATGGCCGTCCACAACCGCAGCTATGGAACGGCCGGAAAGGAAATTAGAGACAAAGGCACAGATGGAGGGATAGAAACCGAAGGAGGGTAGTTTAGAAATTAAAGATTTATGCCAGACTCTATCGAAGGCTTTCGATATGTCTAGTGCAATAGAAAAAGTCTCACCGAAGTCCCGAAAGGAGGATGACCAAGAGTTAGTAAGATATGAAAGAAGATCACCAGTAGAGCGACCCTTAAGGAAGCCATACTGGCGATCTGAGAGCAGATTATGAGAAGAGAAATGCTTAAGAAATTTGGAAGCAAGAATAGTTTCAAAAACTTTAGAAAGACAAGAGATAAGAGCAATTGGACGATAGTTGGAGGGTTGAGAGCGGTCACCCTTCTTTGGGACAGGTTGAATGTGAGCAAACTTCCAGCATGAAGGGAAGATGTTAGAGGATAGACAGAGACGAAAGAGTTTGCCTAGGCAGGGAGTCAGCACGGAAGCACAGTTTTTGAGAACAACAGGAGGAACACCGTCCGGACCGTACGCCTTATTAGTGTTAAGCCCAGAGAGGGTAGAAAGTACATCTTTAGAAGAGATTAGGATATTAGGCATAAGTAAGAGAGAGGAGGGCGGAGAGGGAGGAATAGCACCGGAATCATCCAAGATGGAGTTTCTAGCAAAAGTTTGAGCTCGCAAGCGAGTGACAGCCACAGCCAAGGTGTATGGCGATACTCACAGTCCTGGCAGGACAGAACACATCCCTTTGTGACTCAAGTAGTGGCTGACGTCCACCGGGATGCCGATGTACCATCTTCTATCCCAGATTTAACATGGCAGCATGTGGAGGTCCCGGCTTCGGCGGGATCTTCCCATGATAGGCCAGACTTAACGGATGAAGAACAACGATCTCTGGTCTCAGAGATGGAGGTTGAAGAGTCCAGTCACCTTCTAGACGACTCTCAGGGTACTGTCGAATCTCCACGGAGTTCGTCATCGGCTAGGTATGTAACGGCAGAAGAGATTGATGGATTACTATTGATTTTTTTTTTTTTTTTTTTTTCTATATTCCAACTTACTTCCTCTCGGGCATAGGCTGAGAGCCTTAACATTCACCGCTTTACAATGAACAGTGAAGCCTGTGAGGTCTTGTTCCAGTCTAGGGAGTGAGACATGTGAAGCACGTAGAGTACAACGAGCACCTGCCATCTTGCCTTCAAATGAGGCACGGTGCTCACTCATGGCCCGAAACGACCCCATCTCTGAAGCCACCTCGTTCCCGTGCTTCACTATCTCACCCCCTACACTCGGACTCTCACACTTACACACACACACAACGCCACCTGTTGAGCAGATAACACTTAATAGGTTCTTTGGCCCTACGCCGGAAACTCCTACAGTTGGTACGGGAGCTCCCGCGACGTCGACGAATGTGCGACCTCTGGCTACATCCATTGCTTTAGCTAAAATACCTAACCCCCCTCTTGTGTCAGATCCAATTTCCAATGTGCCAGGCACAGCAGCTCTCACTACTTCCAATGTGCGAGTCATATCAGACATAACTCCCCCTCCTTTAGACAAGGCGCCAGTCAAAAATGGAGCTACAGTATGCCTCTTTTATACGGGCCTGATGAGTCATGGGTAGCAATGTTACCAACTAAGCCAGAGGCAGCACAAGCTACTATTTCGGGGGAGCTCCCTGTACCACATGAGTGGGTTATCCAAGGCAATAAGTCTAGAAAACTCAGAGCTTTGGATAGTCAAGGAAATGTTTTGGATGTTCATATTAAGGCCATTCCAAGTTATTATAACCATGACTTTTTTGTGTATGCATCAACACCAGCCTCAGCTTCAAAGCTATTTTCTGACTGGACTAAGAATGCCGGCTTTAACGACGTCAAGGCACTTTCTGCTTTGACGCCGGAGTTGGATATGTTTCCAATCACAGACTCAGCCTCTAATCCAGTCTTGCAGGTGGGGCAGTTGGGTGCGGGACCTTGGGTGGAATGGGAAACAGAGGCTCAAACTTTTGCCACTACTTTCACGTCAAAATCTTCCCACCAAATCCCTCAAGAACACCATTCTTGGTTCTCTCTTCCGGTTTTTAGTGCCGGCGGAGTCCCCTCTGCTTTGTTTGATTTCTTGGCTGCCCCTAAAATCAATTTGTGCGAATTAAAAGATCCTTTTAGCACGCCTTCCCCAGCTCACCTAGACTGCGAGTTTAGGCTAAGAGGAAAAGCGTTTAGACTGTTTTCGCAATATATTGTTACCCAGCAAGTAACAAAGTCTCTGTTACGCTCTTCTCAGGCAATAGAAGCCGCGGAAGTCAAGAAAGCCATTGAACTTTCCCGGCGCTTGCTTCTCCAGACTTCCATACAGTCTTTAGGAGATATTCGGACGGCCTTATTAGAGGCAGTTCGAGCAAGGCAGGATCTGAGGATGTTCTTAGTGAAGAAACTTCCTGACCATATTGCAAGCCAAGTAGTTCTGTCTCCAGTTCTAACTCCTTTGATTTCACCAGCAGTTTGGAAGACTGTTTTCAATATGGCACTAGCATTCAAACAAAGTCCCTCTCAGCCTAAGAAACCTACCTTTACTTTCCCTAAACCCAAACCAGTTTCGAAAGCTCAAACTAGTGGGTCTAAGCCTTTTCATCAGCCAAAGTCCCCTTCCACCCAGGGTCAGGCTCAGTTCATGTATAAACAGGGTAATTTCTCAGGTAAAGGCCACAAGTTTCACCAACGACCAGGTCAGGGCCCGCCTCCAGCCAAACCCGGCCAGTCGTCCAAGGGTACACCTCCACCAGCAATAAACTAAGGTCTCTCTCACTCCCGGGGCCAGTCAAAGGCGTCTTGGAAAAGAGGGTAGTCCAGCCGGCGAACCCCAGTCTGCTAACTGGGTCCTTCCGGGCGTGTCATCAGGCATGGCCATTAAGAACATGGGCGAGGACTGTGGTACGCAAAGGCATCACTTGGCAGTGGCTCCGGCGACCTCGCTTACGTCAGCCAACAAAGGCCAATCATGTTTCTTTAGAGGTGGAGTCACTAGTTCAGGAGATGATTACCAAGAGCCTGATGCCCATTTTAGAACAAGGGATCAGGATCTTGTGGTATCTGGACGACTGGCTGGTGGTGGCAGAGACAGAAAAGTTATGCAACACTCATGTCAACATTACGTTAAACCATGTCAAATCTCTAGGATTCAAGGTCAACTTGGTAAAGTCAAACCTTGTTCCCTCACGAGTAATTCAGTGGAAAGGGCTGGTCTGGGACACAGCATCTCTCACGATGAGTCACAGTGGATAGGGCTGGTCTGGGACACAGCATCTCTCACGATGAGTCAGAGTGTGGACAATCGAAACAGATTTTGCAAGAAACTGTTTATGTTTCTTCACAGTCTGACTACGACACGGAGACTCTGGGAATCTCTAGTCGGTTCTCTCAACTGGGTTCAACTAACTGTGAAGTTGGGCCGGTTGAAAGTCAAACGTTTAATCTTGGAGGGCAACAAATATTTTCCACTCTTACCGGCGGGAAAATTATGGCCTATCCCACCATTAATACACAGCTTACTAGCGGTCTGGGCGAAGAGGGAAATGTTGCACTCAGTCATGTCATGGACCTCTCCTCCGCCGACGGTATGGGTGGACACGGATGCGTCAGGGACGATAGGTCGAGGCTTTCAGTCAAACCTCGGGCATCAGGGTCAAGGGCTTTGGTCCCCTTCAGAAACCTCTCACATAAATGTAAAAGAGTTACTAGTCCCCTTGTATTTCCTTCAGATTCACAGCTCTACTTTACGGGAAAAGTCGGTGGCCTTCAGGATGGACAATCTCAATGCAGTTCACTGCATTCAGAAACAAGGGTCAATGAGGTCTCGGAAGTTGCTAGACGTGTCAGAAAAGATTTTTGTGCTAGCCAACAAGCTGCACATTCATCTTCATGCATCATATCTCCCAGGCGTAGCAAACGTCTGGGCAGACTCGGAGACAGAGCACAACAGTAGAGTGGGCACTCAAGCAAAACATTTTCGATCAAATGATTGCAGAGCCTTACCGTCCACAAGTGGATCTGTTTGTGTCAGAGGAGAATCACAAACTCCCTCGATACCTCACACGCCGGACATTAATGCCGGCGGGGGGGCCCGACGCATTGGTGACGGATTGGAACAGGTGGAGTTCCATTTATCTGTTTCCGCCACCAGACGCTTCTCTAATGTGCCACGTAGTCAACAAACTACAGGATTATCGAGGCGTAGTCTCGTTAATCGTGCCCCTGTGGCCGGCGCAGTTGTGGTACCAGCAATTGAGAATGTGGTGCCCGAACCCGGTGTCGCTCCCGGTCGGGTATTTCCACTTAGACACGATTGGCAACCTAGAGACCTCGCTGACTTTTGCATTGTGGACATTCAGGAGGCCAAGTGGCTAACGCCGTATGGTAGAAACGTAACAGATAAATTTATGAATCAGTACACACAATCTACCAGGAGGCAATATCAATCTCATTGGCAGTCCTTTACCTCTTGGATAGTTAGAACGGAACAGACAGTACCTTCGTTGCATTAGTTTTTAATTATTTAAACTATTTGTTTGAACAGAAACGTCTATCTGTAGTGACTCTAAAAAACCACTTAACAGCTATCAGGGTGCCATTCTTTGAACTTGCAGGTCTAACCATACCACAAGCGGAAGAAACAGGTTTCATGAGAGCATGCTTCAAACTCCGCCCACCTCCCCGTCAGCTCATGCCTACCTGGTCTCTTGACAAAGCGTTATCTTTACTTCATTCCCGTCTGTATCAGAATACGGCAGATTTTGAATTGCTATTAATATTATTTTTATTAATCTCACCACCACACCCCCAATGAAATTAATTAAAGTATATATGATCCACCGGGATTCGAACCCGGGTTATCACACACATATTTTTGCCACCTTAACCATTACACCACCAGGACGGTTAAAGGTTTATGCACACGCCTACGACTTATTATCCATTCTCGAATACTGGATATTAATCTAATCATGTTCATATTCCCAACCGCACTATGGTAGCCTACTGTTTAAGTGAGAGGAAAGAATATTCATAAAAAAGGCTGTGTTCCTTATGGCTTTGGCAACTGGTAACAGGGTGTCTGAGCTGGCGGCGATGAGCAACACCCCTAATTGCATAAGGTTTGATAGACTAAATGATTGCATTCATATTGCTCCTTCCCCAGGGTTCATCGCCAAGAATGAACATAGTGAACATGTTTTCTCAGAGTTCACGGTGCCGGCGTTGAAACGGGGTAAAGTGCACCATAATTTGTGTCCTGTACAAGCTTTAACCAAATATATGAGAGTGGCACCTCTTAACCAACAAGGTGCGTTATGGGTATCGAGTACAGGTAAAAGATTAATGAAACATAAAATGGCTTCTCTGCTAGTAGAAGTCATTAAAGAGAGTAATCCCGGCGTAGTGGGTCGGGCCCACGATTTACGCAAATGGGCAGTATCTTTACGTTTTCTAAAAAAAAAATATTCTCTTGAAGACATAGCTACTACTCAACTATGGGCTTCAAATCATAAGTTTTTGACTCGGTACCTGTCGGTAGCACTAGACAAACCATCAATGCCATGTGTAGCTTTATGGCAAAGGGTCTAGATGGGTCTCTAAGTCACTAATTGTTTAGGTTAAGAAAGAGGGGGGGGGGGGTGCAGTCAGTGAAACATAAGACACCCTAGACCACGCCGGAGGATATGTACAGAGTATACGAGCTGTGATACAATGTATAAAGGTTGTGATTAAAATTTCTCGGTAGTAAGGACTACGGGAAATGTTGTTGAGGTACAATGCATAAAGTACAACAATTGTTTCTTTAAGTGGGATACACTGTGGAAGCAATTTCATTTTTTAGAGTTCTCGGTAGTTGCAACTACGAGTATCATTTTAGTAAGTACTTCTGCAATAATTACAAGAATTTATTCTATTTTTTGTGTCTAATTTTAAGGAATATACACATTAGAATAATGGGGTTTATATGTGCACATGTAAACATAAAGTTTTATTTTTCACCACTTAATTTAAGTGGGGTGCCTTTAACTTTTAGATCTGTGAACAGATTCTCATTGTTACCATTTTTCCTCAAGCAGGCTGCTTTAAGCACGCCCCTGCTTGTACCCCTTTTTATATGTTGTATAAAGTTTATACATAAATATATAATTTTTTACAAAGTAAGAATACTATGTGGTTGTTTGTTTATCTGCCTATTCTATTTGCAATGGTTATGATATGATTACGAATGTCCCCCTCCAGTCTTAGATATCAGGCATAATCGTCAATGATGGAGGGGCCACTAATAAATTATAGGTTTGACTCCTGCAAGGAGATAAAGAAAACCTAATATTTAGTAGTGGCCCCGTAATCATTGACGACTGGGGGCCCTCCCGACCATCCCCTTCCCATTCGTTGATGTATTAAGGATTTTGGTATACTTGATATGTCAGTGAAGGTGGAATATTGCGCTAGTCAGCGTCTGGTCCAAGAATCCACAGAAGTACATCCACGGAATATGGAAAGCTTATGAATAGTTATTCTTATTTTATTTTTATTTTGTATTTGTTACGAAGTTTTTTCGTAGTGAGAACCCAATCATAAAGACGAACCATGAGTGATTTAGCGTGTGCTTATGATGAAGGTTCCTCTGAGCTCTGCGGCGGTAGTTTCAAACTGCGCTTATGGGCGTTTGAAGAGGTAGCCTTGTGTAATAGGCATAATCGTCAATGATGGAGGGGCCACTACTAAATATTAGGTTTTCTTTATCTCCTTGCAGGAGTCAAACCTATAATACAGTATACACCCCCATCAGACACCCTATCATTAACACCAACATCTGTCATTACAAATTCATACTCAGAGTTTAAAACTGCCATTAATACAATGATGGATGTTTTCTTGTAGTTGTAGAACATCGATCCTGAAATCACAAACAATTTAGTGGA
This sequence comes from Paralithodes platypus, assembly GCA_032716605.1. Classification (NCBI taxonomy): domain Eukaryota; kingdom Metazoa; phylum Arthropoda; class Malacostraca; order Decapoda; family Lithodidae; genus Paralithodes; species Paralithodes platypus. Next base: position 4,334,908 of record CM064500.1, on the reverse strand, counting down.
CATAGACAAAAATATATATTTACACCCTACTAACATACGATTTATGAGACGCAACCACAACTTAAAATACCACAAATATCAGGCAAGCACGAACATATTCAGCCATTAATTTTTTCCCCGCAGAATTCAAGAGTGGAATCACCTCCCATCTCACTTAGTTAATAGCCCCACACTTGATTCCTTTAGAAATAGGATCACTAATCATTATCTCCCTCATCCTAATCCTTGACCCGATCCTATCCCTTGCTCCTAATTCCCCTGCACAATCCTCGCATATCATGCTGCCCGAGAGCAGTCCTCTGCGGGTCCCCCTGACAAGACAAGACAAGGTGGACACTTAATTTCCACATGCTTGTCATCAATTGCCCCAAGACAATGGGAAAGTTCCCTCTGCAATCAATTTCCATTCATCTGCTGTTCTTGGAAGCTGTAGGAATAAAATAAAATACGGAATTTATAATATAACTGACTCAGCTGAGTCCCGTAGTATTTACACACCAGCACATACAAATATGTACTGTATTGTAGGTATAAAGTAATGTTATATGTATTTATACACCAGCACATACAAATATGTACTGTATTGTAGGTATAAAGTAATGTTATATGTATTTATACACCAGCACATACAAATATGTACTGTATTGTAGGTATAAAGTAATGTTATATGTATTTACACACCAGCACATACAAATATGTACTGTATTGTAGGTATAAAGTAATGTTATATGTATCTACACACCAGCACATACAAATATGTACTGTATTGTAGGTATAAATTAATGTTATATGTATCTACACACCAGCACATACAAATATGTACTGTATTGTAGGTATAAAGTAATGTTATATGTATTTATACAATTTTGTGATCATCTATTTTCAGGTTGAGGCATCCACATCAGGAACATCATTCAAACAACGACCACCATCTAGGAAGGCCAAGACTGACAAACGGGAGGAACTTCTGACTTTGGCGTGTAAGCGTCTCTGTGACGCTGATGATGAATATGCAAAGCTAGGAAATGTTTGGGGAGTTGAGTTACAGAAAATGAATTCTGCTCAACAGGTGTTTGCAAAGAAGGCGATAAATGATATACTTTTTGAGGGTCAAATGGGCACCTTACATCGGCACTCTGTTGTTATAAATGCACCAATAAATACAAGTACCCCAAACACTTCCACAGATTTAAAGATATTGACGATAGACAAATATTAGGGTACAATTTATGCCTAAATTCAACCTGATAGCTTGATTTTTAATTGAAATATGTCATTTTAAACAGAAACTATCTCCTCTTTACTATTTTAGTTATGGCATTTGTCCGATTTCATTTTGAGGCCCTCATTTAGCCTACAGTAGGTATATCCTGTGGTTGTTGTTGTTGTTGTTCCCCAAGCTGCCTGGCCGAACAGCCCCAAAGTCCCGAGCAAGGCCAAGGCCATAACCGAGCACCCCGAACCCTCCCTGCCGACCACAATAAAGCCTGGGTGACCGAAGCCACTCCATGGTGGGGAGCTGAGGAGGGTGCAGATACACCCGGGAAACCAAAGCCCCACCCAGGGCCCTGTGCCCCTCAGCAATTATGAAGAGAAAGTTGAGGGGCAAAGGAAAAATGTGATGCTTTGGCTTCCAATCTTGGTAGATTGGGAGGTCAATCCACGGAAGAGACGCCGTCACTTGAGATCTAGAAAATATATAAGTAAAAGGAACAGTCAGAGTAAGCTATGGGTATGGCAGAGATCGCTCAGTTCTCACTCTGATAGACCAGCCCATCACCACTATATCCTGTGGTTGACTATAATGACTCTATAATGATGTTTGAAATTTAATGCACTAGTATTTTTACTTTTATAGCAAAGAATTTATAGTATGTATTTACCTATTTGTAGTTTACAAGAATTGAGCAGCGCTCGTGTTGTCCTGTCTTAGTTACTTTATAATCAATCCATTTTACTTAGACAAGTATCGTAATGGATATTCCCAGTTCCCAGTATTTTAGACTAACATATCATAACTTATGTTGCCCTATTTCCATATTTACTTTTATCCAACCTAGATTTGAACATGTTAATGTTCCTCGCTCTCACCACCTCCTCCTCCAAGTTGTTCCAAGTCTCTATACTCCTATATGGGAAGCTGAATTTCTTTGTGTCCTTACGACATCTGCCCTTCCTCAGCTTAAACTTGTGCCCTCTTGTCCTTCCATTATCCCTCACGAATAGATCTTCCCTATCTACTCGTTCCAAACTTTTTACTCCCTTGAACATCGTTATTAAGTCGCCTCGTTCCCTTCTCTCTTTCAAGGTAGGCAGTTGCAATGTCTTAAGTCTTTCCTCATATGTCAACTCCTTCAATCTTGGGATCATCTTCGTTGCTATCCTTTGGACTTTCTCTAATTTGTTTATATGTTTTTTCAAATGTGGTGACCATATCACTGCTGCATATTCTAATCTTGGTCTTATCATAGTCATTATCAGTTTTCTTAACATTTCTTCATCCAAATAGTTAAATGCCACTCTCATATTGGTTATTATTCCATATGCTCCTCCAATGATCATGTTAATATGCTTCTCCGGGGATAGATCATCTTGTATTATCACTCCAAGGTCCTTCTCATGCCGTGTTTTGCCGATTATTTCAATTCCTAATTTGTACTCCCAGCTTGGCCTTATCTCACTTGTTCCCACTTCCAAAACATGACACTTTTCTGCATTGAAACTCATTTTCCAGGTTTGGCTCCATCTGTGCAACTCATCTAGGTCCTTTTGAAGATCCTGACAACTTTCTATACAGGTGACATTCTTCATGATCTTAGCGTCATCCGCAAACATATTCATATGACTATTCAAGTTTTCTGGCATGTCATTTACATAAAGTAGGAACATTATCGGACCCAACACTGATCCCTGTGGTACTCCGCTCGTCACCCTCCTCCACTGTGAATATTCGTCTCGTATCATGGTCCTCATTTCTCTACCTATTAAAAAGTTTTCCATCCATTTTAACATCCTACCATGTACACCTCCAACAACCTGCAATTTCCGCAATAACCTTTTGTGAGGCACCCTGTCAAAGGCCTTTTTCAGGTCCAGGTAAACACAGTCAACCCATCCCTCTCTCTCCTGTGTAACATCTACAACTCTGCTATAAAAGCTTAATAAATTAGATACACAAGATCTCCCTTCCCTGAATCCAAACTGTTTCTCGCTAAGCACCCCCTGTCCCTCAATGAAGTGTGTCCACTTTTTCCTTATAATTTTCTCACAAATTTTACAAACAATGCTGGTGAGAGACACATGTCTGTAGTTAAGCGGATTTTCTCTGTCTCCTCCTTTGTAAATTGGTACTATGTTAGCTCTCTTCCATTCCACTGGCAGGTCTCCCTCATTCAGTGAAGATTTGATGATTTCATAGATTGGTTCCACTAACTCTTCCGCACATTCTTTGAGGATCCATCCAGCCACTCCATCTGGTCCCATTGATTTCCTCACGTCCAAATCCTGCATCAATTTCAGCACTTCACTTTTTGTCACTTTCATTTCAGGCATCTGTGGTGTTCTCATTTCTCTATCAGGTTCTATAAACTCCTCGTTTACAAACACTGACTGAAGCTTTTCATTCATAACTTCACACAATTCTTTATCTTTCTCATAGCTGTTTGTTCCAACTCTTAGTCTGACAATACCTTCTTTTGTTTTTATTTTTCCATTTACAAATCTATAAAATAGTTTTGGCTCATTTTTGCACTTCTCTACAATATTCCTTTCATATTTATATTGTTCCTCGCGTCGTATCTTTACGTATTCATTTCTTTTCTCCTTGTACTTATTCCAGTTATTTTCACTATGTCTCTTCCGTGCTATATTCCATGCTCGGTTTCTTCTATCCTGTGCCTTACTACATCTTATATTGAACCATTCTTTTTCCTTCTTTACCCCTGATTGGAACCTTGGACATATTTATGTATCCCTTCTTCATATACTTTCAGGAAAAGTCTATATTTGTCTTGAACCATTTCCAGGCTTTCTAGTTCCTTCCAATTTATACTTTGGAAATAATGTTTCAATGATTTAAAATAAGTTTTAGCATAATTGTATCTATTTATTTTATGTCCTTCATTTCTCTCCTCATTTTTTCCCAAATCCATCTCCATTTCTAATATCTTGTGATCACTTTTTCCCAAGGGACAACGATAATTTATCTTTCTAACATCATGTGGATCACTGGTGAAGACTAGGTCTAGCCTGGATGGTTCATCCATCCCTCTGATTTGTGTGTTTTCTCTAACATGTTGTGTTAACATGTTTTCTGTTACTAGATTCAGTAATTTACTGCCCCAAGATTCATTATTATTTCCCGCATCTAACCCTTCCCAATTGACTTCTTTACAATTGAAATCACCTGTTAATAATAATTTATTTCTCCTATTAAAATGTATTTTTAGTGCATCTAGAGATTCCGTGATTAGTTGATCATATTTATCCCGCTTCCATGCTCTAGTTTGTGGTGGTATATAAGCCACTGCTATATCAGTTGCTTTATTGTCCTTGTCTTTTATTGTCACTGCTATAATTTCTGATCTATTATTGCCTAGGTTAATCTCACTCGCTTCTATATTTTTGTCAGTCATTATTAACACTCCACCTCCCACTTTTCCTTCTCTATCTTTTCTCCACACATTATACCCTTCCCATCCCAACACTCCCAATTCAGTACCACCTCTCAACTTTGTTTCTGCTAAGCACATAATATGTGGTTTATATTTCTCAATATAGTCATTCAATTATAATTTCTTAGACAGCAAGCCATCCACATTACTATACATCACCTTCATCTCCCCCCTTCTTACACCTTTCTTTTTTCTCTTTCCCTGATATTCCCAGACTCTACTCCCCCCCCCCCCCCCCCCCCGCTTCCACTCCACCTTCTCTCCCTTGCTCCCCCGTGCTCTCCACCTGCCCTGTTCCTCTCACTTGTTCCTGGTTTACACCAGTCTCTCCCTCCTGTCCTTCGGTACTGGTACTCGCTTCCCCTGTCCGACCGTTCATCCCTAAGTTCTCTGTTTGCCCCTCCGTCTTCCTCTGTGGGCTTTTGATGAACCATTTCCTCTTCTTCGTTCCTACCAGTCTCCAATAAAAAAAATCCACTTCTTGTTCTGTTCTTTTGGCATTCAATTCCTTCACCTCATCCCTCAAACTTTTCATTTTGTTTCTTTCATCTAAGTCCAAGTCTTTTTCGATGTAAATATGCTTCAGACAATCTTTATCTTTCAACCTCCATTTATTATTCATGATTTCCTCTACTATTCCTACTGTGCGAAACTGCACTTTCATTGGCCTAGACTCTTGTTTATATTTTCCAATTCTATGCATGTCTTCAATTTCATTCTCACACCCTCGTCCACTACCTGTAAAATCTCCCTCACTCGGTCTCTCTCTATCCTACTTCTCTCCTCTCTCTTTACATTGTGTTTCTCCTTATCTCCTCTTATCACAATACATTTCTTTCTTCCAGCAGTCTCCCTCACTAGATTTTCCTTCTGTCTAATTACCTTAACTACATCCTTTTCAAAGTTACCTCCCTGCCTATGTATCTGTTGCTCCTTTACTATCTCCGAAAATTTCAAATTCCTTACCTCCTCGTTCTTTTGAAATTCATCCTTCTTTAATTCAACATCCTTCATATCTTTCTTCATCCTGTCCATTTCTTCCTGCATTTCGCTAATACAAACCCTTAACACGTAATTCTCATCCTTCAGAATACCAATTTGGTTTGCCATCCGTTTTTCTCTTCGTTCATAATCTAAGCTTTTTGTCTCCTGTTCCTCTAGCTTCCGCTCCAGTTTATTCAACCTCACCGCAAATTCAGATATTGCTACTCCCTCCTCTGAGAACCCTGAAATATCAAATCCCTCATGATCACGATCATAAGGATCTCTGGTTACCCTGCTTGGGGGCAGGCTGAGCCGGTTCCTCCCACCGCTGGCCATACTACCAGCTGGCCTTTGTTTACACCTGTTCGGCTCCACAAGTTTCGGTGGGAATATCCATTACTTTTTCTTTCTTACTCAAATCAAACTCAACTCTCACCTTTTTTAACTAGGGAGTATATTCACTAATTGCATTTAAATTATAATTAATAAACAAAATGACAACACATATGAACGCTACAAAAATATCAAACCACCAAACAGGCGCTGGCTGAATCAGCTGTCTCAAGCACGTCCGCCCTCCACCACGGTCTGACTGTGAGAACATTGCATTGTTTAATATAGTACCAGTATAGCATAGTTCAAATATGAAGGCATATTCCATTATAGTCTAATCATAAAGGAAAATAGGAAATATTGCATTGTTTATTTCATTAAATATACTTATCACAGTCAGGCTAGTGCAAAACCAGGTGGGTAACGTTTGGCTAATATATTTTTCACAAATAAATTTTTGAAACATGTCATATTTTCTTACCTTTATATATTCCTTAAGGCAGTGGATAATAGCTTCATATGTGTCCATCATGATACAGCTGATCGACTGAGGGGACACTGCACTACTGAATTTAAGATCTTCAAACGTGTTGCCGGTAGCCAGTTAGCTCAGTGTCACTGTTAACTGTGTTCGTGCAGAGATGGATTCACGCATCAGTGTTCTTTTTTTCTATAGATGGACCTACCATCCTCAGTAAATCCTCAAAGGCTGCATTGTCCATTCTCATATAGTTTCTATAGTCCTCTGCTTCACTGAGTCTAATCAAATTCAACAAATTCTCATTGCTGTATTAATTTCTTTTCTTATTCCAGTCTTTCATCCATCTTCGTCTTTTCTTTTCTTTTGTGCAGCTGGCTCGTGCAATTGCGATACACGCAATGTCCGTGTCGGTCATCGTGCCTTCCAGTGACCGATCTGACTATTGAGCAATAATATTGAGCCATATACTGTAGGGGGGAGGCAAATTGCACAATTGTATTTTGTCAATATATTGTGTCAATAATATTGATCGTGTAGGGGCCGCTTAACTAGGCCTTTCAAAGCACTTCCAGCATGCTGTCTCGTAGCTCATTGGTTCATAGGGCTCACACCCAAGAGGTCTAGCGTTCGATCCCAGCACAATACAATATTTTTGTTCTTGTATTTATATTAAAAGAAAATTAAGTTAGGTTAGGTTAGCTAGGTTTCAAATACTGTAAAAATAATAAAATATATTCTGAAGAAAAAATAATAAAAGTTGTTGCGCATGCGCAGATCCACACGTGTGGCACCACTGCACCAGCACCGGTGCTCCGTACACGGCCTCCCTTGGCAAGCATCAGCAATTAGCCATATTCCAATCACACCTAACGCCATCTGGATCCCATGGCGGTACTAAGTACAAAGGTCCAAACAAGGACAGCATGGAGAATATGGTCTAGAGGCAATTTTATCATTGTTTGACAATTCACACAGCAGGCAAATATAATTTGGAATGTGAGAATTCATTTATTGAACAGAAACTCATCGTCAATGACGTACTGCCATAATTCATATTTGGTGCTTTGACCTACTAGGGAAGCCCTTCATAGGGAACATCCCATTTATCATTACACTCAAATACATCATAGGTGGCACGATTAATTCCCTATGGAACATCATGCATCGGTTGCCACTAAGAAAATAATAATAATAATAATAAAATATTTGACTTCAAAGAAAAGATTAAAAAAATCACATGTCCACCTTAGCCCAGAACACGGTAGTATACAGGTAGTAGGAAATATTGAGCCGGGCCTTATAGGCTGAATAGCCTCCTGCCCGGGTATCATCTGTGAGTATCTGTGAGTTAGTGTTGCGCTTCCCATACTTCACTTGTCTCATAGCCGTATCACAGTGTCTCTTCCCTGAATCTGGTCTTATTCGACATGCGCTCCCAGAGTCAACATCAGTGCTTCAGTCTAGCTCCCGCCGACTTTGAGTTTTCGCCACTGCGTTTTTGTTTCATAAACTAACTGTATAACCATGCTAGGAATGTATTTCAGCAAATTAGGTACTGATTTATTAGCTACCCCGTAGCACACCAAAGTTCCTCGACTCTGCAGATATTTCAAGAGAAATACTTGCAAATACGGTGCAAGGGGACACGGTTGCAGCCACAGCCACACAATGTCATGCCCGAAAATATTAAAGCATGGCCTGGACAAGAAACTAGGGTGCACACTAGGGAGGAACTGTCCCGATTACCACCCAACCATCTGCCGAAACTCCCTTAGGTCTCGCAAATGCTATAACGAAAACTGCAGGTTCCCGCACCAAAGAAACGACGAGAAACCCACAGAAACCAAGCATGTTGCAAAAACCAAACGTGACACAATCAACCCCAAAGAACGGAAGTGCCACAAATCTCCAACAACGTGCACCTGAACCAAAACTACACAAACAATCTCCAGTCAGCAAACCAGACCTGTCCTCTTTTTTTTAGAAACATTCATGGAGAGGATCCTGGAAATGGAGCGAAAGTCACAGAAAGCAATGGATTTCCTAATGAACAGACTGGAGAGGCTAGAATCAAGGAACAGGGGGTGTGCAAACAGAATGAGTGTGACAAAAACTCACCGGACAAAAACTCACCAAGTAAATGCTATCTATCTATCTATCTATTGCCTGACGCCGTGATCCCCGAAGGGGTGGCCACGAACGAACCGCCCCCATGCACCTCTGTCCCCAGTCAGTCGACGCCCCTCCCCCCAACCAGCACCGCCTTCGTTCATATACTTCCTCACTCCATCCTTCCACCTCTCATTCGGTCTACCTCTCCCTCTCTGTCCCTCCACCTCGCTCTTGTACACCCTCTTAGCCATTCTCTTGCTTTCCATACGTTCCATATGGCCGAACCATCTCAAGTTGTTCCTTTTCACACTTTCCAGCACATCTACCTCCACACCACACCTCCTTACTTCCTCATTAGTCTGTCTATCCCTCCATGTAACTTCGCACGCACTCCTTAAGTAATTCATTTCCACTGCTCTCACTCTTGGTCTGAGTCTCTCAACCAACGTCCATGCTTCGCTTCCGTAAGTCAGTGTCGGGATTACCACACTGTCATGCAAGGACTTCTTCACTTCCATACTGACCACCCTATTTCTTGTTACTGCTTTTAGCGTTCCTACAACCCTCTTCCCCTGTTGTACCCTCTCCCGCACTTCTTCATCCATAGTCCCATCTTTACTCAACACACTGCCCAGATACTTAAAAGAGTTGACGATCTCCATAGCCTGACCGTTCAGCTTCACCTCACACTCTGTGACTTCACCCCTTTCGAAGACCATAACCTTGCTCTTCCCCGCATTTAGGTAATTAGGTAATATAGGTTTGACTCCTGTAAGGAGATAAAGAAAACCTAATATTTAGTAGTGGCCCCTCCATCATTGACAATTATGCCTATTACATAAGGCACCCTCTTCAAACACTCATCCGCCGTAGTTTGAATCTACCGCGCAGAGCATAAAAAATTGAGGAGCCTTCATCATGAGCGCACGCAACCTCACTCATGGTTCTGTCATTATGAAATTGGGTTCTCACTACGAAAAAACTTCGTAACAAATAAAAAAGAAAAAGAAAATAAGAATAACTATTCATAAGCTTTCCATATAATCGTGGATGTACTTGTGTGGATCTTTGACCAGATGCTGACTCAGGCGTCATTCTTCCTTCACTGACATATCAAGTAAACCAAAATCCTTAATACATCAACGAATGGGAAGGGGATGGTCGGGAGGGCCCCAGTCGTCAATGATTACGGGGCCACTACTAAATATTAGGTTTTCTTTATCTCCTTACAGGAGTCAAACCTATAATTTATTAGTGGCCCCTCCATCATTGACGATGATGCCTGATATCTAAGACTGGAGGGGGACATTCGTAATCATATCATAACTCTAGCAAAAGCAGATAATCAAACAACCACATAGTATTCTTACTTTGTAAAAAGATATATTTGGCACATCATCTTTATACAGCACATATATACAAAAGGGGTACAAGCAGGAGCGTGCTTCAAAGAAGCCTGCTTGATAAAAAGGGGTTAACTCTGAGATTCTGAGAACAGATCCGCCAGTTAACAAGGCACCCCACTTAAATTAAGTGGTGAACAAATAAAACTTATAAGTTTACATGTGCACATATAAACCCCATAAAATTAGTTGATATATCTTGCAAAATATAACTAATGCTTAAATTAGATTGCTTCTCAGCCCAAAAACTACTTACAACAACACTGTTGTTTGTACTATAATTGTACTAGCACAATTTCCTGTAATGAATAGTACAGAGAAATTTACATATTACAACACCCATAAACAGTATCACAGCTCTCATACTCCGGCGGGGTCTAGGGTGTCCTATGTTACACTGACTGCACCCCCCCCCCCCCCCCCCTTTTCTTGAAATTAAACAATAAGTGACTTAGGGGCCACCTAGACCCTCTGCCTTAAAGCTATACATGGCAAGGAAGGTTTGTCTAGAGCTACTGAAAGGTATCGAGTCAAAAACGTATGATTAGAGGCCCACAACTGTGTGGACGTAATATCTTCAACAGAATTTTTTTTAAGGAAACGTAAAGAAGCTGCCCACTTGCGTACATCGTGGGCCCTACCCACAACGCCGGGATTACTCTCTTTAATGACCTCGACCAAGAGAGAAGCCAGTCTACGTTTCATCAAGCGTTTACCCGTACTTGCTACCCATAAAGCACCGTGGTGATTTAGAGGTGCCACTCTCAAATATTTGGTTAGAGCTTGCACTGGACATAAATTATGGTGCACCTTTCCCCTTTTCAACGCCGGCACCGTGAACTCTGAAAACACGTGTTCACTGTGCTCATTCTTGGCTATGAACCCTGGGGAAGGTGCAATGTGAATACACTCATTAAGCCTACCAAACCTGAGGCAATTAGGTGTGTTGCTCTTCGCCGCCAGCTCAGGTTACTCTGTTCCCGGTAGCCAAAGCCATAAGGAATACTGCCCTTTTTAAAAGTAATGTAAAGTCTGCAGTATTTTGGTACAGACGGGAATGAAGTAACGACAATGCTTTGTCCAGAGACCAGGTAGGCATGAGCTGACGGGGAGGTGGGCGGAGTTTAAAACATGCCCTCATAAAACCTGTTTCCTCCGCGACTGGTATGGTGAGACCGGTAAGGTCCAAAAACGGCATCCTAATCGCTGTTAAGTGATTTTTTAACGTTACTACAGATAACCGTTTCTGCTCGAACAGATAATTTAAATCATTAAAAACCAAAGCCACCGAGGGCACAGTTTGTTCTGTTCTAAGAATCCAAGAAGTAAAGGCTTTCCAATGCGATTGATACTGTCGCTTAGTAGACTGGGTATATTGATTCATGAATTTATTGGTCACGTCTCTACCATATGGTGCTAGCCATTTGGCCTCCTGAATGTCCATAATGCAAAAGTCAGCGAGGTCTTTAGGTTGCCAATTGTGTCTAAGTGGAAAAACCCGACCGGGAGTGACACCGGGTGCGGGCACCACGTCTTCAATTGCTGGTACCACAACTGCGCCGGCCACGGGCGCGATTAGCGAGACTACGCCCCGATAATCCTGTAGTTTGTTTACTACGTGGCACATTAGAGACGCATCTGGCAGCGGAAACAGATAAATGGAACTCCACCTGTTCCAGTCTGTCACCAGTGCGTCTGGCCCGCCCGCCGGCGTTATCGCCCAGCGGGTGAGGTACAGTGGGAGTTTGTGACTCTCCTCTGACGCAAATAAATCCACTTGTGGATGGTAAGGCTCCGCAATCATTTGGTCGAAAATGGTTTGCTTGAGCGCCCATTCTACTGTTGTGCTCTGTCTCCGAGACAGAGCGTCTGCCCAGACGTTTGCTACGCCTGGGAGATAAGATGTGTGAAGATGAATGTCCAGCCTGTTGGCTAGAATAAAAATCTTTTCTGACACGTTTAGCAACTTCCGAGATCTCGTTGACCCTTGTTTCTGAATACAGTGAACTGCATTCAGATTGTCCATTCTGAAGGCCACCGACTTGCCCCGTAAAGTAGAGCCGTGAGCCTGAAGGAAATATAAGGGGACTAGTAATTCTTTGACATTGATGTGGGAGATTTCTAAATGGGACCAAAGCCCTTGACCCTGGTGCCCTTGGTTTGACTGAAAGCCCCAACCTATCGTTCCTGACGCATCCGGGTCTACCCATACCGTCGGCGGAGAGGTCCATGACATGACTGAGTGTAACGTTTCCCTCTTCGCCCAGACCGCTAGTAAGTTGTGGATTAATTTTGGTATGGGCCATAATTTTTTCGCCGGCAATAGCGGAAAATATTTGTTGCCCTCCAATATTAAACGTTTGACTCTCAACCGGCCCAACCTTACAGTTAGTTGAATCCAGTTGAGAGAGCCGACCAGAGACTCCCAGATTCTCCGTGTCGTAGTCAGACTGTGAAGGAACAGAAAAAATTTCCTGCGAAATCTGTTGCGATTGTCCACAATCTGACTCAGAGTGAGAGTAGCTGTGTCCCAGACCAGCCCTATCCACTGAACTACTCTTGAGGGAACAAGGTTTGACTTTACCAGGTTGACCTTGAACCCTAGAGTTTTGACATGATTTAATGTTATGTTGACATGATTTATGCATACTTGTTCTGTCTCTGCCACCACTAGCCAGTCGTCTAGATACCACAAAATCCTGATCCCTTGCTCTAAACAAGGGCATCAGGGCTTGCCGGACTAATTTCGTGAATAAGCGAGGTGCTAGGTTCAATCCAAGCGGCATCCTCTGAAAGACATAAGTCTGATGCTTTATTCTTAAGGCCAGAAACCGTTGAAATCTTTTGTTTACCGAGACGTGCCAATACGCGTCCGTCAGGTATAAAGAACACATCCATCCTCCCGGCGGAAGTGTTAGCCTGATCTGGTTTACTGTCAGCATCCTGAATGACATGTTGTGAATATGGAGGTTCAGATAAGACAGGTCTACGACTGGTCTCATCTGAACACTGTCCCTTTTTGGCACTAGAAATAGTTTGGATGTGAAGACTGGGTAATTTTGAGGAACCGGGATGATGACATTCTTGGTGATCATTTCCTGGACTAGTGACTCCACCTCTAATGAAACTAAATTTGCCTTTGTCGGCTGACGTAAACGAGGTCGCCGGAGCCACTGCCAGGTGATGCCCTTGCGTGCCACCATCCTCGCCCAAGTATTTACTGGCCATGCGCGGTGACACGTCCGGAACGACCCAGTTAGCAGACAAGGGTTCGCCAGCTGTACTACCCTCTGATCCACCCGCCGTGAGACCGGCCCTGGGAGTGAGAGAGACTTTAGTTTTTTGATGGTGGTGGTGGTGGTGGTGGTGGATGCTTAGCCGACTGGCCGGCGTTGGCAGAAGACCGGCCCTGGCCCGGTCTGTTATAGTTTCGTCCTTTATGACCTGCAAACTTACCTTGTTTATACCTGTACTGACCTTGGGGGGAAGAGGACTTAGGTATATGAAAGGGCTTTGACCCACCCGGCAGAGCTTTTGCGACTAGCTTGGGTTTGGGAATGTTAAAAGCAGGTTTCTTAGAAGGGGCGGAACTGTGCTTAAAGGCCTGAGCCATGTTGAAAACAGTTCTCCACACATCAGGGGACATTAAAGAGGGAGTTAGCACCGGCGACATGACCACCTGGTTCGCAATTCTATCCGGAAGTTTCTTCACCAGGGACATCCTAAGATCCTGTCTCGCCCGCACCGCCTCGAGCAAGGCTGTACGGATATCCCCCAACGACTGAATAGAAGTCTGAAGGAGTAACCGCCGAGCTAGTTCAACCGATCTTCTGACATCCGCGTCCGCGATTGCCTGAGTAGATCTTAGCATAGATTTCGCCACCTGGTGCGTAACAATGTATTGGGAAAAAAGTCTATACGCCTTCCCCCGTAGCCTAAACTCCCGGTCTAGGTGAGCTGGGGAAGGTGTAGTGAAAGGATCTTTAAGTTCGCATAGATTGATTTTTGGGGCAGCTAAAAAAGCAAACAAAGCAGATGGAACTCCGCCGGCCGAAAAGACTGGCAGAGAGAACCAAGAATGGCTGTCCTGAGGAATCTGGTGCGAAGATTTTGAGGTTAAGGTGGTCGCAAAGTTCTGAGCCTCTACCTCCCATTCCACCCAAGGTCCTGGACCCAACTGCCCCACCTTCAACACTGGGTTAGCGGCTGTGTCTGTGACTGTTTGTAAATCTAATTCTGGAGTGAGAGCTGACAGTGCTTTTATATCATTAAAACCGTCATGCTTGGTCCAGTCAGAAAACAGTTTTGAAGCTGAGGCAGGGGGCAGTGCAGGTGTAGCTGTATACACAAAATAGTCATGGTGATAATGGTTCGGAATGGCCTTAATATTAACATCAAGAACATTACCCGCAATATCTAAAGCTCGTAACTTTCTAGATTTATTTCCTTGGATTACCCACTCTCGTAGCACTGGAAGTTCCCCTGACAAAGTGGGCTGTGCTACCTCTGGCTTAGTTGGGACCATTTGTACCCATGAATCATCTGGACCGTATAAAAGGGGCATAGCTACCTTTCTTAACGGTGCTTTATCTAAAGGGGGAGGATTCACATCCGCTACTACCCTTACACTAGAAGTAGTCAGTGCCGCCGAAGCAGGCCTAGTGACCATAGTAGGTGATATAGAGGGAGGGTGCGGAATCTTAGTTAAAGCAATGGAAGTAGTCAGAGGCCGAACACTTGAAATTGTCATGGGAGCTCCCAGATCCACTGTAGGAGTCTCCGGCTGTTGGCCAATTTTTTTTGTTAGAGCAGTAGCTAATAACCCATCTATTTCCTATCTATCTATCTATCTATTGCCTGACGCCGTGATCCCCGAAGGGGTGGCCACGAACGAACCGCCCCCATGCACCTCTGTCCCCAGTCAGTCGACGCCCCTCCCCCCAACCAGCACCGCCTTCGTTCATGTAGTTCCTCACTCCATCCTTCCACCTCATATTCGGTCTACCTCTCCCCCTCTGTCCCTCCACCTCGCTCTCGTACACCCTCTTAGTCATTCTCTCGCTTTCCATACGTTCCATATGGCCGAACCATCTCAAGTTGTTCCTTTTCACACTTTCCAGCACATCTACCTCCACACCACACCTCCTTCTTACTTCCTCATTAGTCTGTCTATCCCTCCATGTAACTCCGCACGCACTCCTTAAGTAATTCATTTCCACTGCTCTCACTCTTTGGTCTGAGTCTCAAACCAACGTCCATGCTTCGCTTCCGTAAGTCAGTGTCGGGATTACCACACTGTCATGCAAGGACTTCTTCACTTCCATACTGACCACCCTATTTCTTGTTACTGCTTTTAGCGTTCCTACAACCCTCTTCCCCTGTTGTACCCTCTCCCGCACCTCTTCATCCATAGTCCCATCTTTACTCAACACACTGCCCAGATACTTAAAAGAGTTGACGATCTCATAGCCTGACCGTTCAGCTTCACCTCACACTCTGTGACTTCACCCCTTTCGAAGACCATAACCTTGCTCTTCCCCGTATTTACCTTCAAATTCCGTTTTTCGCACACTGTTCCAAACTCATTTACCAGACCCTGCAACTCCCATTCATTATCACTCATCAGAACTGTATCATCCGCAAACAGCAGTATAGGTAGCTTCCACTCAATTCCCTCCCTTTTCAGCGATACACCAACATCCACTGCTCTTGATAGTATTTCTTTCATAACTCCATCCATATATACAGTAAACAACCACGGGGACATCACACACCCCTGTTTCAGTTTCAAACCAACATTCAGGTCAAAGAACTCGCTCTGCTCACTCTCCACACGTACTGCCGCCTTTGCACCCTCATACATGCTCTTCACTGCTTTCAGCAACTTGCCCTCTACTCCGTATATTCTAAGTACTTTCCACAAACCTTCTCTATCCACTCTGTCATAGGCCTTCTCCAAGTCCATAAAGGCAACATACACCTTTTGTTTCTTCTCCAGATACTTCTCCACAACACAATTCAGGGTAAAAATCTGATCTACACATCCTCTTCCCTTCCTAAAACCTCCCTGCTCGTCGCCTATCCATTTCTCCGTTCTCACTCTCACTCTCAATCACTACCCTACTGTATACCTTCCCTACTACGCTTAGAAGACATATTCCTCGGTGGTTACCACACACTCCTCTTTCCCCTTTGCCCTTATATAGGGGGACTATTATGCCAGTCTTCCAGTCATCGGGTGCACTCCCCTTCTCCCATGCTAGTTTGCACATTTCCATACCATTCTATCACTATCTCACCACCATACCTCAACATTTCCCCACACACTCCATCTGTTCCTGGTGCTTTCCCCAACTTCACTCTTTTCATGGCTTCCCACACTTCTGACCTCCTGATCCCCACCTCCTCCTCCACTACTTCTCTTCTTCTCCCTCCCATACCATATCCAGCTATGTTTGCTGGTCATTCCTTTCATTTAGCAACTCACTGAAGTACTCCCTCCATCTTTCGACTCTCTCTTGCTCGGCTAGCATTCTCCCATTCTTATCTTTCACACCCTTACTGTTTCCCTTGCTACCTTCCCTAACTTTCTTGACTTCTTTCCAGAACAGTTTCTTACTCCCTCCATTTTACACTCAGATTCCTTCAATTCCTCATCTACTCTTCTCTTACTTTCCTTCACTACTCTCTTCACACCCTCTTACACTCCACGTACCTCGCTCGTTTCTGTCTCTCGGAATCTTCATTCCCTCTACTACCCACTCACTCTCTATATGCTTCTTCTTTTCTTCCACAGCTATTCTTACCTCTTCTGTCCACCATGCTGTACCTTTCACTCCCCTCCCTCTTCTCCTCACTCCACACACCTCCTCACATGCTGCACAGATCTCATCCTTAAACACCTTGCTATCTCCTCCACTTCCTCCATAACTTCCAGGTCGAACCCACCTAGTCGTCTTTCCACTGCTCTCCTGTACTCCTCCCTGACTTCCTCCTCCTGCAACCTCTCCACCCTCCTCACCATTCCACCCTCCTCTCGCCTCCCTCCCGCTCCTCACCCACTTCTTTGTATCCTAACCTTAGCTACCACTACATAATGATCAGACAGACCCCCTCCAATACCCCTATACACCCTAGCATCCATCACAGATTTCTTCATTCGTTCATCCACACATACATAATCAATCAATGACTTTCGTTCCACCACTGTCTTATCCTTCATCGTCAACATCCGTTTCCACGTGTACCTGTGGATCATTCTGTGTCGGAAAGTGTTGGCTATCCACAGCCTCCTCCCCACACATACGTCCACAAGTGCACTACCATTCCCATTCACCTCTGATGTACCCCCACCCTCCCCCACTCCTCAACTTTCCTATCCCACCTTACCATTCATATCCCCAATCAGAAATATTCTTTCGTTCTTGTCAAACTTCTCCAGGCACGCCTCCACATTCATCCAGAACTCCTCTTTCTTTCTTTCAAGTATATCCTCTGTCGGGGCATACACGCATACAATCACCCACGTTTGTATTCCTACTTTCATTCTCACCCACACAATCCTTGAACCCACAGACCATACTCTCTTACACATCCTTCCATTTGCTACTTACAAAAACATGCACCTTCTCTCGCTGTTCCTTCACTCACTCCAGCACACACACCCATTCCACATTCCCATTCTCTCACATCTGAACCTTTCCATTTGGTCTCTGTCATTCCACATACATCCAGCCTGGCATTCACTAACACTTCCAGAACCTCTCTCTCTTTTGTGCCATCATTCATGCCACTAACATTCCACGTAGCCATTCTCAGAATGTCCGAAGGCATGTCCTTAGTCGGTCTTGGTTCGTCAACGTTGGTTCCGTCCGCATCCGAGGCTGTTCGCTCGTTTTTCTTTGCTTAGATATTTTTTCCGGGTGGGGGTCGCAAGCCCACCGACCCAACCTCTTTAGTCGCCTCTTACGACACGCAGAAGGCACGTGGGGCATATTCTATTCCCTAACCCCCAGGGGGGGGCCGAAAAGACTGGCAGAGAGAACCAAGAATGGCTGTCCTGAGGAATCTGGTGCGAAGATTTTGAGGTTAAGGTGGTCGCAAAGTTCTGAGCCTCTACCTCCCATTCCACCCAAGGTCCTGGACCCAACTGCCCCACCTTCAACACTGGGTTAGCGGCTGTGTCTGTGACTGTTTGTAAATCTAATTCTGGAGTGAGAGCTGACAGTGCTTTTATATCATTAAAACCGTCATGCTTGGTCCAGTCAGAAAACAGTTTTGAAGCTGAGGCAGGGGGCAGTGCAGGTGTAGCTGTATACACAAAATAGTCATGGTGATAATGGTTCGGAATGGCCTTAATATTAACATCAAGAACATTACCCGCAATATCTAAAGCTCGTAACTTTCTAGATTTATTTCCTTGGATTACCCACTCTCGTAGCACTGGAAGTTCCCCTGACAAAGTGGGCTGTGCTACCTCTGGCTTAGTTGGGACCATTTGTACCCATGAATCATCTGGACCGTATAAAAGGGGCATAGCTACCTTTCTTAACGGTGCTTTATCTAAAGGGGGAGGATTCACATCCGCTACTACCCTTACACTAGAAGTAGTCAGTGCCGCCGAAGCAGGCCTAGTGACCATAGTAGGTGATATAGAGGGAGGGTGCGGAATCTTAGTTAAAGCAATGGAAGTAGTCAGAGGCCGAACACTTGAAATTGTCATGGGAGCTCCCAGATCCACTGTAGGAGTCTCCGGCTGTTGGCCAATTTTTTTTGTTAGAGCAGTAGCTAATAACCCATCTATTTCCTCCGCCGTGACAAATTTAGCAGATGAAGAACTAAGAGGTGAATCATTCCTATCCTGTGAGTCGTCTAAAACTGAGCCCGACTCTTGCACCTCCATGTCAGAGATTATAGACACCTCATCCTTGTCATCTGGCCCATCATGAGAGGATTCCGCCGAAGCCTGAATCCCATCGTGGTGCCATGTTAAGTCTGGAATGGATGATGGGATCACAGCGTCCCGGTGTACGTCCGCTAGTACCTGTGGCACCTGAACCAGACGTGGGCCTTCATGCCCTGGTTGGGAATACCGCCACACACCCAGGCCTTGGCCCGAACTCCCTTGAGAGTCAGATACACCATCAACCACTGAGCCCCCACTAGACTCTTCTAAAGGGCGATCACTGCCCACAGAACTCTCTAATTCTAAATTTACAATATCCATTGGTAACCTGTCCGCCGGTAACACCCCCACCACAGTCTCTGACACCACTCCCGCCCGATCAGATTGGACACTAGATAAGTCGGGAGTAGAGGCAGAAAGTGAGGCACGAGGCTCCGGCGAACGCCGGGAGGCCTTTCGTTCCTGAGAATCTTTCCTGGAAGATTTGTGGCTGCGGTGTGACTTAGATCTTCCACTAGAACTGCTCTTGGACTTCTCAGATTTATCACTAGAACTGCCCTTGGACTTTTCTTCTTTGCTCTTCTTTCTCGCTGGTGAAGAAGAGTGACTAGGCGGCTGTTGTCTGAGGGGCGACCTGGACCTGGACCGCGCCCGTGACGTGGAGGCTGTCACCGGGGGCATGGGTTCACGAGGTCTCTTAGATGTGCTAGGGGCCAGAGTAAGTACTGTACCCTGCCCAGTCTCTGCCGACTTTCGTACAATTACTCTAGAGGTACGTTTAATAGGGGGGGGGTGCTCAATCGGTAATTTATCCCAAAGAATTACGTTATCACATTGAAGCGCTTTATGAGCCACTGTGGTAGGATAAGTGGACAACAGCTGTCTGACCTCCCGTAAAGCGACCGCCGCGGGTCTATCATTGTCTCGCAATACTTTAACACTCAATTGAGTACAGAAGGTACAGTTCCCCATCACCCACAAACCCCTTGAGCGATCTAAACATTTAACACATCTAATGCAAAGAGTGTGTGCAAAGATAGGGATACCTGAACAGGAGGGTGTAACACACAAAGCAAAAACAGGGTCTATGGTAGCCATGGCAGAGACTGGTGGAAAACGAACCCACCCCCGGGTTTTACTCCAGGTTCTCTATAGACCCGCCGGAACTCAGCCCTGGAAAAAAGAAAATTTCCAGGAATTAATGCTCATAAGGCTACACCAACATGATCGAACACAAGTGTTGAATAACCCGCCGGGTAACGAGACGTAATACACAACTATCACGGCTCGCTACGCGGGAGGTTCATAGTTAAAGATTTCAGAATATCTTAACCTGTCCAAAAGATTTATGAATATCCTCTGACATGATATAAAGACCAGCATGGCTTTATATAAATGACGCAGTCTTCCCAGTGGTGTTTGTTAAGTTTACTGGAAAACCCATAAAAAGACGCCGGCCCCCGTATTATCTCGCAGATCAAAAACTGGGAAGCCTGTCTAAAACGCTAGATCTGGCTTCTCCCGAAGCGTCCTAGATCGCCGTATGTTGAATGGCGGCGATACTTATCGTATCCCTCAATTGTCTGGTCAACTACACTGAATTGCAAATCAGTTAATCCCACCCTCCCCAGGTGCAACTGCCGGGTGTGAATTTAAGTATAACGTTAACCCCAATTATTCCTATCCCCACTTCTTTGCAAAATATCGCCGGGGAGGAAAGACCAATCAACAAACAGCCTAGTTTTACTGGCTTTGCAAAACCGGGAAAAACTAAACTCAACAAGTGTCCGCATGAACACTTAGTTAAATGGGTAAAGCCATCCCGCCGGGAAACACAGTAAGCCTGAACACAGGCACCACCACAGAGACGCAGTCCTGGAGAGCCTCAAGCCACCACTCGCCGGGGGAAACAAGCCCTTTTTAACCACGCGTGATTAAAACTCGGCAACCAGCCGGGTTCTCATGGTGTAACCGAGAAAACCCGCCGGAAAAGGAAACCCACCCCGTTCAGATTCAATCTGAACGCACCAAATAGACCGTGGAATTAGCCAAAGCACAACTAACCCAGGACACATAATTAGTCCGTGGAAATAGCCAATACACAACTAATCCAGAACACACAAATAGTCCGTGGAAATAGCCAATACACAACTAAACCAGGACACACATGACACAGTAGTACATATTTATAACATAAATCAATAACACTTGTACATGTGGCAAAGCTACGAGAGGCTGGCGAGGCCTAGGCAGACGGAAATAAAAAGTAATCATGTCGTAATATAAACAAAAAGCACTGAATTATATCACAACAGGAACCACCGTCAACACACCACTGTAGCAAAAAATTCCCGGCAAAGGGAAGAACTGACTCGGGACCCAGAAAAAACTTCACTAAGTGAAGAAAAATACGCTGGGAACGTCAGAGAAGAAAAAGCTACCTCATCAGAAAGATAAAAGGAAGCATAATAACGCGTAGTGAAAGCCACCTACATCACAAAGCTAGCTAACCGCGAAACGTTTCACGCGTCCACCACGGGACCACGAGGGTACACCTGAAATAGATGCCCCAAACACACGACCCAAAATACACTGCACTGCGGGCAACCAGCCCAGGACACTCCTGCTACGCATATCCTAACCTTACTCGATACATCCCGGAGTAAACAAATGAGAAAAAACTCACTAGGGACGCAACAAATGCGGAACCAGCGGAGCGTGGGGAGGCACGTCCGGGTAGGGTGAGCGCAGAGCAGAGAAGGAAGAATGACGCCTGAGTCAGCGTTTGGTCAAAGATCCACACAAGTACATCCACGATTATATGGAAAGCTTATGAATAGTTATTCTTATTTTCTTTTTGTTTTTTATTTGTTACAAAGTTTTTTTGTAGTGAGAACCCAATTTCATAATGACTGAACCATGAGTGAGGTTGCGTGCGCTCATGATGAAGGCTCCTCAATTTTTTATGCTCTGCGCGGTAGATTCAAACTACGGCGGATGAGTGTTTGAAGAGGGTGCCTTATGTAATAGGCATAATCGTCAATGATGGAGGGGCCACTAATAAATTTAGGTAATTAGGAAGCATTTAAATGCTTCCCCGCATTTAGTAAATGCTAGAGGACAAAAACTCACCAAAATATAACAAAAGCTCTTTATTTGCATGATACAGTACGGTCCCGAAATAAGTGTGTTCAAATTGAGCGAGTCTCCAATTAAGCGAGCACCAACATATTAAAATTAAAATACCGAATTGAAAAAATTTGTGTCAAGTTAAGCAAATGTCGGATCAAAGGCAAGGAAATTCAAGGAGAAACAGAGATAAGCGAGGTTCGCTCCAACTGCGCGAATCCGCGGAGACGCAGTTTAGCAGACCTTGCTCTGCCTTGGGGGTCTGCCTCGGAGCCCCCACATCTTAAATAACACACACAATCATCGTAGGATTAAGGTCAGTACACAATCAAGCTATTAGTATAATTTTATTATCATTCTGTTCCATTGTATTATCAATTGTTAGGTATAGATGAGATGGGTTTTTTTGTTTATAGTGATAGGGATGCCGTGTTTGAAAGAGATCTGCCGTGTTTAACCCTCTCACCACGGAAGGGCTCTTGAACGCCCATAAAAAAGCATATAACAGGTGCCCGGAAGGCCTCTTGAACGCCCAGTGGTTGAAAGCCTGTGAGCTTCGTGTGCGAGGCGTCGGTCCGACGCATGTAAACAACAGCCGGCTGGACCGACGCCCCGCATCTCCGGCCACAAGAAGGAGAGCGTCGCTTGTTCGTGTGTGCCTGTATGTTGTTGTTAAGTATCGAAAAGTGGTGTAAAGTGGCTGTTTTGGCCATAAAGTTATCTCCAATGAAATCATCATCACAGCTCAACCAGTTGACTTAGAGAGCTCTACTTAATGCCATTCTACAGGTAAATAACACAGCTACGCTTGGGGAATGCGGGAAGCAGTCTGATTAACGAATATACGGTAGCCTAGCCTAGACGTTTTTCGGCCAAAACACCCGGGTTTCGAGGACTATATATATAATACATAGCTGGGGCTGGAGGGTTAAAAGGGATCTGCCGTGTGTGGTCCAGACGGCTCTGTGCACTCCCGTTTTCTTATGTGTTTATGTTCTTATAAGAAGTCTTATACAAGGTAAGAAGAGGAGTATCCCCAGCTCAGCTGGAGACTGAATACTCCTCTAATCCTACCCCTCGTGTGACGATTGGGAGGGTGTGAAGAGGCGTTGTAGGTGAAGAAGTTGTGTACCAAGGTGCGTAGTTTTTGTGTTGTGCACTGGGTGCCTCGCACGTAGCACAGCCTTCCTCTCCTTGGGTGGATGTTTTATTATAGTCCTACATTTGGAACTGTCCCCTCAAGTATTTTCCAAACATAGATGGCAATGTATTGCTCTTTACTCTTTTCAGAGTAATGGCTTGCTGTTTCTCCTCCTGGGTTCCTCCTTTAATCTCCATGTCTGGCCAGCTCATGTGAGTGAAGTTGAAGTCCCCAATGTTGATGACCTCAGTAGTGGGTGTGGGGAGATTTGCTAGCGTTGCCTCAATGTTGCTGCAATTTCCTGGAACTGTTCTTAGGTGGTGTTTGGGGGCCTGTATGCTGTTACAAGTACCAGGTTTTGTTTTTTAATCAGAAGTGTTAATAGTTCTGTGGTCCCACTTGTAAAACTTGCAATTTCCTCTGTAGTTTCTGCTTCTTCATCCCTGTTATAATTATATTGCTACCCCTCCGTGATTTTTGTTGGACCTGTCTGCTCTAATTACAGTATATCCTTTATCATCATCATGACGCCCCGCTTCCAGAGGAAGTGCCCCAAAAGGGATGGCCATGGCAGAAGCTGCCTCCAGGCTCCCAGACACGCCTCCACAGTGCCATTTCCACTAGTGGATTATGACCCTTGGCACTGAAGGAGCAGACCCAGAGCAGTCCCTCACCCGGATGGCAGATCCACCATTGTTTTGCTATTTTATTTACCCCAGTGGGGCCCTGGCTGGAAGCATACCAAGCACAGGAATTTTCTGAAGATAGAAACCAGTGGTCCACTGCTCCAGAAGCTGATTGCACCACCAAAGTGGTGGGTGGTGGGGTCGCCGCATCCCTACGCCAGAGAGAGAAAGGCCGACTTGTGCCAGTGGGCTGCGAGAGTAAGACGCAAGGGAACCATGGGGCACACCATTATGGCCCCATTGTCTTGACCACTCTCAGGAAAAAGTTAGAAATATGAACGATGAAAAAGGTAAAGTTAGAACCTATAATGGGAAGTAGAGGCCACCAAGATCCAGCCCACAGGACAGAGTATCCTTATATGTTGATTTCTGCATCAAGGTGGTCACTGTTCAGGTGAGAACGAGGGGCGGCAGGCTCCTCGGTGCTACTGGGAGAGTGGCGGACACAACCTTAGGTGAATAGTAGGTCTTCCTTATGAGCCATTTCCTTCAACATTGGGGTCTTTGATCTGTCTTTGGGTAGAGACTCCTATAATACGAGAAACGAGAAAGGATATGATAAAGAACTCGAGAGACAACAGGAAAGAAGAGAAGAGGAGAGAAAGAAAACTGGGAAGCCACTGAAAACGGGAAGACGCCAGCAAGAAAGAAGGAAGGAAAAAAGAGCAGAAAATGGGAAGCCCACAAGAACGGGAAGAAACACCAGAACCCAGAGAAATAAGAACAAACTCCATACAGGAAGTCACCCCACCACCCAAAGAAAGACGAAGTAAGCACACACCACAAATCAAAGATGCACCACCAGACACCAAAGAGATGACGCAGGCCTGAAGAGCTCAGGAGAAGAAGCGAGGCCCACCTGGCCCCAGCCCGGATGCCCGCCAAATTTGAGACTCGAGAGCGCCCAAACCCTCCTCGCAACCACCCAGGCTGTGCCCGTGCTGCGGGGGTCGATCCCAAGACCTTTAAACTGACGCACTAACCCCCATGCCCCTCTTACCCCCAGATACCTCGCCCCTGACTACGATGCTAACGCGTGACTTGGCGAGTGAAACCAGAAGAGGGCAGACAGGGTTGGATCGGAGTAGCTGCCAATTCCAAGGTGCAATGTGATCTGCCCGAACATTGGTCAGTGCAGTCCAACATCATGTAGCCCTATCCAATCTGGTCTAAATCCTTTTGCCCGGACACTGGTCAGTGCAAATATATATATAGACTTGGAGCTTCCTGGACTGTCCCACTTGCCTAAGGATAGCAAAGGAAGAATTGTATAGTGACGACAAGTTGCTTGAACACTGGTCCGTGCAACTCTAGTTACTGTGCAGATCCTGGATATTGACTTACTGCCAGAACACTGGTCCGAGGAGTCTGTTGATCCCAGCTTGCTACCAGAACACTGGTCTGTGTAGCCTGTTATAACTCAGACCTGAACACTGCTCCATGCAGTTGGTTAGTTTCCAGCCTTGGGTAGAGGTGGCTGCGAGTACACTGGTCAGTGCAACCCCCGAACTCAAGCAGAGAAATAGCTAGGTGGACAGAAAACTGTTCCGAGCCACCTAGTAGATTCTGGCCTTACCCCCACTTGGGTAGAGGTAGTTGTCCAAACGGTTAGGACAGCTCCTAGACTCAAGCAGGGAAATTGCTAGGTGGACAGAAAACTGGTCCACACTGCCTAGTATGTTCTCTGACTTGCAAGACCTCCAACTTCTCTCCAAACATCCACCAATCCTCTGCAACACCTCAAGAACCAACTACGACACGCCCAACTCTGCCAGGAGCTGAAGAAAGATGAACCTCCACCTGAAAACCCTTTCGCTGTAGGGGACCAAGTTATGATGGCAAAATCCCCATCATCAACAAACTTGGTCCTCGCTACATAGGACCGTATCAAATTATCAAGGTGCCAAACCCATTCCAGGTCATTATCAACTACCATGGCGAGTCACGAATTTACCGAAATCGTTATGTCAGAATTGTTTAACCTTTGCCTGATAAATCTCATAATCTATCAATCTATCTATTGCCCGACGCCGTGATCCCCGAAGGGGTGGCCACGAACGAACCGCCCCCATGCACCTCTGTCCCCAGTCAGTCGACGCCCCTCCCCCAACCAGCACCGCCTTCGTTCATATACTTCCTCACTCCATCCTTCCACCTCTCTTTCGGTCTACCTCTCCCTCTCTGTCCCTCCACCTCGCTCTCGTACACCCTCTTATTCATTCTCTCGCTTTCCATACGTTCCATATGGCCGAACCATCTCGAGTTGTTCCTTTTCACACTTTCCAGCACATCTACCTCCACACCACACCTCCTTCTTACTTCCTCATTAGTCTGTCTATCCCTCCATGTAACTCCGCACGCACTTCTTAAGTAATTAATTTCCACTGCTCTCACTCTTGGTCTGAGTCTCTCAACCAACGTCCATGCTTCGCTTCCGTAAGTCAGTGTCGGGATTACCACACTGTCATGCAAGGACTTCTTCACTTCCAAACTGACCACTCTATTTCTTGTTACTGCTTTCAGCGTTCCTACAACCCTCTTCCCCTGTTGTACCCTCTCTCACTCTTCTTCATCCATAGTCCCATCTTTACTCAACACACCACCCAGATACTTAAAAGAGTTGACGACCTCCATAGCCTGACCGTTCAGCTTCACCTCACACTCTGTGACTTCACCCCTTTCGAAGACCATAACCTTGCTCTTCCCCGCATTTACCTTCAAATTCCGTTTTTCGCACACTGTTCCAAACTCATTTACCAGACCCTGCAACTCTCATTCATTATCACTCATCAGAACTGTATCATCTGTAAACAGCAGTATAGGTAGCTTCCACTCATTTCCCTCCCTTTTCAGCGATACACCAACATCCACTGCTCTTCATAGTATTTCTTTCATGACTCCCTCCATATATACAGTAAATAACCACGGGGACATCACACACCCCTGTTTCAAACCAACCTTCAGGTCAAAGAACTCGCTCTGCTCACTCTCCACACGTACTGCCGCCTTTGCACCTTCATACATGCTCTTCACTGCTTTCAGCAACTTGCCATCTACTCCGTATATTCTAAGTACTTTCCAC
Organism: Paralithodes platypus; assembly: GCA_032716605.1. NCBI lineage: Eukaryota > Metazoa > Arthropoda > Malacostraca > Decapoda > Lithodidae > Paralithodes > Paralithodes platypus. The sequence goes on along the minus strand of CM064500.1, from coordinate 4,307,979 downwards.
AAACCTTCTCTATCCACTCTGTCATAGGCCTTCTCCAAGTCCATAAAGGCAACATACACCTTTTGTTTCTTCTCCAGATATTTCTCCACAACACAATTCAGGGTAAAAATCTGATCTACACATCCTCTTCCCTTCCTAAAACCTCCCTGCTCGTCGCCTATCCATTTCTCCGTTCTCACTCTCACTCTCTCAATCACTACCCTACTGTATACCTTCCCTACTACGCTTAGAAGACATATTCCTCGGTGGTTACCACACACTCCTCTTTCCCCTTTGCCCTTATATAGGGGGACTATTATGCCAGTCTTCCAGTCATCGGGTGCACTCCCCTTCTCCCATGCTAGTTTGCACATTTTCCATACCCATTCGATCACTATCTCACCACCATACCTCAACATTTCCCCACACACTCCATCTGTTCCTGGTGCTTTCCCCAACTTCACTCTTTTCATGGCTTCCCACACTTCTGACCTCCTGATCCCCACCTCCTCCTCCACTACTTCTCTTCTTCTCCCTCCCATACCATATCCAGCTATGTTTGCTGGCTCTTCATTCCTTACATTTAGCAACTCATTGAAGTACTCCCTCCATCTTTCGACTCTCTCTTGCTTCTCGGCTAGCATTCTCCCATTCTTATCTTTCACACCCTTACTGTTTCCCTTGCTACCTTCCCTAACTTTCTTGACTTCTTTCCAGAACAGTTTCTTACTCTCCCTCCATTTTACACTCAGATTCCTTCCAAATTCCTCATCTACTCTTCTACTTTCCTTCACTCACTACTCTCTTCACCACCCTCTTACTCTCCACGTACCATGCTCGTTTCTGTCTCTCGAAATAAACCTTCATATCCCCCAGGGGGTAAGGGGGCCTTCATCTAATGTTGGAGGAAAAAAAGAATATGACTCGCGCATCCTACTGCATGTCGTAGAAGGCAACTAATAAGAGGGGATGGCGATAGACTTGTGGACCAACAGCCATTATTATACAATAAAGTCTTTATCTTAACACTATCTTGGTATGGCACTGCCGAGGCTGGTGGGGTGTGGATAGGTGCCACAGGGGACTGAGTCTTACCTGGGCGCTGTTTGGCACCACACCTGTATCGCAACAGTGTATAGGTTTGACTCCTGCAAGGAGATAAAGAAAACCTAATATTTAGTAGTGGCCCCGTAATCATTGACGATTATGCCTATTACATAAGGCCTCTTCAAACGCTCATTTACCGTAGTTTGAATCTACCGCGCAGAGCATAAAAAATTTGAGGAGCCTTCATCATGAGCGCATGCAACTTCACTCATGGTTCTGTCATTATGAAATTGGGTTCTCACTACGAAAAAACTTCGTAACAAATAATAAATAAAAAGAAAATAAGAATAACTATTCATAAGCTTTCCATATACTCGTGGATGTACTTGTGTGGATATTTGACCAGACGCTGACTTCAGGCGTCATACTTCCTTCTTCACTGACATATCAAGTAAACCAAAATCCTTAATACATCAACGAATGGGAAGGGGATGGTCGGGAGGGCCCCAGTCGTCAATGATTACGGGGCCATTACTAAATATTAGGTTTTCTTTATCTCCTTGCAGGAGTCAAACCTATAATTTATTAGTGGCCCCTCCATCATTGACGATTATGCCTGATATCTAAGACTGGAGGGGGACATTCGTAATCATACTTGTTACTTACTTGTTACTTGGTGTGGAGTTTCTCAGCCGCGCTCCGTCACTAGATGTGACGCTCGTCGCAGCTGCCCTTTAAACCATCTAGCACTTGTAGTCTTGTCTCACAGTGCCATCTTCTAAGTCATAACACTCCTTGAACAAATGTGTCTTTAGTGACTTTTTAAAGGCCTTTATGTTCGCACACCTTTTCACATTAACTGGTAGATTATTATAAAGTCTCGGTGCACTCTTTTCGAAGGCCCTAAATCCAAATTCATGATTGCACCGTGGCTCATTCAATTGATGCAGCACGTTGCCATGTCTCAGCATCATATCAGTGCCAACATTGATCATATCATAACTCTAGCAAAAGCAGATAATCAAACCACATAGTATTCTTACTTTGTAAAAAATATATATTTTTGCGTATAAACTTTATACAGCATATATATTCAAAAAGGGGTACAAGCAGGAGCGTGCTTCGAAGAAGCCTGCTTGATTAAAAAGGGTTAACTCTGAGACTCTGTACACAGATCTGCTAGTTAAGAAGGCACCCCACTTAACCCTCCAGCCCCGGCTACGCATTACATAAATATTCCCCAAAACCCGGGTGTTTTGGCCAAAAAACGTCTAGGCTAGGCTACCGTATATTTGTTATTCTGACTACTTCCCGCATCCCCAAGCGTAGCTGTGTTATTTACCTGTAGAATGGCGTTAAGTAGAGCTCTCTAAGTCAACTGGTTGAGTTGTGATGATGATTTCATTGGAGATAACTTTATGGCAAAAACAGCCACTTTACACTACTTTTCGATACTTAACAACAACATACAGGCACACACGAACAAGCGACGCTCTCCTTCTTGTGGCCGGAGATGCGGGGCGTCGGTCCAGCCGGCTGTTGTTTACATGCGTCGGATCGACGCCTCGCACACCAAGCTCACAGGCTTTGACCTCATGGGTGTTTAAGAGCCCTTCCGGGTAGCTCGTGTATGCTTTTTTATGGGCGTTCAAGAGCCCTTCCGGGAACAGAGGGTTAAAGTAAGTGGTGAAAAATAAAAACTTATAAGTCTACATGTGCACATATAAACCCCATTAAACTAGTGGATATATTCCTAAAAATATACCCAAACATAAAATGAACTCTTGTACTTTCGCAGAAGTACTGAACTCTTGTACTTATGCAGAAGTACTTACATCAAAAATAAAATTCGTAGTCGCAACTACTGAGATTTTCTTAAATTAAATTGCTTCACAGCCAAAACTACTTACAACAAGAATTGTTGTTTTACTACTATTGTACTTTAGCACAATTTCCTGTAATGCATACTACAGAGAAATTTTATATCACAACACCTACATACAGTATCACAGCTCGTATGCTCCGTACACATACTCCGGCGGGGTCTAGGGTGTCCTATGTTACACTGACTGCACCCCCCCCCCCCCCCCTCTTTTCTTAACCTAAACAATAAGTGACTGAGAGGCCACCTACACCCTCTGCCTTGAAGCTATACATGGCATGGAAGGTCTGTCTAGAGCTACTGAAAGGTATCGAGTCAAAAACGTATGATTAGAGGACCATAGGTGCGTGGACGCTATGTCCTCAACAGAAAAATTCTTAAGGAAACGCAAAGAGGCCGCCCATTTGCGTAAATCGTGGGCTCTTCCCACGACGGCGGGATTACTCTCTTTAATGACTTCGACTAGGAGAGAAGCCAGTTTACGTTTCATTAAGCGTTTGCCCGTACTTGCTACCCATAAAGCACCCTGTTGATTCAGAGGTGCTACTCTCAAATATTTGGTTAGAGCTTGCACTGGGCATAAATTATGGTGCACTTTTCCCCTTTTCAACGCCGGCACCGTGAACTCTGAAAATACGTGTTCACTGTGTTAATTTTTGGCGATGAACCCTGGGGAAGGTGCAATGTGAATACATTCATTGAGCCTACCAAACCTTATGCAATTAGATGTGTTGCTCATGCCGCCAGCTCAGATACCCTGTTCGCGGTAGCCAAAGCCATAACGAATACTGCCCTTTTTAAAAGTAAGTCAAAATCTGCAGTATTTTGGTACAGACGGGAATGAAGTAAAGACAACGCTTTGTCCAGAGACCAGGTAGGCATGAGCTGACGGGGAGGTGGGCGGAGTTTAAAACATGCTCTCATGAAACCTGTTTCTTCCGCTAGTGGTATGGTTAGGCCTGTAAGGTCAAAGAATGGCATTCTAATAGCTGTTAAGTGATTTTTTAACGTTACTACAGATAGACGTTTCTGCTCGAACAGATAGTTTAAATAATGAAAAATCAAAGCCACCGAAGGTACGGTTTGTTCTGTTCTAAGTATCCAAGACGTAAAGGACTGCCAGTGCGATTGATACTGTCTCTTTGTAGATTGGGTATATTGATTCATGAATTTATCGGTCATGTTTCTACCATACGGTGTTAGCCACTTGGCCTCCTGAATGTCCATAATGCAAAAGTCAGCGAGGTCTCTAGGTTGCCAATCGTGTCTAAGTGGAAATACCCGACCGGGAGCGACACCGGGTTCGGGCACCACGTTTTCAATTGCTGGTACCACAACTGCGCCGGCCACAGGGGCGCGATTAGCGAGACTACGTCCCGATAATCCTGTAGTTTGTTTACTACGTGGCACCTTAGAGAAGCGCCTGGCGGCGGACACAGATAAACGGAACTCCACCTGTTCCAGTCCGTCACCAGTGCGTCGGGTCCTCCCGCCGGCGTTATTGTCCGGCGGGTGAGGTACAGCGGGAGTTTGTGAGTCTCCTCGGACGCAAACAGATCCACTTGTGGACGGTAAGGCTCCGCAATCATTTGGTCGAAAATGTTTTGCTTGAGCGCCCATTCTACTGTTGTGCTCTGTCTCCGAGACAGAGCGTCTGCCCAGACGTTTGCTACGCCTGGGAGATAAGATGCGTGAAGATGAATGTTCAGCTTGTCGGCTAGAACAAAAATCTTTTCTGACACGTTTAGCAACCTCCGAGATCTCGTTGACCCTTGTTTCTGAATACAGTGAACCGAATTCAGATTGTCCATCCTGAAGGCCACCGATTTGTCCCGTAAAGTAGAGCCGTGAGCCTGAAGGAAATACAAGGGGACTAGTAACTCTTTGACATTGATGTGGGAGGTTTCTGAATGGGACCAAAGCCCTTGACCCTGGTGCCCGTGGTTTGACTGAAAGCCCCAACCTATCGTTTCTGACGCATCCGTGTCTACCCATACCGTCGGCGGAGGAGAGGTCCATGACATGACCGTGTGCAATGTTTCCCTCTTCGCCCAGACTGCTAGTAAGCTGTGTATTAATTTTGGGATGGGCCATAACGTTTCCGCCGGCAATAGTGGAAAAAATTTGTTGCCCTCCAATATTAAACGTTTGACTTTCAACCGGCCCAACTTTACAGTTAGTTGAATCCAGTTGAGAGAGCCGACCAGAGATTCCCAGACTCTCCGTGTCGTAGTCAGACTGTGAAGGAACATAAACAGTTTCTTGCGAAACCTGTTCCGATTGTCCACACTCTGCCTCAGAGTGAGAGCAGCTGTGTCCCAGACCAGCCCTATCCACTGAACCACTCGTGAGGGAACAAGGTTTGACTTTACCGGGTTTACCTTGAATCCTAGAGATTTTACATGATTTAATGTTATGTTGACATGATTGATGCATAACTGTTCTGTCTCTGCCACCACCAGCCAGTCGTCTAGATACCACAAAATCCTGATCCCTTGTTCTAACAAGGGCATCAGGGCTTGCCGGACTAATTTCGTGAATAAGCGAGGTGCTAGGTTCAATCCGAACGGCATCCTCTGAAAGACATAAGTCTGATGCATTATTCGTAAGGCCAGAAATCGTTGAAACCGTTTGTTTACCGGGACGTGCCAATACGCATGTCAGGTCTAAAGAACACATCCACCCTCCCGGCGGAAGGGTTAGCCTGATTTGATTCACTGTCAGCATCCGGAAGGAAACATTGTGAATGTGGAGGTTCAGATAAGACAGGTCTACGACCGGCCTCATCTGAACACTGTCCCTTTTGGGCACTAGAAAAAGTTTGGACGTAAATACTGGGTAATTTTGAGGGACCGGGATGATGACATTCTTGGCGATCATCTCTTGGATCAGTGACTCCACCTCTAATGAAACAAAAGTTGCCTTTGTCGGCTGACGTAAGCGAGGTCGCCGGAGCCACTGCCAGGTGATGCCTTTGCGTGCTACCATCCTCGCCCATGTGTTTAATGGCCATGCGCGATGACACGCCCGGAACGACCCAGTTAGCAGACAAGGGTTCGCCGGCTGGACTACCCTCTGATCCACCCGCATTAAGACTGGCCCTGGGAGTGAGAGAGACCCTAGTTTTTTGGTGGTGGTGGTGGTGTATGTTTAGATGACTGGCCGGGTTTGGCAGGAGACGGGCCCTGGCCCGGTCGTTGATACTTCTGTCCTTTATGATTACCTGAAAACTTTCCTTGCTTGTATCTGTACTGAGCCTGACCTTGGGTGGAAGAGGATTTAGGCAGATGAAAAGGCTTTGCCCCACCAGGCTGAGCTTTTGCGACTGGTTTGGGCTTGGAAAAATTGAAAGCAGGTTTCTTAGATGGGGCGGGACTGTGCTTAAAGGCCTGAGCCATGTTGAACACTGTTCTCCACACATCCGGGGACATTAAAGAGGCAGTTAGAACAGGGGACATTACCACTTGATTTGCAATCCTATCCGGGAGCTTTCTCACGAGAGACATCCTTAGATCTTGTCTTGCCCGCACCGCCTCTAGCAAGGCTGTACGGAGATCTCCCAGTGACTGTATAGAAGTCTGGAGTAGCAAGCGTCTAGACAGTTCGATAGCCTTTCGGACTTCCGCATCCGCGATTGCCTGAGCAGATCTTAGCATTGACTTCGCTACCTGTTGTGTGACAATATACTGGGAAAACGGTCTATATGCCTTCCCCCGTAGCCTAAACTCCCGGTCTAGGTGAGCTGTGGAAGGTGTAGAAAAGGGATCTTTAAGCTCGCATAGATTAATTTTAGGGGCAGCTAAAAATGCAAATAAAGCAGAGCAGAGAGAACCAAGAATGGCTTTCTTGTGGAATTTGGTGCGAAGATTTAGAGGTAAAAGTTGTTGCAAAGTTCTGAGCCTCCACTTCCCATTCCACCCAAGGTCCCGGACCCAACTGCTCCACCTTCAAAACTGGATTTGCGGCTGTGTCTGTGAACGTCTTTAAACCTAACTCTGGTGAGAGCTGACAGTGCTTTTATATCATTGAAACCGTCATGCTTGGTCCAGTCCGAAAACAGTTTTGAAGCTGACGCAGGGGGTAGGGCAGGTGTAGAAGTATACACAAAATAATCATGGTGATAATAGTTAGGAATGGCCTTAATATTACAAGTACATTTCCTAGAATATCTAAAGCACGTAATTTCCTAGATTTATTCCCTTGGATTACCCACTCACGTGGTACCGGAAGCTCCCCTGACATAGTGGATTGTGCTACCTCTGGCTTTGCTGGTAACAATGTTACCCATGACTCATCCGGCCCGTATAAGAGGGGCATAGCTCCCTTTCTGATCGGGGCTTAGTCTAAAGGGGGAGGATTTACATCTGCTACTACTCTCACATTGGAAGTAGTCAGTGCTGCCAAAGTTGGCCTAGTAACAATAGTAGGTGATACAAGGGGAGGGAGCAGAATTTGTGTCAAAGCAATGGAAGTAGCCAGAGGTCGGACATTCGATGCTGTCGTGGAAGCTCCCAAACCAACTGTAGGAGTCTCCGGCTGCTGGCCAAAAAACTTAGTTAGTGCATTCGCTAGTAACCCATTAATTTCATCAGCTGTGACAAATTTAGCAGAGGATGAACTATGTGGCGAATCATTCCTACTCTGAGAGTCGTCTATCAATGAACCTGACTCTTGAACCTCCATCTCAGAAATTATAGAACCCTCATCCCTTTCCTCCGGCCTCTCATGAGAGGATTCCGCCGAAGCCGGGACCCCCTCATGCTGCCATGTTAAGTCCGGGATGGACGATGGGATCTCAGCGTCCCGGTGGACGTCTGCCACTACCTGTGTTGCCTGAGAAGGATGTGAGCCGTCACTCCATGGCCGGGAGTACCTCCAAACTCCCCGGTCTTGGCCGGAACTCACTTGTGAGCTAGGTACCACACCAATTACTGAGCCCTCACTCGAGCCCTCTAGAGGGTTATCACTTCTGGGAGAACTCTCTAAACCTAAAGCTGGTACATGTGAACTGGGAATAATATTTGGTGACAACCTGTCCGCTGGTATATCCCCCACCACAGTCTCTGACTCCACTCCCGACCTGTCAGATTGGACATGAGACATGTCGGGAGTAGAGGCAGAAAGCGAGGTACGAGGCTCCGGCGAACGCCGGGAGGCCTTTCGTACATAAGTATCCTTTTTTGAAGACTTGTGACTTCGCCATGACTTTGATTTCACACTAGGACTGTCCTTGGTCTTCTCCTCCTTACTCTTCTTCCTCGAAGGTGAAGTAGAGTGACTATGTGTCTGCTGTCGGAGGGGAGACCTTGACCTGGACCTCGATCTTGACTTGGAAGCTGTCGCCTCGAGATCTCTTAGATGTGCCGGGGGAGGGAAGAAGCACTTTACCCTGCCCAGTCTCTGCCGACTTACGCACATTTACTCTATTTTTAGAAGGGGGACGTTTAAGTGGGGGATGCTGAACAATCAATCGTTCCCACAAAACTACGTTATCACACTGAAGAGCTTTATGAGCCACTGAAGTAGCATAAGTAGTTAGGAGTTGTTTGACCTCGCGCAATGCAACCGCCGCGGCCTGATTATCGTGCTGTAATACTTTGACACTTAATTGACTACAAAAAGCACAATTCTTCGTCACCCACAAACCCCTTGACCGGTCCAAGCATTTGACGCATCGGATGCACAGTGTATGCGTAAAAATAGGGATCCCTGAACAGGCGGGTGTTAAGTACAGAGCAAAAACAGGGTCTAGTGTAGCCATGACAGAGACTGGAGAAAAGCTAACCCACCCCCGGGCCTCTCCTGGTCCTCTGTTGACCCGCCGGAACTCCGCCATGGAAAAAAAACAATTTCCAGGAATTAATGCTCATAAGGTTACCCCAAAATGTTCTAACACAAGTGTTACTGAACCGCCGGGCAACGAGACGTAATACACCACTATTACCTCTCGTTACCCTGTAGGTTCATATGTAAAGATTTTAGAATATCTTTACTTGTCCAAAAGATTTAAGAATATCCTCTGACGTGATATAAAGACGAGCATATCTTTATAAATGACGCAGTCTTCCCAGTGATATTTTGTTCACCGGAAACCCATATTAAGACGCCGGCCTCCTTATAATATCGCAGTTAAAAAGGGTAAGCCTATCTTAATCTTTAGATCTGACTTCTCTCGAAGCCTTCATAGATTGCCGTAATTTGAAGGCCCCGATACCCAATTGTATTCCTCAATTGTCTGGCCAACCCTACCGAATTGCAAATCCGTTAATCCCACCCTCCCAAGGTTCAACCGCCGGGTGTGGAATTAATTTAATGTTAACCCCAATTGTTCCTATCCCCACTTCTTTGCAAAAGATCGCCGGGGTGGAAAGACCAATCAAACAAAACAGCCCAGTTTTTCAATGGCTTTGCAAAAACTGGGAAAAACCATAGTCAACAGGTGTCCGCATGAACACCTAGTTAAACGGGTATAGCCATCCCGCCGGGAAACACAGTAAGCCTGAACACAGGCTCCACTACAGAGACGCAGTTCCTGGAGAGCCATCAAGCCACCACTCGCCGGGGGAAACTAGCCTATTTTAACCACGCGTGATTAAAACTCGGCAACCAGCCGGATTTTCTCGGTGCAATCGAGAAAACCCGCCGGAAAAGGCAACCCACACAAACCAGACGCAATCTGATAAACACAAATAGTCCCTGGATTAAGCCAAAACACAACTAATCCAGGACACACATGACACAGTAGTACATATTTATACAATAAATCAATAACACTTGTACATGTAAAAAGCTACGAGAGGCTGGCTAGGCCTAAGCAGACGGTAATATCACTTAAACACGTCGTAATATAAACAAAAAGCACTGTATCATATCACAACAGGAACAGCCGCCATCACCACATCGTAGAAAAAATCCCGGAGAGGGATGCACTGACTCGGGACCTAGAAAAAACTTCACTAAGTGAAGAAAAATACGCTAGGAACGTCAGTAAACAAACAAAAAAGGCAACTTCATCAGAAAGATAAAAAGAAGCCTGATAACGCGTAGTTAAAGCCAACTAAATAACTAGGCTAGCTAGCCGCGAAAAACGTTTCACGCGTCCACCACGGGACCACGAGGGTACACCCGAAATAGGCGTCCCAAACACACGACCCAAATACACTGAACTGCGGGAAACCCGCCCATGACACTCCTGCTACGCATATCCTAACCTTACTCGATACATCCCAGAGTAAACAAATGAGAAAAAACTCACTAGGGACGCAGCAAATGCGAAATCAGCGGAGCGTGGGGAGACACGTCAGGGCAGGTTGAGCGCAGAGCAGAGAAGAAGGAAGTATGACGCCTGAAGTCAGCGTCTGGTCAAATATCCACACAAGTACAGCCACGAGTATATGGAAAGCTTATGAATAGTTATTCTTATTTTCTTTTTATTTATTATTTGTTACAAAGTTTTTTCGTAGTGAGAACCCAATTTCATAATGACAGAACCATGAGGTTGCGTGCACTCATGACGAAGGCTCCTCAAATTTATTATGCTCTGCGCGGTAGATTCAAACTACGGTAAATGAGCGTTTGAAGAGGAGGCCTTATGTAATAGGCATAATCGTCAATGATGGAGGGGCCACTAATAAATTTTGCATGTTGGAGCAGTGTTGAGGCAGGACTTTATTGTTCTATAGTCCAAATTGCCTAATATACAGTAGAGTCTTGTTATGGTGCTGTCTTTTTGTAACACTGTTAAGGCTGGTGTGGTTGCAGATACTGCAGGGGGACTCTGTTCAGTCTTGCTGAGGCACAGTTAGCACTATACCAACATCAGTCACTTGGTGGGGCAGTGCTGTAGCAGGACTTTATTGTACTACAGTACACTCCAACTACTGAAAGGCAACCCCGTCTGAGCCGTTACAATGCCTGTAATGGAAAATTACGTTAAACCATTGTATGTATGTATGCATGTACTGTATGTAATCGTCACAAACTGACAATCGCGATCCTTCCCCTGTCACCGTATTTAAACCGCCTGTTAAAATTCAAACCAGTTCAAAAGTGTGCAAGTCATTTATGCAAACACAAACTCACCCCCCCCCCCCCCCCCACATGTTCTCACTACCCGTTCCTTGCCACTTCATACTCCTGATGTAACTCCTACCCAATCTCCTATCTTTTCAGCCTTAATTCAGCATCATACTCCCTCGTTACCCTCCAAATTGCCCCCTTCCATTGCCAAATCCTCCTCTCAAATGCTGCAAACTCTAAAGCCATGACTAATTATCTTCTTCCTCTCACTGTACCATCTACTTCATCTACTAAAACACCCATAACATCTTCCAAATCCACTACAACTTCTTCTTCAACTATTCAACCTGCAACATCCCCTTCTAATGCACAACGACCGTTCAAAACTACCATTCCTCCCAAGAAAACACTACTCCCTAAATGCACCCTAGCACCTCCCTCCACCACCTCTCAAAATCCCCTCCCCATTACCCAATCTACAGCACCCCGCAGTGATTAAGACAGAAGTTTATCCTCTCAAGACGCACTACCACCCAACCCTTTACCTCTCTTTCCGCACCTCAGCCAACAGTGCCTCATACTACCCCTTCAACCTTGGCGATGGGCTGGTCTATCAGAGTGAGACCTGAGCGATCTCTGCCATACCCATAGCTTACTCTGACTGTTCCTTTTACTTATATATTTTCTAAATCTCAAGTGACGGCGTCTCTTCCGTGGATTGACCTCCCAATCTACCAAGATTGGAAGCTAAAGCGTCACATTATTCCTTTGCCCCTCAACTTTCTCTTCATAATTGCTGAGGGGCACAGGGCCCTGGGTGGGGCTTTGGTTTCCCGGGCGTTTACGCACCCTCTCAGCTCCCCGCCATGGAGTGGCTTCGGTCACCCAGGCTTTATTGTGGTCGGCAGGGAGGGTTCTGTGGGGGCGCTCGTTTATGGCCTTGGCCTTACTCGGGGCCTTGGGGCTGTTCGGCCAGGCAGCTTGGGGAACAACAACAACAACAACAACAACAACCCCTTCAACCTCTCCTCTTCGCCTCATGTTACCTACCTCCCCACCTATTGTTCAACCTTCTCTTCCCACACGACTTGCTCCTCCTGCTCAATTTTACCCTTCTAGTCAATCTCAAACCTCTACTAAACTTTAATCATCCACTTCCAAGCCGCGCATCTTACATCCGACAACTACTCCCCCTTCCACCATCTCTCAACCCTCAACCTCTCGCGTCCCTTCGTCTTCTAACCGTCCTATTTTAACACCAACCTCACCCTCTCTCAACTTCTCAAGTTCTTCAACCTCAACCCTCTACTTCTACACGTCATGCAACACCCTCACCACCACCTTCCATCCCTGTTCCACCCACAATATCTCCACAATCATCGAATTCATCCACTCAAACCACTTCTCCACCCACTATTATTACTAAATCAGGCTGTATATCCAAATCCCCTCTGAGATTTATCCCTCCTTACGCAAAACCTTCCAAAACTCAAACACCTCTCCAACCCCCTCCATTTCTTCTAAATCACTGCACTCTCCTCCTTCAACATACACAAATTCTAATTTACCCAAACACAACTTCCCCAGATCGCTACCTTTCCGTCCGCATGCACTCACAAAAGCGCCCATCCCTCAGAAACCCTCTTTTCCCATGATGACAGAGTGCACCTGTCTAAGGCTGCGATGTGGGCACCATCCAGCCCTTTTGAGTTATCAGAAAAGGCTGGATGACTCCGTCCAGGACATCTGTCCGGGTTGTAACACACCACCACGCACATTATGGAAGACTGCATAACACACAACCACTTACACCAACAACACAACACACACTCCTTGAGAACTTTGTGGGAAAACCTGGTCGCAGTCAAGGCTTTCCTTAGGAGCTCGGGGCTGTTCGGCCAGTCAGCCTAGGGAACTACTGCTACTCTGTCATCGGCTTTCTTCAAATCCATAAAGGCAGCATACAACTTTTGTCACTTAAATACATAATATATAAATAAACAGTGATAATAATTATCCACTTGACTGTTTTATAGTAATATCTAAATTTGATTCATAAACACAACTGTACTGTAACAAACTTTTATTCAAATAACATCCTCATTATCAATGTAGACTATAACAATATAAAAACAATCAACATGAAGAGAATCACCAAAATACAAATGAACAACATATTTATTAATGGTACCATAAATAAATATGTTGTTAATTTAAACCAGTATCACACAAGCACTGTCGCCGTGGATGTATCGGTATCCCAGTCAAAAAGTAGCTAAAAATTAGTTTACTATCCGATTACTTTCACTTTCATTTTGTACCTTGGAGTTTCTTATAATGTACAGTTCAATTCAATACAAGAATAAACAGCAACATCAATGTAAAAACTTGTAGCGGCTTCAAGGCTCCGATACTTGTAGCCGATATAAACTTGTAGCGGCTTCAAGGCTCCGATACATGTAGCCGATATAAACTTGTAGCGGCTTCAAGGCTCCGATACATGTAGCCGATATAAACTTGTAGCGGCTTCAAGGCTCCGATACTTGTAGCCGATATAAACTTGTAGCGGCTTCAAGGCTCCGATACATGTAGCCGATATAAACTTGTAGCGGCTTCAAGGCTCCGATACATGTAGCCGATATAAACTTGTAGCGGCTTCAAGGCTCCGATACATGTAGCCGATATAAACTTGTAGCGGCTTCAAGGCTCCGATACATGTAGCCGATATAAAATTGTTCACGTGGCACCGGCTTTATACTCTGATGATCCTCTTCCTCCTACCCCTACCAATGCCCCAATATCCCATGAAATAATAATCATAAATATGCTAGTCAATATACCAGCAGTATATACAGTATACCACAACTTGAAAAGTAATAGTTACTAATATTAACGTAAACACTTGAAGGGGAAGTATTTGCTGTTATTTCTGAACCCTCTTCTCCTCCATGTATAGCCCCAATACTTTTCAAATTTTAAGACTTTCGCTCTATTCTTTTATCTATATTAATACCTTTTGTGCCATTTAGGTGTCAATTTTACCCTGGCGACTGATAACGAGCCTGTAATTTAGGAAGAACCGAAGGGTATGTCTTTGGAATCTGTTTTTAAGCTTGATAGAGGTCTAGGGAGCAAACTAAAACAAACATATATACCAGTAATAATATGAAATCAATATTTAAATAAAATAACGTCCCCTTAACCTCTAAAGCGCGATAGGCCTCACAGAAGTATCTGTATAGTGTACGCGATAGACCTCACGGAAGACAGCCCATGAAAATATACCCAAAAACACCCCATGGGCACTCAAATGGAAGCAATATGTGATTAGGTAGTATAATCACTCCAGTACTTCCTTCCTCTCCCCTATATGTGTTCCAACCCCCCATTCCCACCTTCAATTATTGGCTAATATTCCTCTTGTTTTCGTGATTCCTCCCTTTCTGCGCACAAAATATGGTGAGTAACACTCCCTCCTCCCCTTCACATCCGCGAGAGAGAGCTGCAGGGCCAGTGTGCCTCAAGCACTCTTAGCAAGCAGACGTATGATGCACACTCCCTCTCGCCACCATCCATCCCCTCCTGCCACACATATACTTTTTTCACTAGAAATTTGCTGTTTACACATGGCCCTGTACAGGACACCAAGTACGTGAGTGAGGACCTGCTTTGGCAAAACCAGTACATTTGAAGTGCAAGAGGGCTTATATCAGGGTTCTGCCCTGAGCCCACTGCTGTTTATCATACTGTTGGATTACATCAGCAGTGTCCAATGGAAAGAGGACAAAAGGATATATACGCCGACGACATCGCATTGGGAACCAACACAGCAGAGGAACTACAGCAAGCAATAGAAATGTGGTACAATCAACTGGAAGCACATGGCATGCGGATGAGCAAGGGGAAGACGGAAGTAATGAAGGTCTCAAGAGAACAGCTAGTTCCACTACTGCAGATTGCAGTGGACAGACAACAACTGAAGCAAACAAAAGCGTTCAGATACCTAGGAAGCTGGGTACAAGAGAGTGGAAACCTGGACAGGGAAGTGCAAGCAAGACTGCAGGGGACAGGAATTGCATGGAGGAATGTGAGTGGAGTAATCCATGACAGACGGATGCCGATGAGGCTGAAGGCACAGGTGTACAAGACCATGGTAAGACCTGTGCTTCTCTATGGGGCAGAGACTTGGGCAGTGAAATAAGAGCATGTGAAGACACTGGAAGTGGGGAAGATGAGATGTCTGCGAGCGATCAGAGGAGTGACAATACGGGAGAGAATGAGAAATGAAGATATAAGACAGGAAGTGAAGGCCACGGAATTGAGAGAGAAGATAAGAGAAAGCAGACTGAGGTGGTACGGACACGTGAAGAGGAAAGAAGAGGACGATTTAGTAAGATGGTCAGCTGAGCGCGGGGAGATGGGTGCAAGGAAGAGAGGACGACCGAGAAAGCGATGGATGGATTGTGTGCGAGATGATGACCGAGTGATTGATCTGAACAGAGTTGGTGACAGAGGAGAGTGGAGAGCGGTGTCGAGACGACCCGACCCTCCTTGAGGAGACAAACGGGGTGATGATGATGATGACGACACATATTTTCTGGTCTTCACTGTTTATATGTTCATCATATAAATAAAATAAATGCACATGGAGAAGAAATAATGCTTTATATGGTAAATATTACAAATTCTGTCGGAATCAAAGTTTTTTTTTCCGCATTAACGTGGCACTTTTAACCCACGAAATACAGGGGGGCCTCATATGATCCCGATCGCTATGTCCGGGGCCCTTTTGGTACAAGCAAACTTCATAATTCAGTAACTACTGATTGAGATGCCCTAGAGCAGTCAATTGTTTTGCAAATTGTACTTTTTGTTGTCTATAGAATGCCGTTGAGATGACATTGATACGACGCGTGGTTGCCGTGCTATGACGATTTTAGCGGCGATTTTTACCCGCGCATTTTGCCTCATATGAGGCCTCCCGGATTCCTGCCAATATTTTGTTTTGCCTCATATGAGGCCTCCCGGATTCCGAGGGTTAAACACCTGAATTGTGCGCTCCTCGGGTTAATATGCTCAATAAACTGGGACACTTATTTTTGTTATTCTGTAAATAAACTTGACATGAGTATCAACAATCCAGGTGGCACACCGGGGCAATGTTGTTTACACATGAGTTGAGTGTCAAAATGTATATAGGATACATATACAAGTCTCATTGCTTTGATCATTTAACCCTTCTTTAGCGGGGCCCGACTTAAGTCCGTATCTAAAAATCTGGACTATGTGGCGGGGCCTGACTTAAGTCTGTGTGCAATTTTGGCGCAATATTGGCTCTGAGAGTGAGACGAACGACGGGAGGAGCGTAGGTTACCTCATGGCCGCTCGCCACGGCCGCCGTGGGTCTACTGACATGTACTCCACACACATCCACCCTCCCTCCCTCGCTACACACGTAATTATGTAACGAAATGACCGTATTTTAGCGATTTTGCCCTTCGGTTGCACGATCGTTGCAAGACAACCAGTGATCGTAGAAGGATGGTTCTGGTGTCATTGGAAAGCTCAATTTATGCCTTTTCAGGGATACATAATTGTATTACGCTCTGGCTCTTGTTTATGCATGAAAAAGAGCACGGAAACAACACCATTTATGGTAAACAAAAAAACACTGGGCGGCACGGTGAAATATACTCCACCAGCCGCTCTTTGAGTGTTAAGGGGGTAGTGCTTGTTTTTTTGGTCTATTTATATATTTTTCAATTAATTTTGAGTTTCCTCGCTAGATCTCCATCAACCTTTAACCCCTTCCCGGCGGGAGCCGTCACATGACGGGCACCAAAATCCGCTTACTATGTGTCCTGGGAGTGAGGCAAGCGATTGCATGCAGTGCGGGACCCCTACTTCCGTCGCCCACCATAGCTGAGCGAGCACTGACATAACTTAGAGCCGTCAGCTACATAAATGTAGCATTACACTGAGCAAAAACAGCTCAAAACCGCTCATTTTTAGCGGTTTTGGCCGACCTTTGCAGGATAACTAGACGTACAGAGATGATTCAGGTGTCATTGGAAAGCTCAATTAATGTACTGTACTGTACTTTAAATGGCTCTTGTTTATGTATGAAAATGTGCAGCGAATGAAGGTCAATTAGGGTCAAAATGTGCAGGGAATGAAGGTCAATTAGGGTCAAAATGTGCAGGGAATGAAGGTCAATTAGGGTCAAAATCCCCGCAGGTAAAGAGTTAAGTTAGACCAACTTTCAAGATAAATTTCTACATTCTTCGGTAGAAAAATGTCCCGGCCTAAGGTCGAATCCCTCCTAAAAATACAGGCACGCAATCGCTCGCCAGGATAAAATCGACACCATGAAAGGTCTTGATATTGATAAAGAAATGGGACAAAAGGTCTTAAAATCTCCAAACTAATGAAGTGAAACGAGGAATGTATATAAGGACGCACCTTAGATCAAATGGGGCTACATGAGGAGTGCCAGTATGGAGTGTCAGTATGGGGTGCCAGTATGGAGTGCCAGTACGGAGTGCCAGTATGGAGTAAACTGTACATACCGGTACTGTATATTGCCTTTCACTAACTAACTTGCCCATCACCGGAAAAATAACAAAATCAGAAAAGACTGGAAATGTTATACCCTATGCATTATAGGTACCAGGTAGGCCAGATATCTCCACCAGTTACCTATATACATTATAGGTACCAGGTAGGCCAGATATCTCCACCAGTTACCTATATACATTATAGGTACCAGGTAGGCCAGATATCTCCACCAGTTACCTATATACAGTACCGTACCGGGTTACTCTAAACACACTGGAGTAATCAAGTCAATATCTATACCATTTGGTAAGAGTCAACCAGGGAATAGCTGTGGAAGTTTACACCCCATTTGCTCTAGCCTTTTTGTTTAGCTATAAGAGGTTAGTGGTCAAGATTTGTGGCCTAGTTATAATGCATAGACTAAATGATTTACTACTAAATTAACTTACCCACCACCGTACACGACAATAATGCCACAGGAATGATTGATACTTTTATACCCCAAACCACAACGGATTCTCAGGTAAAACAACTAAATCTACTACAGTATAACCAATCCTCAAGTACGGTACACTCTAGGACATGTATCGTGGCACATACCCCATAGCTGGGGGTGGCCAACTTGAGACAGAGACGTAACAGAAACAACATTTAAAGTTCCAATTCTTAGGGTCCCAGATCATTTTCGCGTTCCGTCGCCCCTTTGTCTCGTCTAGTAGGAGAATTTTACAAGGGGAGGAGGATTCCTAGCCTCCCGCCCCCAGAAGGAAAACTAGAACAGTAAAAGAGACAGACAGAAATGGCTAAGGTTGGGTAGAGGATGCCAAACCTCACTCTAGCATCAAATCTTCTCATAAATTCTTTACCTAACGGTACCTGTAATATTTAAATTTTGGAGGTTCATTTTGCTTTTTGAGGGTTTACATTGGGCCAGGATTTGTCTTAGAGTGTACGGAGGAATAAGGTATGCAATATCCCTTATTTTGTGTATATATAGGTAAGTACTCATATCTCTCCTCTTACTACCTCTTATCATAAACGATCAATTGTCCATTTTACTACAATCCAAGCCATAAATGTAGTTCTCGCATAGTTTATTTCCAAGGCAAGAGGCTGCCTCCTAAATAAACCAAGCGTGGAACACAAGTCATCAAAAGATATTTTCATTTCAAAACATTAAAATTTACCAAAAATATAATTCAATTTTCTTCAATTCAAAACATTAAAATTTACCAAAAATATAATTCAATTTTCTTCAATTCAAAACATTAAAATTTACCAAAGATATAATCTATTTTAATAGTATTAGATATATGCACGTCAGACAGAAATACATGCACATATGAGCCTTTATCACACAAACAGTTCTGTTTGTACATAGTTGAATCAGAGAGAATAATCTCCAACTGTAAAACGACAGTACTTTGGAGCCCCTGGGTCCAGCACCACTTGTCACCTCAAGGAAACTTGATGGTAGTGTGATAATCTGTGGTCCTCTGCAGGTCCTCTGCAGGTCCTCTGCAGGTCCACTGCAGGTCCACTGTACAGGTTTCTATTGATTTACATTCCTGAAAACCTGATCTTAACCTCTTCACCACCAATACGTAATTTTCATCATATTCTGGCTACGGTACCCGTGGACGATTTTCATGTGTTTGTAATCTAACTATGCGACACAAATCGGTGAATACGATCTCGATAAACCCTCTAGTAACACTGGTCCTTCTTAAACTACATAACATCATCAAATTTAGCCAGAATCAAAGGTAAAAAGGCATCATGGTACTGAAGGGGTTAAATAGAAAAATTGTACAGCAATCTCAAAATGAATGGGGTAAATGGGGATACGTGCTCGGACCAGACAAAACCCAAACCCAAACGCCTTTAAACCTATAATAATATGGTAAATTGTGGCCTGGGAGAGTGAGGGAGACCTGTATAGCCTATAGTTGATTCACTGGAAGTAGGCGTGAAATCATAACCTCTAACCTCTGTAACTCAAAAAGTACTAGAATAATCGAGCTAATATTTCTACCATAGAGGAAGAGTCAGTAAAGGAATAGATGTGGAAATTTACAGCCAATTCACTCTAGCCCTTTTTGAGTTATATAGGATAGAGGTCATGATTTCTTGCCTACTTACAGCGAATAGACTATACCATAGTTACCAGTCACGTTATCAAGGTGGTGGTGGTGGGCACTTTACACAGAGCACCATCCCACACAAGTATTACCAACTTAAGGGAGGATGGTTCACTTTTTGGTTGTTTTTTTCATTTATTAATTATTTTTCTAGTTTCCTCCCTAGACTTCCATCAAACTTTAAAAAAAACATCCATTAGATCCCCCTTCTAGATTAATTTGCACATTTTACAATACAATTACAGGCTCACTATCGTTCGCCCAGTATAAAAATTGACACCTAAATAGCACAAAAGGTCTTAATATTGACAAGGAAATGGGACGGAAGGTCATAAAATCGACAAACTAATGGGGCAAACATCTTAAAATCTGAAAACTAATGGGGCTAAACATGAGAGAAGGGGATCTAGAAAAAGGAGCCATCTCCCCTTAAACCTAACACTTTGATGTCCATTGGATACACAGTAGTTTGCTCCAGGTACGGTAATGTAATAATGCTTAACTACCCAGTACTGTAGGGTACTGTAGGGTACTGTAGGGTACTGTAGGGTACTGTAGGGTACTGTAGGCCTATCTTATAATCCAGTGGTAATGAAAGGGTTAGGGGCATGATAATAATTAGCTTACATATTTGTAAAAAAGTGCTACTTCCTTTCATAAAAACTAAGGAATTCAAACAAAAACTGCATATAAAAGTAACAACTGCATATAAAAGTAAAAACATGTTATAAAACAATTGAGCTAAAAGACAGTCCAAGACAAAAAGTATACAAAAATATATATATGTAAACATTTACCAAACATATAATCAATGAACCAAACCCACTCATTATATACATAAAACACATTTTATAAATCATGTACACATTTTTATGCTATGTGTATGAAGGAGACAAAAGGCAAAACTGCCTGTAACAAGTGTCCCCCTCAAAAAATTCAAAGTGAAAAAAAAAAAAATCAAATTCACGGTATGTTGGAGTCAAACAGTCTATGTTTATAAATTGAAGAATAAGTCTCAATAGCAGTGCAGTGCTAGAGACACTTAATATAGCAGTGCAGTGCTAGAGACACTTAATATAGCAGTGCACTGCTAGAGACACTTAATATTTCCGATACTTCTTAACCCTTACTGTACCAGTGACGGAAGATCGCCGTCAGTACTATGCGGTCCTTGTAACTGCCCGTACCGAGGGGTACCAGGTTCCATTACTTGTAAACACTGCTCTGAGACCCTGGCAACACTTCTCAGCTTGGATCCAAGCCTGTGGGAGCTAGCTGGGACAGTACAGTGCTCCCCCACTAAATGCGCCTTCAGTAAATGCGGTGGCTAATCAGAAATAATATATTTTAAGGACTCTGTAAATGCGGCTCGAAATTCTGTATATGCGGTTTGGCCGTTTTGATTCAAGGGGAAATACGTACTTCCCGCCATATTACCGAGTGTCGCCTACCGAAAATGCGGCCGATAGATGGCGGGTTGGGAGCGGTAACGCACTCATCCCAATGTTAAGGTAATGTTTTTGCCCCCAAACACTACATCTTTGGTAGAGCCACTTGACCAGCAGTCCTCTATCTAAGGTAAATGGTGTTATATTTGTTGTTTTATTTGATATTTCTAATGTAAAGTGTATCTTTCTTTCAGATATGGTTATTGGGTGGGTTATCGGGTGTATGGTAGGCTAAAAAGGGGTTAGTTCGGAGGGGCTGTCTGACCATAAGCATTTATTCCCATTGATTATTAACTCCACAATATGCGGATTCCGTAAATGCGGCCCATATAGGGGCATTTACTGGGGGTGCACTGTATTCCTCCAGTTTTCTGGGTGAGAGGGTATTCTCTCTCGACTCTGAAGCCATCTTTGCCACAATGCCTGGTACTGGAGGGTACATTTATAGTAATACCCTCTGGTACAGTCGGGGTTCAATAATAAAGAATAAAGACAAAAACATTTCAAAAAAAAAGAAAAAACACTGTACACTCTGACTGCATAGAAACTATTACAGGTATTCCTCACATAAAGTTGCCTTAACCCGGTATCACACCAGAGCTTTTATAGTCAACATTCAATAATCAACATTTTTGGAATATTTTGCACTGGTATCGGAAACTAGACTGATGGTAGATGAATTTAGGTGACAGAAATATTGTAAATGTTGACCTCATAAGCTGCCAGACCAGTGTTGAGGATAAATGTTGAGGGGAAAAGCGCTCGTGTGATACCGGCTTTATTCTAAGTGGATTCATTATTACACTGGTCATTATTAATTAAATCACTTATGGGAACCCACCTCGCTTTTTTTCTCTTTCTCTCCCTCACTCTTTGGCTTGTATCCATTCGGCCCCGTTCAGCCTACTGTTTTAAGACGTTTACCCCCATCCAGGTGTCAATATTCTCCTGGTGAGCGGTAGCGAGCCAGCACATATATATATATATATATATTTGTTTTGACCGCAAGCTAAATTTGTACATTTTTCGATAGAAAAATGTCTCTGGCGAAGCTGGATTTCTCCATACAATGCTGGCTCGCTATCACTCGCCAGGAAGAAATCGACACCTGGATGGGGATAAACGTATTAAAACAGTTGGCTGAATGGGTACAAGCCAGAGGAAGAGAGATAAGGAGAGAAATATAAAACAAGCCGGTGACCCGCCCTTAAAGTACTGATGCGTCATTATTAACAAACCGGTGACCCGCCCTTAAAGTACTGATGCTTCATTATTAACAAGCCGGTGACCCGCCCTTAACGTACTGATGCTTCATTATTAACAAGCCGGTGACCCGCCCTTAACGTACTGATGCTTCATTATTAACAAGCCGGTGACCCGCCCTTAAAGTACTGATGCTTCATTATTAACAAGCCGGTGACCCGCCCTTAACCCCTAAAAGTCGGGGCGCAACTTAAGTCGTATTTAATAAAGCTGGACTATGTGGCGGCGCTCGACATAACTCGAGTGGCAATTTCAGCACGTAATGTTGCTGAGAGAGAGAGACAAGTGGTGGCAGGAGAGTAGCGAGTGTATGACTGCTCCAGACCACCGCGGCGAACCTACTGACACGAATCTCACCTCCCTCCCTCTCTCACTCGCTATATACGGAATTGTATCGGGAAAGTGGCTAATTACATGCTTTTTGCACTCGCGTTGCACGGTTATTGCAAGAAAACTAGCCATCATAAAAGGATCGTTATGGTGTCATTCGAAAGCTCTGTTTATGCCCTTTCAGGGATAGATACTTGTTTTACGTTCTGGGTCTTATTTAGGCATGAAAATGATCACGTAAACAGCCCTATTTTGGCTAAAAACACCCCGCTGGGCGGTACATATAAATAAACCGCCTAGGCCGCTCGTAAAGGGTTAAAGTACTGATGCTTCATTATTAAGTTGCAAATCAAACAAAAATGGTTCAAAATGGCAATAAGTAACTGCTTCACTTTCAGTTGTTTAAGGGGAGATAGGTCGCTTTTCTAGACCCCCTTCTCCCTCATGCTTAGCCCCATTAGTTTTGAGATTTAAAGGCGTTTGCCCCATTAGTTTAACCCCCGAATCCGGGAGGCCTCATAGGAGGCAAAAACAAAAATTGGCAGGAATCCGGGAGGCCTCATATGAGGCAAAATACGCGGCTAATAATCGCCGCTAAAATCATCATAACACGGCAACCACGCATCGTAACAATGTTATCTCAACGGCATTCTACAGACAACAAAAAGTTCTACAATTTGAAAACAAAATTGACTGCTCTAGGTGGTCTCAATCAGTAGATACTGAATTATGAAGTTTGCCTGTACCAAAATGGCCCCGGACACAGCGATCAGAATCATATGAGGCCCCCCAGATTTCATGGGCAGGAGACCTTTCGCTCCATTTCTATGTCGATATTAAGACCTCGCTCGCTCGCCAAGAAAAAATTGACACCTAAATATCAGAGGATGTGTTTAACTCCTTCAGACTCATATGGAGGTTTGGCCAAAAAACTTGTATGACGCTAGAGCGTCATATGGACTTATCTTCATAGCTCTCTAATA
This sequence comes from Paralithodes platypus, assembly GCA_032716605.1. NCBI lineage: Eukaryota > Metazoa > Arthropoda > Malacostraca > Decapoda > Lithodidae > Paralithodes > Paralithodes platypus. Next base: position 4,284,329 of record CM064500.1, on the reverse strand, counting down.
AGTTATATGACGCCCTAACGTCATACGGAGCTCAGTAAGTCCGGTAAGTTAGATGAAGATCTGTCGGTTGGTGGCAACCCCAGGTTTCTCCGACAATTCTAACGGTCAGCAGTGTGGTTTTGACAGTTGTGTGGTGCAATGGCAATGATATCGGGCTCCCGCCTCCGTAGACTTACTGGAACATAGTATGTCTGAAGGAAGTTAATTGACAATGAAATGGGGCAAAAGGTCTTAAAATTGCCAAACTAATGGGCCGAACGTCTTAAAATCTCAAAACTAATGGGGCCAAACACGAGGAAGAAGAGGATCCATTAAAACTAACCATTCCCCCTTTAACCTCTGAAGTGCGCATGGGGGTAATTGGAAACGTCCCCCTGTGCTGACGTATTTGAGGTGTTTCCGTCACTAAAATATTCATTGTGCCATTAATAGCATTAATACTTATCCATATGCGCCTATTATGGGTTGATTATAAAGGTATTAACCTGAAACAACAATAAAACGAGTGAAAACAGCGTTTGGATGGTCAAAATCGGAGATATAGCCCGCGAGTTGTATAATGTATGGGTGAGGCAATCTGCTTTCCCGCCAATTTCCCCCAAGGCCACTGAGACACAGTCGATCGATACTCTCTCTCTCTCTCTCTCTCTTGCACTCGCTTGCTATCAGTGATGACCACACCCTCCAATCGGATTTCTAATGTTAGCACGAAAATATACCTCAGAATAAGGGAATAACAGGGAAAATAGGTGATAACTGAAGGAGAGGAGGAAAGTGGGGAAGGAGGGGAGGTAGAGGACTGAGATTTTGCATGGCCCAGGGGCCAAAAAAAAAATAAATAAAAAAAAAAAAAAAAAATAACAAAATATTTTTTTTTCGATGTCAAAAGTTGATTTTTTTTTTCTCTGACTCTTAAGAGTCTCCCCGCAGTGCGCCGGGGGAACTCTTAAGAGTCTCCCCGCAGCTCCCGGGTTAAGTAAACTTATACATATTGTACTTATTAATTCAGTCTCTTAAAGTCATATACATTCAGTCTCTACTATCTATCTATCTATCTATTGCCTGACGCCGTGATCCCCGAAGGGGTGGCCACGAACGAACCGCCCCCATGCACCTCTGTCCCCAGTCAGTCGACGCCCCTCCCCCCAACCAGCACCGCCTTCGTTCATGTACTTCCTCACTCCATCCTTCCACCTCATATTCGGTCTACCTCTCCCCCTCTGTCCCTCCACCTCGCTCTCGTACACCCTCTTAGTCATTCTCTCGCTTTCCATACGTTCCATATGGCCGAACCATCTCAAGTTGTTCCTTTTCACACTTTCCAGCACATCTACCTCCACACCACACCTCCTTCTTACTTCCTCATTAGTCTGTCTATCCCTCCATGTAACTCCGCACGCACTCCTTAAGTAATTCATTTCCACTGCTCTCACTCTTGGTCTGAGTCTCTCAACCAACGTCCATGCTTCGCTTCCGTAAGTCAGTGTCGGGATTACCACACTGTCATGCAAGGACTTCTTCACTTCCATACTGACCACCCTATTTCTTGTTACTGCTTTTAGCGTTCCTACAACCCTCTTCCCCTGTTGTACCCTCTCCCGCACCTCTTCATCCATAGTCCCATCTTTACTCAACACACTGCCCAGATACTTAAAAGAGTTGACGATCTCCATAGCCTGACCGTTCAGCTTCACCTCACACTCTGTGACTTCACCCCTTTCGAAGACCATAACCTTGCTCTTCCCCGTATTTACCTTCAAATTCCGTTTTTCGCACACTGTTCCAAACTCATTTACCAGACCCTGCAACTCCCATTCATTATCACTCCTCAGAACTGTATCATCCGCAAACAGCAGTATAGGTAGCTTCCACTCAATTCCCTCCCTTTTCAGCGATACACCAACATCCACTGCTCTTGATAGTATTTCTTTCATAACTCCATCCATATATACAGTAAACAACCACGGGGACATCACACACCCCTGTTTCAAACCAACATTCAGGTCAAAGAACTCGCTCTGCTCACTCTCCACACGTACTGCCGCCTTTGCACCCTCATACATGCTCTTCACTGCTTTCAGCAACTTGCCCTCTACTCCGTATATTCTAAGTACTTTCCACAAACCTTCTCTATCCACTCTGTCATAGGCCTTCTCTAAGTCCATAAAGGCAACATACACCTTTTGTTTCTTCTCCAGATACTTCTCCACAACACAATTCAGGGTAAAAATCTGATCTACACATCCTCTTCCCTTCCTAAAACCTCCCTGCTCGTCTCTACTGTATATATTAATTCAGTCTCTTAAGTCATATACATTCAGTCTCTACTGTATATATTTGTAAATTATACTCAATTTCCCACTTTGCTGAAATGAGTAATTCACCACTTGTGAGTTTTAGGCTATAAGGAAGTTAGTCAGTAACCAGCCCTTATTCTCACAAGGGTTAGGGAGAATCAGCAAGAGACACAAGAAAGGAAAAAGAGGTGACAGAACACATATAACAGTTCGCCCATAAAAGAGGCGACAGAACACATATAACAGTTCGCCCATAAAAGAGGTGACAGAACACATATAACAGTTCGCCCATAAAAGAGGCGACAGAACACATATAACAGTTCGCCCATAAAAGAGGTGACAGAACACATATAACAGTTCGCCCATAAAAGAGGTGACAGAACACATATAACAGTTCGCCCATAAAAGAGGTGACAGAACACATATAACAGTTCGCCCATAAAAGAGGCGACAGAACACATATAACAGTTCGCCCATAAAGGAGGCGACAGAACACATATAACAGTTCGCCTATAAAACGCAAGCACACAAGCATTCAGAAACGCCAATCACTCGTTAGCCCCCGAAAGAAATCAATGGCTTCACCTCAGATGTTAGAACTGTAGATACTGATATGTAGTGCTGATTACCAAAGTTACTGAAAGTGTGCTTTTTATGGATTGAAAGCTTGTTGAATTGTATAAATGTTTACACTGATATGCACTACAACCATATCATGGCTGGTAATTCAGTTAACCCCTTGAGGATTATGATGCGTTTTACAGTTAATTCTGGCTATTATTAGGCAATTTTGGTCCAGTTTAGGAAAGATCTGTGGGAATTAAATGGGTTGTTGTTGTTGTTGTTGTTCCCCAAGCTGCCTGGCCGAACAGCCCCAAGGCCCCGAGCAATTCCAAGGCCATAACCGAGTGCCCCCACAGAACCCTCCCCGCCGACCACAATAAAGCCTGGGTGACCGAAGCCACTCCATGGCGGGGGGCTGAGGAGGGTGCGGAAACCAAAGCCCCACCCAGGGCCCTGTGCCCCTCAGCAATTATGAAGAGAAAGTTGAGGGGCAAGGGAAAAATTTGACGCTTTGGCTTCCAATCTTGGTAGATTGGGAGATCAATCCACGGAAGAGACGCCGTCACTTGAGATCTAGAAAAGTTAAAGGAATAGTCAGAGTAAGCTATGGGTATGGCAGAGATTGCTCAGCTCTCACTCTGATAGACCAGCCCATCACCATTAAATGGGTAAAGACTATATCAATAAACTCTCTGACTTCCATATAGGTACCCTTCCTAATCTGAATAACATCATTTAACAATAGCCAGAATAAACTGTCAAATCGCGTCATAATCCTCAAGGGGTTAAGTATCGATACTTTCAGCTCCAACTTCCATATAGCCCGCAACTCGCAAGTGGTCAATTGGCAAAAGTTCTGCCCGGTCCATCTGGAGTGAATACATGGGCTTACATACATACATACATACATACATACATACAAGTATAAAGAACGTCTTGTCCACAGAGAATGTGGTTACAATCTCACGTCCTAAATGGCAGCTTTCCAGGCGGCCCTGTCAAGGGCTGCCTCTGTTGTCATGTTCTATATTTTGAAAACGGACCGGAGTACCCGAGCCCACGTCATTCTAGGTCCACCCCTACGCGCAGCTCCCCCCACGTTCACAGTCCAGCATTTCTTCACCCAGTTCTGATCCATATACTGTACAGTACCGTTAACTTTCTATATCTTGTATTGTCAATAGTTAATACTGTCCTTCTTGTATGGTCAAATAGTTAATACTGTCCTTCTTGTATGGTCAAATAGTTAATACTGTCCTTCTTGTATGGTCAAATAGTTAATACTGTCCTTCTTGTATTGGTCAAATAGTTAATACTGTCCTTCTTGTATTGGTCAAATAGTTAATACTGTCCTTCTTGTATGGTCAAATAGTTAATACTGTCCTTCTTGTATTGGTCAAATAGTTAATACTGTCCTTCCCGGAGCTATTTTTAAACTTGTGAGTTTCAGGTTATAAGGAAGTTGGGAAGCCAGTGTGGCTAAGCAGTACCGCACTTGAAGCATGCATGAAGGGGCTCCAATTCACTCCTCAGCCGGTGTGCCAAATGTTTATTGACCTACAAGCATAGCTCTCCATACCCTTAGCTGCACTAGTGGACATTCAAATTGCGGTAGACCAGCGTTGCATGTACACATGTATATGCTAGCACCTGATTAGCATGGGCGAACCGATTACACTGGTTACAGAGTAAATTCACATCCACAGCCATTCCAACATGCACCCTCACACACAACATAGAACAACCAGTACCTAGGTTAGACTGGCAGAGGAAGATCCAAACCCCCCAGCAAGAAGAGGAAGAGGAAGAGGAAGCCGTAAACATCCATATAAAACAGAAATGCTATAATAATGTAGGTTTCTGCTGGACAAAATACACGATGAATTTGGTTTTATGTATTTATAAATGTACTGTACTGTACTGTACTATAACCATAGTTTATGTATTTATAAATGTACTGTACTGTACTGTACTATAACCATAGTTTGGCTGGTAATTTGGTATAACATCAATGTCTATAGATCCAACTTCTTTATAGCATGAAACTTGTAAGTGAGCAATACTCAATATGATCGTGTATGATCAAATAGTTAATCCTGTCCTTCCCCAAGCTTATAAGAAGCCATATAGTCATCACCAGGTCAACCAGACAAAGAAGCCATATAGTCATCACCAGGTCAACCAGACAAAGAAGCCATATAGTCATCACCAGGTCAACCAGACAAAGAAGCCATATAGTCATCACCAGGTCAACCAGACAAAGAAGCCATATAGTCATCACCAGGTCAACCAGACAAAGAAGCCATATAGTCATCACCAGGTCAACCAGACAAAGAAGCCATATAGTCATCACCAGGTCAACCATACAAAGAAGCCATATAGTCATCACCAGGTCAACCAGACAAAGAAGCCATATAGTCATCACCAGGTCAACCAGACAAAGAAGCCATATAGTCATCACCAGGTCAACCAGACAAAGAAGCCATATAGTCATCACCAGGTCAACCATACAAAGAAGCCATATAGTTATTAACCAGGCCAACCAGACAAATTTGTTATCGGCTACAATTCTATGTTGAACTGCAACACCTAGTGAGCAAATACGTCACTAATAATCAATTTGTCATGTCTACATTCCATCGACATATATTAATTTATTAGAAGGCAGTAAGAGTGTGTGAAGGAAGGAAGGTTTTCGGAGCAATGGGAAGTATGTGGAAGACGAGAAATCTCGGAGTGAAAGTAAAAAGTGCACTGTATCAAGGAATTGTTGTGCCAACAGTGATGTATGGGGCTGAGACATGGGCTCTGAAGAAAAAGGAGAAAAGAGAGCTGGATGTGATGGAGATGAGCTGCTTGAGGAGTATGTGTGGAGTTACTCGTAGAGACAGATTGAGAAATGAAGAGATACGTAGGAGAGTGGGGCAGCAGGAACATTTGTCAGCCAGAGTGGACAGAAGGGTGCTGAGCTGGTATGGTCATGTTGAACGAATGGGAGATGAAAGGCTTACAAAGAGAATATGTGAGTCAGGTACAAGGGGAGATAGAAGGGCAGGAAGACCCCCATTGAGATGGAGAGACTGTGTAAGACAAGCTTTGGATGATAGAGGAATGACTATAGATCAGGCAGGGGAAGTGGTGGTGGACAGGAGTGAATGGAGAATGCTTGTGAATAGTTGAGTGAACACGTGGTCATTTGGAGTAAGGGGTCGGGCGCAAGTTGGACTAGATAATAGTCCATCAGGCGCCTGGCCCGGGGAGACGATTAATATGAAGGGTGTGCCTGGAAGTGTGGTGGGAGGGCTTGTCGCTTTGGCTCCGCTGCATGTCTGCCTGCCGAGATCGGAACCTCTCCTGGTGGTCAGGGGCCGGGGGGAGTGCTGGAGCGACCTTGGTAACCCTGGTCTCTGGGTCTTCTCCTGGGTGACCTGGATGTGTGAGAGTTTGTGTTTTTTATCTGTGTTTATTTTTTGTTTTATGTTGTTTTTGTGTTTTCCCTGTTCTTGCTCTGTCTTGAGTCGGCTACCCCCAAAATGGGGATTGGGCCTGAGCATATAGATAGATAGATAGAAGGCAGTAGGCCTATAGTATATTTATCTTGTTTACTTGGAATTTGATAAACACACTAGAAAACAAAAATCCAAATCCTTTGTGTTTACGAAAAAATTCTGCAAATAAAATTTCCTTTCCTCATCTTCATCAACAAAATGATAGAATTACTGGACATATCTGCATCTTAGGTGCATGGTGAGCCAAGTCAACTCTAGTGCTGTAGTTGGCTGCTGATGGAACACCAAGTAGATGCAAGGCAGAATAATTAAAGGGGGTAGTGCTTGTTTTTTGGTCCATATACTGTACTGTATTCAGTTATACATTTGTTTTTGAGTTTCCTCGTGACACCTCCATCAAGCTTAAAAGACACCCCTAGACCACCTTTCAAGATCATTTTGTAGATTTTGCGGTAAAAAAAAATTCTCGGCCAAAGGCTCGCTATCGCTCACCAGGAAATTATTGACACCTAAATGGCACGAAATGTCTTAATATTGACAAAGAAATGGGGCGAAAGGTCTCAAAATCGCCAAACTAATAGACTGAACGTCTTAACCATTCCCGCACGGGCTCGATATCCTAAGGACGTTGTTGAGATCCGGGCAATATGACTGAAAAACGTCTACGCCGAGGCTACCGTATCTTTGCTATTTTAACTGCTAGAAAATGCCCACGCATGTCTAAATGTACTGTGGTTTCCAATCTGTAGACTGGCATTGAGTAGAGCTCTCTAAGTCAACTGGTTCAGTTGTGATGACGATTTCCGTGGAGCGCATTTTGCCACGATTTTAGCAATGTGACACACTTTTCAAGACTGAATCTGTCTTAACAACAAAGCTGCGACGTCTGCTTGCTGCCAGAGGTGCGTGCGTCGCCTCCGACAGGCTTTGTTTACATACGTCGGACACGCGGCTTTCAAAACCAGCAGATTTTTTTTTTTTTTTTTTTTTTTTTTTTTTTTCTATATTCTAACTTACTTCCTCTCGGGCATAGGCTGAGAGCCTTAACATTCACCGCTTTACAATGAACAGTGAAGCCCGTGAGGTCTTGTTCCAGTCTAGTGAGAATAGGCTTTCAAGCTTACGGATTACAAGGGGACACCCGGGTTCCTGCCCATCTGCCGCGGTGTCCTCTTAAAATGCTGCCCGGGCGGGAAGGGTTAAAATCTCAAAACTAATAAGCTAATCATGAGGGAGAAGTGAGTCCATAAAAAGCGACCACCTCCCCCTTAAGGTAACTTTGATGATCCGTGAGACGTAGCAGGTGGTGCAAATCAACCCTAAGCCTGCAACAGTTCAAGCCATTTAAGGGGGGTGAACTGCTTTTTTTTTATCTTCCTTGGTTCTATCCATTCGGCCCCTTGGGGGAAGGTACAGTCAGGACCCCCAATTCGCGAGAATAGGGGTGACAGGAGGCATCGCGTATTGTGAATTCGGGTATTGTGGAACTAACTTTAAATGGGAATAATTAGATTGGGTGACATCTCTCAATTATGGCCTATTTTCGAAATTTTTGGCCCTATTTTCAACATTTTTGGCTCTACAGTACAGTCTATATCTTATATATAAGAACAACAATGAATACAAATATGAAACCTTACCTTAAAATTAGTAGTAGATAGGCTAGGACTAGGACTAGGACCGTAGGACTTCACGATTTTCTCCAACTTCTCCCTCCCTGACCAAATCGTACGAACAGTTTACTCTGACAAGCCTATTGCACAGTTTCCTTCTCCTTTTTTCTTGCGATCCAACACTTCCACCTTCATTTTGTGTGTTATCTTCTTATATTGGCGTGGCATGGCGAAAAAAGTGGCAGGCACTACAAACGTTTGGTCACTCCGCACAGCTATGAGCGCTTGAGCGGGACTGTGGGAGGGAGGGAGGGAGGGTAAGCGGGAGGGAAGGCAGGCGTATGCCCGTCTTCTTCTCTTTTCAGAGCTACTCCTGGGCCTCGCGAAACGTAGACGTGCTCGCGTATCAAGCGGGAATAGCGGATTTGGCCCCTTCTTAGCTCTCGATTCGTGTATTGTGGTACCACCTCGCGTAATTAATGTTTAATTAATTAATGTTATTTTCGAGGGGTAACTCGTGTATTAGGGTTTTCGCGCATTGTGGAATCGTGTATTGGGGGTCCTGACTGTACTGGGAATGGTCCCGGGGTAGACTGGAACTGGAGTTCTGGGGGGGGTGATGCCCATTTGCCAGCCAAAATACCCAAAAAATACCCATTCAGCATACTGTTTTAAGAAATTTATCCCGATTCAGGTATCAATTTTTTCCTGGCAAGGCCGGAGACATTTTTCTATCGAAAAATGTACAAAGATAGCCAGCCGTCTAACTCATTATCCAAAACATGGTGGCTCGCTATTGCTCGCCAGGTATAAATTGACACCTGGATGGGGATACGTCTAAAAACAGTAGGCTGAATGGAGCCGAATGGATACAACCCAGAGAGAGAAAAAAGCAGGTGACCCCCTTAAGTTCTACTGGTCACACTGCCAAATCATTAACACAATCAATTAAAGTTGAATTAAAGTGATCTTATAAAGATATAATTATCTTCCAACCCAAAATATAGAGTAGGCTTAAAGTAACTCCTTGATTAGCATCATGATTATGTTCTCAACATTTTGTTTACTTTAACAGATCATTAATTAAGTAAATCAATATTCCCCCACAAGATTAATTGTAATTAATTATAGGCCTAATACATTCCCAATTCTGACTTTGAAGCAACTAAAAGCTCCGCTCATAAGCTCATATTAAGTTCAAAATATTGTAGCTGCAAATGATATTATTGTCAAAATATAAAAGTTCAAAATATTGTAGCTGCAAATGATATTATTGTCAAAATATAAAAGTCAAACAAACATATTGGAGGCCTTTCAAACATTCAATCATGCATTTGCTTGTATTAATCATATACAGTGGACCGTGTATTCATCACTTACTTTCAATACAAAGTCACAATATTAGAACTTTACAATCAACCAAGATAATAGTACAGCTCACTTTAATAAACACACATTGCTCATCCTAATCCAAATAAGTGACAAAATATTATTATATACCGTATATACACACAAGTTTAAACACTGTTTCCTCCACATGCTTTACTAGAGTCACACCAGTGTTATTATTCTGCTAACTTTCCACGGCATTATTATTTCAGACAGCATTATCAAGACTCGTTTTCTTTGGTATTGAAAACTTCACTGGCATTCAATTGTTATACTGTAGTTGGACGGAATCTTATACAACTTGAATTCAGGGGAGATGAAAAAAATGCCTGCCTTTATCGATCCATACACTGATGCCAGAATATAGTTATTTGAGCATGCATTTATTCATTAACTTAATTAACCAACAAACAGTGGAGGTAGGTGATATATGGGTATGCTATCACTATTCACAATTGATTACTTTTGCATTTTCAAATATGATAATTAAATACAACAGGAGTTTGTGAAGTACATCATGTGATGCTGACTCATGTCTTGTTCAGCTGGCTGGCAAACATGGATATAATAGTTTCACATTGGGTTCTTACCAAGACTGAATGGAGAAGTCTAATAGCACTGTTGCCCTTGCTATTTCGTTGATGTCCTAAAATATCTACGTGGCAATTACATATCTAAAAATAGTTATAAGCTTTCATATTTATTGTGTGGTTTTCTGTCATTCCACATTCTAAATGATGTCATGGCATACACATGCATATCAACTTCCATACTATTTCTCAATGATAGGAGAAAAATGTGTGGTACATACTGTATACATACTGTATACAAATGTGGACTGACGGTATAGAAGTTAGTTGAAAAATGTGAGGTGTGGTACATATACAACTGTGGACTGACGGTATAGAAGTTAGTTGAAAAATTGCCATTTTCTATATAACACCAATTAATTCAAAATTACAGAAGAACAAAATCAGCAGACATATAGAATTACTGTATCATTAAAAGTGGCCAAATCGCTCCTCACTCGTTGATGTGATGGTAGGCATATGCACAATTTCTGCCAGAAGTGTCGGGTTAGGTTGTGAACAAGTCAAATTTATGGGAATATCGCTACAACATATTTCAATATTTTCATAATTTTTCATAAACGTACCGTAATAATGAAGCATATAACAACTAAGAGTGACTTAAAACCCTTCCTGCCCGGGCAGCATTTTAAAAGGACGCACCTTGCGAAGGCCCGGAGCCCGGGCGTCCTTTTAAAATCTGTATGCTTGAAAGCGTCCTTAAGCGTGCTTTGAAAGCCGCACGGCGAAACGTTTGTAAACAAAGCTGATCGGAGCGCCGCAAAGCCTCAACAAGAAGAAGTCTGACCTTGTCCGCTATTGCCAGTTAGAGCGAAAATTAGTCTTCCAAAGTGTCCCATATGGCTAAATCCGTGGCAAAACTCTCTCTACGGAAATCGTCATCACACCTGAACCAGTTGATCTAGAGAGCTCTACTCAATGCCAGTCTACAGATACAAGTAAGGGCTACATTTTGAGATTTGTGAATTCTCTAGCTATTGAATTAACAAAAATAGGCCTATGTTTACATAACGTTTTTTGGCCAGATCGCCCGGATAGGACTATCGACATCTATAAATGCTGCCCGGGCAAGGAGGGTTAAGGAATGCACAATCTAATAATGAAGCAACGTTAAAGGAAGCAACCTTAAACGATGATTTACTGTCTTTTATAGTTTTAATATTTTATAAATATAAAACCTACACCAATACCAAACTTATGTTTCTATCATAATACAGTAAGATTTCGAATCCCGCGGTATTTTACGTACCGTAGCCTTGTTGTGGGATCGAATATTAGTGGGATAGCCTAAAAGACATTGATTAAATGGGAATAATGCTAATGGGATCCACAAGTTTTGATTTGGAATAAATAATACTAAATACAGTACTGTACAGTGGTGCACCAATTTTTGAGCCTGTATTAACTCCTATTATGCTCAATCTGAATCAATTTTTGCATATTTTATGACTCCCTAACCCTTTTGTAATCTACAACTACATCTACGATGAAACACTGATAATTACGGGACAAAAACATGCGGGATTCGAGATCCTACTCTATTACTATATGTAAACATATTAATGATAAATTGAAATGTAGAATACAAATTCTATGAAGCATTTTATTGCTTGGAGAAATATTTAATTTAGTTCAACTATGATCACCTACAACCAATACAGCTTGTCAGACTCACATGAGGCAGATTCTTTGTGAAGCCTAGCAACATGTTTGGTGAGGTGACTCTTCTGGGAGAAACATTTACCACAATCAGCACACTTATGGTTCTTCTCTCCTGTGTGAATTAATAAATGTCTTCTGAGGGTCATGTTCCGGGAGAAACATTTGCCACATTGTTCACACTTGAAATTTTTCTCTCCTGAATGTACCAATAAATGATTGGTGAGATGACTCGTCTGGGAGAAACTTTTATCACACTGATCACACTTGAACTTTCTAACGCCTGTATGGATTAATAAGTGGGAGTCCAGACCTCTTCTATGAGTAAACAGTTTGTTACACACCTTACACTCAAACTCCTTCACATCCGAGTGAATTAAGATATGAGAGTTAAGGTGACTTGTCTGCGAGAAACATCTACCACAATGCTCACACTTGTATTTTTTTATCCCTGCGTGAATTAATAAATGAGAGTCCAGACTCCTCTTATGAGCAAAACGTTTACCACAAACATGACATTCAAACTCCTTCACTCCTGAGTGAATTAATAAATGAGATGCCAGGTGACTTGACTGTGCGAAACAACTTTCACAATGTTCACACTTAAATTTCTTAATACCTGAATGGGTTAGCAAATGGGAGTTGAGACTTCTTTTATGGGCAAACTGTTTACCACAAGCCTGGCACTCAAACTCCTTCACCTCTGCGTGAACTGCTGAGTGCTGAGTAAGATGGTGCTTCTGGCCAAATGTTTTACCACAAACTAAACATTGGTATTTCTTCATATTTTGCTTTGAGATGCATGTGTGATCTGCTTCAATTTTGTTATTCCACCTGGAACCAATGTTATTGTCAAGTGGTTTCTCTTCTTCATACTTGATACTTTGATTTGCATCAGGCACAACTCCTTCACTGTGCATCATTTCACCACAATTAGTAATATTTCCAATGCCTTCATACTCCAACAGTTCTATATCACACTCGATCATTTTCTCATTTCCTTCATAGTTCAATACTTCCTCTTCATGTTGTGGTATCCTTTGATGATCATAACTCATGACTGGTCCTTCCCTCATAATCTCCATCATAACTCTTTCCTTTCAATTACCATCTACAAATAAACTTATCTTTAAAATATCATTAAATCATCCTTTCATGGTACACAACACTTTTTATCATCACAGACGTTTTCTTTATCCAACGAATCAATTCGAAGGAAGCTCAAATGTTCAACCAAACAGCCTTGTTAGGATTAGTTTGTTATCATTTGTATTCCTTTGTAATCACTTTGGCCGATTTCAACATACATGCTTCTTCCCGAGATGCTGGTTGTGAATCTGGAACAAAAGACGATTTTAGATTAGAATTTACCATAAATTTTTTTTTTTTTTTCTAAACTTAACATAGGGTGATTATGGAAGAAAATAGAATAGTATTACAGAATAATTTGCAATTACATATTACACAAAACTAATATTTTCAACATATTTGTAAATTTCAGACCTGTGTAACACAAAGAAAATAACATGTATATGAAGAAACACTAGGATACTCTCTGACACATAAATGGATTGGAAAAAGAAGACAATTATCATTCTATTGTATATTTTACATGCAGAATGCATCTAAAAAAAAAAAAAAATATATATATATATATATATATACAGTATATATATATATATATATATATACACAGTCAGAATATATTCAATTTGTTAGTAGTCTTGGCAAATCCAACATCAAGGCTATTAACCTAATTGCAATGACGACTTGTCTATTTTGACTGCTATGTCGTCATTCCAACCGCGGTTAAAAAGAAAACGTCTAGAGTCTACTCCTTATCTTGCTCTAGGAGACGTTGTACATTAACCAAAACTACCACCGAAGGTGAAAAAAGTATAGAAGAGAAGAAAAAGGGGTTTACCTTAGTTACCGCTCAAGGCCCATCCCGTGTTCCGTCATGCGCCGATCCCTGTCGAACGTGCGCATGAGCGACCCTCTCTTGTTATCATTTTTTCACGCGTCGCCATTGTTGAGTCCGCTTTTGTTGTGCTCCTTCAATTCACCCTGTTTTAGGTTCGTTTCGGCTTTTCTGGCCTTCTTTTTGTTAGACAGATGTTACGTGATCTAGGACACACGTAAATGGGCTCCTCAGTGTGTTTAATGGAGACGCGTGTGGAAATAGCTACCGAAGGTACGGGGGCGCCTGGCGTTCCTCGTATGTGTTTTTCATTCCTTTCTCTTTTCATATTCTTTTTCCTGTTAGTCTGGGCATAGTTTAGCTTATTTTAGCCTAGCTTGTTTCTCATTCAGGAATTGCTATGCCCTATGAGTTTTCATATTTTCATAGCCTAGGTGTACAGTTGGTTCACAATCTGAGATTTCGTGGTGGCGGTGCTGTTTGTAGGGTTTGTGTCGGCCGCATTATTAGCGTTATTCCCCGGTCCCCCCTTTCGAGCCTTCACTGTGTCTCAAGGGCCTGGGCGCTTGGTGGTTCGTGATATCCAGGGGTACCCCACGGGGGCCTCTCCCTCACACCACAGGGTTTTTCGCCCCTGACACATTCTCTCCTCACGGCTAGGCCACCCTTTTTCTCGCCAGTTTCATTTACTGGTTTTTGTGTTCCCTTACTGTTTTCACCTCCATCCTTTCATTCCCTTTTGCCCAATCCTGGGGTACCCTACGGGGGCCCCTGTTTGTGCCAAACCACCCTTCCTGCCACTTCTCCTCATGGGCTTTGCTCTATCTCTGTGGGTGGGGTGGTTCCTGGAGGATGTGCCTCCTCTCCCCTGGTGTGTCTTCCTTGCCTCTCCCTTGACCGGTTGAGTCAGGATATTATTAAGGAAGACACTGCTCAGCTTGATGGCCATCGTCGCTTGGAGTCATAAGGAGTTGACGCTTTTTTCTGGGCCTGTGTTGGTATTCCCTAGACGCTCCTCTCGCTTTTTCGGCGCCGGACCATCTCGGCCGGTCCCGCAAATTTGCGGAGTGCTCGATTCGGTCCACGGACGTTTCGGCTCCCCGCAAATTTGCGGAGATCGCTGGGGGGTCTCGCGGTGAGGCGGGAGGGTTGTGTCGGTACGGTTATGCCTCCATTGGCCCGCAAATTTGCGGTTATAGTTGGCTTTCCCGGTGACCCTTTTTTGTGTCATCTTGTTGCCTGGTACTATATTGGTGTATGCACTTTCCTGGTGTTATGGACCCTGCATGTGAGGTGTTGAGTGGTGGTTAACACTTTCTCCATCTTTGCAGGTTCTGCTTGTGCTCTTCCGCCTCACCCGCCCTCCTCACCTCCATCGGTGCTCCCGGTTTAGAGTGAGTACGACTTCCAGTTTGCATGTGTGTTCCTGTTTACCCATGCTCATTCCCTGGTTTTTATTGGACATTATCTTCACTTACTCCGTCAACGTGCTGCTTATGGTGTGTGTTCTTCCATTGCAGGTGGGATGCCTTGCTTTCGCCAGGGCTGTGGCTCCCCGTGCTTGGACTGCCACAGGTCCTGCTTACGGCACTCTCAATGTGTGTCCTCTACGGCCTACCTCCCTGCTTTGTGTGGCCCGTGTATGGACCTGGTGGATGTGGTGGACCATCACCCTGGTTCCTCTGACGCGGCAGTGGCCTCTGCATCCCTTCAGTCTGTGTGGGTGGTGGTCTCCCACCACATCAGGACTGTGGGCCACCGTTCCCCGGCCTTTGTTGACGACCGGATCCGCGTCGCCCTGGGCATCCCTGACCCGTCTGGGGGCCGTTTACCTGGCCCTCTCCCTGCTCGGGCCCTCCTCCCTGAGTCCCGTGGTCGGTCGTCCCATCGTCGGGTGGATCCCCAGCTCCGTCCACGCTCTCGCTCTCCTCGTCGCTCGTCCTCTACTGCCCCTCCTCGTCCTCCTGCTCACCTTGACTCCGCCGTTCGCCCTCGTCATGGTTCTCGCCCTGAGGCCGGGGTTAGCGTCTCTGCCCCTGTACGCCCTCCCCTGGCCTCTCCGGATAGGGGCTCTACTACCTTCCGCCCGCTTCCCCTGCACAAAAGACGTCCTCTTCATTTGTCCTCTACGCGCGCGGATGTTCATGCTGTAGCTGGCCCTCTGCTCCCTCCTTCTACTCTGTCCAGGAGGGTCCGCCAGGATGTAGTTGCTTCTCCTCCTACTTCTCCTGCTTCGGTGCCTCTTCTTCCTTCTAGGTCTCGTCCCAAGGTGGAGGTTCCTCCCTCCTCCGCCTCGGTGTCGGGCCGCCCTGTTCTCTCAGCCCCGGGGATCCTTGCTCTGTTTCCCCCCGCGGCTCCTTCTGACCTCCTTTCACCCGGCCAGCCTTCCCCCTCCCGTCATCCTGCTCCTCTTCCTTCTTCTATTCCTGATCTTCGCTTGCCGGCTCCCCGTGAGGGTACCCCGCCGCTTGACTCGGTAGAGTATAGCGAGGTTTCGGGGTCCCCTTTCTCGGGGGCTGACGTGTCGCTGGAAGAGGGGGATGGTGATGTTTCCCCCTCGGGCGTTAGTGATCGGGAACGAGACCCTCAGGACCGCCACGGCCGTCGTCGCTCGCCTTCTTTGGGCCGCGACGCTGCTGTTTCGTGTCATGGGTCTCGCCCCTGCGGGCCGAACTATCTTCGGGGGGGTCGCCTCTCTCGGATCGATTTTCGGCTATGCAGGGGTGGGTTGTGTCACACTTCGACGCGCGCTTGGAGGCGATGCAAGAATCCCTCTTATCGCGCTTCTTGGCGGTGACACAACCTCAGCGCCTCACCCAACCTACCCCTGCTTTGGTCCCCCTCCCCTCTGCGGTGGACCACATTCCTTCTCGCCCTGCTTCTCCGCCTGCCCGGTCGCCGGCTAGTACTGCTCCTGCCCTGGCTCAGGTGGTTGCCCCTACTGTCTCACATGCGGGGGTCCTCCGTCTGCTAGGGCAGGGTCCGCGCTTGCCCCCCATCCAAAAGGCCAAGGTCCCGTCGCGGACTATGCCGCTCCTCTATGGCTCCTTGGCTGTTTGGAAGGGGGTGCAGGCCTCCCACCCGGAGCGTGCTACCGACTTCCCGTCAGGTGAGAGGGCCCTACCTTTGGACTGGTCGGTCCAAATAAATGATAAAATGCAGTTCAGGGCGATCAGGGTGGATGGTCAGGTGGCCGACGTGGAGGTGCGGGCGTACCCGACAAGGACTGACCTTCAGTACTTTTCGGTGAAGCCCAAGCCCCCGTCTGCTCCTCGAACTAAGCTCTGGTCAGACTTCAGCCGCCAGGACATCCTTCAGGATGTTCAGTCCCTGGCTGTGTTAACGGGACTGTCCTCCTATGGGACGGGTTTGTGCGACGACGGTAAGCCTGGCTTAGCCGTCGTGCTCGATAACCCTCTCCCATTGGAGGCCTGGTTTGCTGAGGCCTTAGACTTTGCCAACCGTTCCGTCGACAGATCTATTTCAGTCCCTCCCCCAGAGTCGTCACTGCTTTTGCCTCCTCTGGTATCTGTCGGCGGATTGGATGGCAAGTTCTGGTCCTGGATTAGCGCTCCCAAACTTGAAATTTGTGCTATTGCTAACCCGTTCTTCTCCCACCCAGATAAGTCCTCTGTCGACAGGGATTTTACCTTGCGGCAGAGGGTGGCGAACTTATTGTCTTGTCTTCTAGGTTCCCTCCAGACGTCTGTTCACCACCTGCGACTTATCGAGGCGACTGCACCTGGCGATCTTCGCGAGGGCTTGGACCACATTCGGCGGATCCACCTTCAGCTCGCGGTGTCTTTGGTTCCCGAGCTGAAGGCGGTTTTTGTGCGAGGCAACTCGACAACGCCAGACGGTAAGGTCCTCGTTCTGCCGGAAGGCCCCTATGGATATTCGTCAGGGTCTGTTATACTCTGAGCTATATACATCGGGGCTTTTTGCGCAGGATGCTTGGGAACGCTACGCTTCTCTGTCAGCGGACCCTGCTTACGACACGCAAAGACGCGCTGTGTCGCGACCAGGGTCTTCGCAGTCCCGTCCTTCTGCCGGTCCCCTTCGGGGTGCTGCCGCCACTGCTGCCGCCAAGAAAGGGCGCAGGAAAGGGAAGTTGCCGGCCAGAGCGTCGGTTCCGCCTCGCACTTCTGCTCCTGCTCCCTTTCATCCCCGCCGAGAAGGGGCTGGCCAGCCTTCCACTTCCGGCCGCACTTCGACGGGGTCCGACGCACGACGGACAGGGGATGGGGTGACCCGCCCTTTTCGGCGAGGTGGGGGGGGTAGGGGTGGTCAACGTGGCTCTTATGACCGTAGGGACCGTCCCGGGGGACCCTCCACGTCAAAAAATGTGTAGGTTCTCCAGGTCGGTCTCCTCCTTGTTCTCCTTCTCGCCTCGCAGAAAGGGTCGCTCACCTCATCTCGGGGGCTCTCACAGGTTATTTTCGCCCTTGCGCCCTTCGGTGGCCACGAGGGACGTGGGGGCGGAAGATTGCACGGAGGGGTCTAACCTGGAGATGGAAGTCCAGACCCCCACTCAGCTCTTGTCAACGAAGCCGGCCTGTCTCTTCGGAGGTGGCCGACGTGATTACGTCCATGCACGGGCAGGGAATCGTCAAGGAGGTGAAAGCCGGTCACCCGGTTTTCCTCTCCCGTGTTTTTCTGGTACCGAAGAAGGACTGCGACGCGATGCGACCGGTGGTGGATCTGTCGGCCCTCAACGGGCACATCGTGAACACACGGTTTCGGATGCTGACGGTGCACCAGGTACGACTGGCCCTGCGACCTCTGTCGTGGGTAGTGTCGCTGGACCTCAAGGATGCGTATTGGCACGTTCCTATCCATCCTCGTTTCCAGCGATTCTTGGCCGTTCAGACTTCCGATCGTGTGTTCATGTTCGACAGACTTCCCTTCGGTCTCAACATCGCGCCGCGGATCTTCTCGAAACTGGTAAAGCAGGCTCTGGATCCTCTCCTCAGGGGCGGCCTCCAGATCCTGTTTTACTTGGACGACTGGTTGATAGTTTCAGACACCCTAGAACAGTGCGTCCACGACACCCTCACAGTAGTTCAACACATCACACAGTTAGGGTTCAAAATCAATATTCCCAAGTCACGCCTGACCCCGTCGCGTGTCGTGACGTGGGTAGGTCTCGAATGGGATCTGACCAACGCTACAGTGACCCAGAGTCAGCCAAACGCGGTGAAACTTCGCAGGAAGGTCTTCGCCGTGTTGCACTCGGTCTCCCTCACGAGGAGGATCTGGGACTCGTTAGTGGGTTCACTGAATTGGGCCGCTCTGACCATTCCCTTAGGGAGGCTCAGGCTGCGCCGCCTAATACTCATGGGCAACAAGGTGTTTCCGTTGGCCCCTATGGATCGGCTCATGCCGATCCCGCGTACCATTCACAGACACTTAGGACACTGGGTTGCTCGGGGCACGCTCTCTGCGGCTGTGCCCTGGACCGCCCCCCCGCCGACGATCTGGGTAGATACAGATGCGTCGAGCGAGGTAGGGTGGGGTTACCAATCCAACCTGGGACATCAACATCACGGCAGATGGGTGGGACACACACACCTACACATCAATGCCCTCGAACTGTTGGTTCCCTTGTTCTTCCTGAGGGACCACGCGCTGGCCCTTCGGGGAAAGTCGGTGGCCTTCAGGATGGACAATCAGACAGCTGTCCACTGTATCCAAAAGCAGGGGTCCTCCAGGTCTTTGACTCTGTTGGGGATCTCAGAGAAGTTGTTCTTCCTCGCGAACCGACACAACATCTCCCTGCACGCCTCCTACCTGCCCGGGACTGCCAACCTGTGGGCGGACGCCCTGTCGCGAGGACAGGGCGTTCTTGTAGAATGGGCGATGAAACAGACTGTATTCGACGACCTCGCAGCTTCCTGGGGTGTTCCGGAGGTCGACTTGTTCGCATCGAAGGAGACGCGCAAGTTGCCTCAGTACCTATCCCTCCGGACTCGCACTCCGGAGGGGGGTCCGGACGCTTTCATGGAAGACTGGAACAGGTGGCAGTCGATATACATATTTCCGCCACCAGACGCACTGTTGATGTGCAAAGTCCTCGCGCGGCTGTACCGCGGCAGAGTCTGGCTAATAGCGCCTCTGTGGCCAGCCCAGGCTTGGTACTCCCAGTTGAAGCGGTGGTGCCCGAGTCCGGTCCCTCTCCCTCTCTCAAACTTCCACTTGAGCCAGGTTGGCGACCTGCGGACCTCGTTGGCCTTCGCATCGTGGATGTTCGTGAGGCACGGTGGCTCCCAGTCCACGGACGGGACCTGACTGACTTCCTGAAGCGTTCATGGACGTCTTCGACTTGGGGGACTTACGAGTCCCACTGGAGGTCTTTTACTAGGTGGATACAGGACACTCGCCAGACTGTTAGCTCTCCTTCCCTCGTCCTACACTACTTGTTTCACCTCTTCCGTACACGTCGCTTTCAAGTCAACACTATACGTAACCACTTGTCTGCCATCCGGGAGGTCTTTGAGTCCGTCACTGGGCTGGTCGTTCCTCCGAAGGAGCTGGATTCCTTCATGAAGGCTGCCTTCAGGGAGCGACCGCCTCCGCGCCAGATCCCTCCTCAGTGGGATCTGGGGCGTGCTCTGGACCTTCTGGCTTCACACACATATACACGGGATACTACACCGGTTCAGTTGCTGGAGCGTACACTCTTCCTTGTCGCTCTGGCCACTGGGGATAGGGTGTCTGAACTCGCTGCCATGTCGCGGTCCCAGGAATGCATGCGCTTCTCCCCGTCCTTGAATGTCGTCACGTTAGCCCCCTCCCCTCATTTTGTTGCCAAGAATGAGAGAGAGACCCACGTTTTCAAGCCTTTCACCATCCAGGCTTTAAAGCGTGGGCATACTCACCATGTGTTGTGCCCGGTGCAGGCCTTGCACTCCTATGTTGAGTCTGTGGCTCCGACTTCGGGTACTGCTGTGTGGGTGTCTCCTCGGACTGGTAGGAGGCTCTCGAAGGTACAGATAGGACGCCACATTTGTCGGGTCATTCGTGCCAGTAACCCTGCTTGTCAGGGTTCTGCGCACGATGTGCGATCCTTTGCTGCCTCCTTACGGTTCCTGCAGACTCGTTCGTTGCCTGACGTCGCCTCGGCGGGTTTGTGGTCTTCTGTCCATACCTTCGTCTCCTCCTACCTCTCCATGTCCATTGTTAGACCCCCTCGGCCTGTGATAGCTCTCGGGAGTCGTGTTTCCTAGGGCTCTCGCGAAGTTGCCTGGTCTTCCCCCCTAGTCACTCTTTCTTTTACTTTGTTTTCTTTAGAAAAGGGGGGGAGGGAAGTACGGGTTTGCAACACTGGATTGCAAGTTTGGGATTATGTTATATGTATACAGTACATAAGTGTTTTTGCCTCATTGAAAATTGTGTTTTGTTTATGTGATCCATGTTTTTGTTCGTTTTGGAAGAAAAGGGTTTTGTGTACGGTACTTTTTGGTTTAAGACAAGTCTATGATTTTGCATTACTATGAATGACGGGCACGTGTTAAAACTGCTCTTTTTAGCTACTCCTCAGTTTTTCACTCTTTTATTAAACTCTCTTGTTTAAATTGTGTTTCTTTGTCATTCATAATTTTGTCTTATGCATTGTTTTTTTTGGTATGTTGGGCTTGGATGTCCTCCTCCTATTTGTTATGCAGCCTTGACGTTGGATTTGCCAAGACTACTAACAAATTGGGAGGTTTGACGTACCTCCCAACCTACCAAATAGGAAAACCTACTATTTGGTAGTAGTCTTGGAAAATCCAACGTACATAATACCCTCCCTCACGCCGGACCCCTGCCCATCCGCGTTCTTCTGCTGACGTGAGATGTGATAACAAGAGAGGGTCGCTCATGCGCACGTTCGACAGGGATCGGCGCATGACGGAACACGGGATGGGCCTTGAGCGGTAACTAAGGTAAACCCCTTTTTCTTCTCTTCTATACTTTTTTCACCTTCGGTGGTAGTTTGGTTAATGTACAACGTCTCCTAGAGCAAGATAAGGAGTAGACTCTAGACGTTTTCTTTTTAACCGCGGTTGGAATGACGACATAGCAGTCAAAATAGACAAGTCGTCATTGCAATTAGGTTAATAGCCTTGACGTTGGATTTTCCAAGACTACTACCAAATAGTAGGTTTTCCTATTTGGTAGGTTGGGAGGTACGTCAAACCTCCCAATTCCATCGCATTAGAAATTATTCATAGATTACAAAAAGTCCAAATAAGACATAGTTATGTTAATATATAAAGGAGATAGATAATGTATAGAGAGAGAGAGATAGATAGAGAGAGATAGTTGCTAGGGGCAAATGATCGATAACATACAAAATTATAGGAGACGGATTTAAGTTTCTGAAAAGACAAAGGAGATATGGTGACTGGACGACTCGGCCCATGGGACAACTCGGCTCGGACAGCTCGGCCCTCTTTTGGACAACTCGGCCACGACGGCGAGACAACTCGGCCCATTATTTGAGACAGCTCGGCCCCATGTTCTGCTATGGGGCAATTTGACGAGACCAGTCAGGATATAGGATGGGGAGAGCTAAGTGGAGGGTTTATGGCGTGTGTGTAATGTGGGCGAAATGTTCGTAATTTGCCGGAGGATAACAGGTTTTTCACAATACGTAGACAAAGAACTTTAACCCTTCCAGCCCGGGTGTCATTGTGCAAGGACACCGCGAAAATTGGGCAGCAGCCCGGGTGTCCCTTCAGCAGATAGTAAGCTTTCAAGCCTATTCAGCTTGGTCTGAACGCCGTGCGTCCGACGCATGTAAACAAAGCCGATCGTTGCGTCACCGCACCTCCGAAAACAAGGAGGAGACGTCGGATCAATGTTATTGTTGTGACGTAAGACTAAATTAGTGTCTGAAAAGGTCCGATATTGTCAACATCGCGGAAAAATTCGCTCCACTGAAATCGTCATCACAACTGAACCAGTTACCTTTTGATACCTTTTGATGTGTTCGCCACTCTTCTAGCGGCACCAAGGAGCGCGACGCCCCTCGTTATGGGTGGTATTTACCTAATTGCCTAATTGTATTTGCCTAATTGTAGTTTACAGGAGTTGAGCTAAGCTCGTGTTGTCCCGTCTCTCAGTCTACTTTTTATCCAATTTTTTCTTGAAAATATGGATATTCCTTGCCCCTACCACCTCCTCCTCCAGCCCATTCCATTTGTCAATACATCTATATTGACTTAGAGAGCTCTACTCAACGCCAGTCTACAGATTGAAAACCGCCCTACGTTTATAGATGCGTGGGAAATTTCTAGCAGTTAAAATAAACAAAAATACGGTAGCCTAGGCCTGGACGTATTTCGGCCAGATCGCCCGGATACGACCTCCGTCCTTTGGAGGACCAGCCCGGGCCACGAGGGTTAAAAAAAAAAAAAAAAAATTATGTCATAGGCTAGTTCTCTCGATTCATAATGTGTAGGTTAGGTTAGGTTAGGTTGATTACGAGTTGTCTTGTAATTAACACGGGGCCGAGCTGTCTCGCCGTGGGCCGAGCTGTCTCGCCGTGGGCCGAGCTGTCCTGGCCGAGCTGTACCGTGGGCCGAGTAGTGTAGCATTCAGGAGATATTTGTATTGACTCTCTTTTTAATTTTATTATTTGTGTGTTGGAAGGGTAATATTGTTTTTAATTCTATATACAGTAAAACCTCGCTCTTTAGGACTTCAATCTTTCGGAATTCTCAGACTTTCGGACTAGCATTTCAATTCGGGCTCATGGTTCAGCCTTTCAGATTTGTCTGAAAGGCTGAGAAAATACCTCCATCCTTTTCGGACTACACTTTTTGGACTACATTTAACTTCGGACTCATGCTTCAGCCTTTCGGATTTGTCTGAAAGGCTGAGAAAAATTAAATCGCATTCGGACCAAAGAGCCGAGTTTCGGACTTGTCTGGTTAGGTGAATGTGTATTCGGACTTATAAACTTCGGACTCATGCTTCAGCCTTTCGGATTTGTCTGAAAGGCTGAGAAAAATTATTTTGCATTCGGACCGAAGAGCCGAGTTTCGGACTTATAAACTTCGGACTTTATTTCAGCCTTTCGGATTTGTCTGAAAGGCTGAAGTGTGAGTTTGGACTCGGCCCTTTCGGACTTTTGACACTTTCGGACAGGGGTCTCCCCCAATTAGTCCGAAAGAGCGAGGTTCTACAGTACTGTATTAGAAATTATTCGTAGATTAAAAAAATATCAAACAAGACAGTTATACAGTATTTATGTATAAGGGAGATAGATGCATTAAATAGATAACCAGACAGACATTTGATGCATAAATAACTTAAATAATCTTAAAAAAAATAAAATAAATAAAAATAAACAAATAATAATAATATATATACTGTACCTAGGCTTGGGCTGCCACCCGTATATGATCCTGACTTTTTCGTGTTTGTGGCCGACTTTGGAACTTTAGAGGTTACCGTGTCCAAACTAAACCGTGTATATAAAACCTGTGTATATCGAGACTCTGACTGTATATATAATATAATGGAAATAAGCCTAACGGCCTTATTGGGCTATCCTTAGTTGGAATTATGCACGTCATATTTATAACAAACTATGTGGTACCAACTCTGTAAATTGCTAACTGAATAAATATTATTATTATTATTATTATTATTATTATTATTATACGCGTATATATACAGTGAACCCTCGAATTACGCGCAATTTATCTGCGCGTAATGAAAGCTACGCTTGAACCACAATTGAGGTAACAAATACAAAAATACGCTCAATTATTCAAATGTACGTGCCGAGCGAGAGTAGATTCGTATCTGTTGAAGAGTTTCGGGTGGCCATATTGGCGTGACGCCGGGCCCTCCGACGTCGTCACCGTTGACTGTGGAGAGAGAGACATCTCTCGTACCAAACTATTATGTATCTATAAAGCACAACAGGATATTATGAATCTATTAAAAGACTGTTCTTCGTTTTTATTGCATGCATCATTTATTGAGCAAACAAAATCGGAAATGGAAAATCTGTTTCTGTTCACGAGTTGGTGAGATTGTTTTCACTTCTCTCGAAAGTCGCTTCAAAGCTTACTGCTCTCCCCTGTCTAAATGATGTGAAGCCAATTCCATAACATGTATAATGTATATGAGCTATTGAACTATCTCACCTGACACTATGTATATGAAACTATACTGTATTTACCTAATTGTATTTACCTAATTGTATTTACCTAATTGTAGTTTACAGGAGTTGAGCTAAGCTCGTGTTGTCCCGTCTCTCAGTCTACTTTTTATCCAATTTTTTCTTGAAAATATGGATGTTCCTTGCCCCTACCACCTCCTCCTCCAGCCCATTCCATTTGTCAATACATCTATAGGGGAAGCTAAACTTCCTGATATCGTTCTTGCAGGTGGCCTCTAGTTATTCCTGTATCCATAATTAATATATCCTCCCTATGTATACTGTACAGGGCGTATTACTTTTTTATTCAAAACTATAACCACTAGGCCTAGGCCTATTATTTCGGTCGATCCATTTCGGGTGCAGTGCTATCGATCGATGGCGCAGATCCATAACATCGGCGTTGCTCAACCACTACCAATGTGAGTTCATTTACGTTTGTGTCTTATTTTTGTACATTAAATGTATAGGAAGGGAAGAGGATGTGTAGATCAGATTTTTACCCTGAATTGTGTTGTGGAGAAGTATCTGGAGAAGAAACAAAAGGTGTATGTTGCCTTTATGGACTTGGAGAAGGCCTATGACAGAGTGGATAGAGAAGGTTTGTGGAAAGTACTTAGAATATACGGAGTAGAGGGCAAGTTGCTGAAAGCAGTGAAGAGCATGTATGAGGGTGCAAAGGCGGCAGTACATGTGGAGAGTGAGCAGAGCGAGTTCTTTGACCTGAATGTTGGTTTGAAACAGGGGTGTGTGATGTCCCCGTGGTTGTTTACTGTATATATGGATGGAGTTATGAAAGAAATACTATCAAGAGCAGTGGATGTTGGTGTATCGCTGAAAAGGGAGGGAATTGAGTGGAAGCTACCTATACTGCTGTTTGCGGATGATACAGTTCTGATGAGTGATAATGAATGGGAGTTGCAGGGTCTGGTAAATGAGTTTGGAACAGTGTGCGAAAAACGGAATTTGAAGGTAAATACGGGGAAGAGGAAGGTTATGGTCTTCGAAAGGGGTGAAGTCACAGAGTGTGAGGTGAAGCTGAACGGTCAGGCTATGGAGATCGTCAACTCTTTTAAGTATCTGGGCAGTGTGTTGAGTAAAGATGGGACTATGGATGAAGAGGTGTGGGAGAGGGTACAACAGGGGAAGAGGGTTGTAGGAACGCTAAAAGCAGTAACAAGAAATAGGGTGGTCAGTATGGAAGTGAAGAAGTCCTTGCATGACAGTGTGGTAATCCCGACACTGACTTACGGAAGCGAAGCATGGACGTTGGTTGAGAGACTCAGACCAAGAGTGAGAGCAGTGGAAATGAATTACTTAAGGAGTGCGTGCGGAGTTACATGGAGGGATAGACAGACTAATGAGGAAGTAAGAAGGAGGTGTGGTGTGGAGGTAGATGTGCTGGAAAGTGTGAAAAGGAACAACTTGAGATGGTTCGGCCATATGGAACGTATGGAAAGCGAGAGAATGACTAAGAGGGTGTACGAGAGCGAGGGGGAGAGGTAGACCGAATATGAGGTGGAAGGATGGAGTGAGGAACTACATGAACGAAGGCGGTGCTGGATGGGGGGAGGGGCGTCGACTGACTGGGGACAGAGGTGCATGGGGGCGGTTCGTTCGTGGCCACCCCTTCGGGGATCACGGCGTCAGGCAATAGATAGATAGATAGAAATGTATTTTGTGTGGTAGTTTAGGTTATAAAAACATATTTGTATATATGTTATATATTTGTGGTTTTTAGGTGATGAAAGGTAGAAATAGTACAACTTTCGGTCGGAGCCAGACCAATACCTATTTTCCCCATTCATATTTAACTTCCATGTACGCTCAAACGAAGGTACGCGCCGACAGCACAGTACGCATCCCCCGCGTAATTTGAGGGTTCACTGTTATCAGAATTACAGTATTTGGTAAAGTAGGGAGTTCCCAACCTGCACAACATCTGCTATGTAGGAGCCCCCAGCTCCAGCACCACCTTACTATAGATGTACACTGTATTGACAAATGGAATAGGCTGGAGGAGGAGGTGGTAGGGGCAAGGAACATCCATATTTTCAAGAAAAAATTGGATGAAAGTAGACTGAGAGACGGGACAACACGAGCTTAGCTCAAGTCCTGTAAACTACAATTAGGTAAATACAATTAGGTAAATACTACCTCTAGAATCAATGTGAGAGTGTTGGCAGCAGAAGTACATTGCTCTCATCAACAGGGCCGTATAACCTTACTGTCTGTCTCCCAGGGCTGTATGTCAACCACCTGGATGGATTTTAATGGCTAATAGATGCTATATTATGCTAGAAAATTATCTCTAAATGCCCAAATGCATCTTATGAGTTCAATTGGGCTCAAAATCTAGGTATTGGTGTTGAGAAAGCATTGCACATCATTTAGAGGTGTCCACTTAGCCTTTTCAATATACAGTATGAGGATGCATTTCTTCTATTTAGCAGTGGTTCTCTCCGTCAATCATGTGAGAACCTAATCTATCATTAGGGCTTTCCGGGTCCATTGAGAACCTGGAGATTGCATATGTTGCAACCCGATAATAGATGAAATCATCCTAGGAGATACCCCTTACTTAGTTCCTAAGGAACGTCATTAAATCGGATGCCACATGAAAAATAAAAATAAAAAGATAGATAAGGTTATTCGAATCTGGCGCTGCTAACAAGATGGCTTCCCGTGCACACCAGGCGCTATATCTCGTTCTCTATCGGGCTGCGATCACTCCAACCAGACATGTTTTTTTTTCTCTTCCTGCTTTTACCCCGTGTCTCTCAGTTTGGCTCCATCTTCTTTCTTTAACAGTGAGTTAATGATACATTTTAACTGTGGTGGTCGCCAAATATGTTTTTAATCTGAGGACGGGTGTTTTCACAGACGTGAGATGTGTTGGACGCAGCACAGCGCCCCATATCTACAAGGATACCTGACGCCATTTTGGTAGTGTGATTATTTTTTCTCGACATTTAACCATTTCCACGTGAATTTTATTGCAGACCTGTTGATTATTGTGTTCCATTTGTATATCCTAGCTCTGTCTTTTGTACAATTTGAGACTAGGTTGTATGATCTTCCTTTGAGACTAGGTTGTATGATCTTCCTTTGAGACTAGGTTGTATGATCTTCCTTTGAGACTAGGTTGTATGATCTTCCTTTGAGACTAGGTTGTATGATCTTCCTTTGAGACTAGGTTATATGATCTTCCTTTGAGACTAGGTTATATGATCTTCCTTTGAGACTAGGTTATATGATCTTCCTTTGAGACTAGGTTGTATGATCTTCCTTTGAGACTAGGTTGTATGATCTTCCTTTGAGACTAGGTTATATGATCTTCCTTTGAGACTAGGTTGTATGATCTTCCTTTGAGACTAGGTTGTATGATCTTCCTTTGAGACTAGGTTATATGATCTTCCTTTGAGACTAGGTTATATGATCTTCCTTTGCATAGACTTTTTATTACGCCTAACACTTGTACAGTTTTATAAATTTGTGATTGTCGAGCGTATATATTGCATCTCGTCTAGTGTTTCTTTTGACCTAACACTATGTATTTACTTGCCTCTTGATCACCGATTGATACCTGATTCATGATCCATGCTTGAGTAATCCCGACAGCAGAATAACAGTCAATAACATTGACTATTTGAGAACTTAGGGCAGCACTCTTAAACAATACCGCTACTTATTTTAGTCATTATACCTGTGATTTCTATAATGTACAGTACAGTACTGTACTATTATACAGTATAAAGGTTAATATACAGTATGTCTATTTATATAATATTTATTAATAGTGTTTAAATTATATTGTGCTCGCTGTATTTTATAGCTCGCAGACATTGTCCACGAGGCGTCATGTTTGTGTTTTCCCTGGCGCCCCGCTGACAAGATAGCGGTCGTTCTCTCGCCATTTCCAGATTACAGTATTATTTTTCAAAATTTCAGTTTTTAAATTGGGGGGAATAGCCTACAACCTTTCGAAACATTTAATTATTTATTTCTTATCTTTTTTATTTAAATTCTCTTTTTTCTTGCTCCTTCTTATTTTTTTAAATTCTGAAATAATTTTGTATTGCCTTTAACCCTCCAGCCCCGGCTACGCATTACATAAATATTCCCCGAAATCCGGGGGTTTTGGCCGAAAAACGTCTATGCCTAATCTACCGTATCTTTGTTATTCTGACTGCTTCCGCATTCCCGCGCATCCCCAAGCGTAGATGTGTTTCGTACCTGTAGAATGGCATTAAGTAGAGCTCTCTAAGTCAACTGGTTCAGTTGTGATGATGATTTGATTGGAGATAACTTTATGGCAAAAACAGCCACTTTACACTACTTTTCGATACTTAACAATAACATACAGGCACACACGAATAAGCGACGCACTCCTTCTTGTGGCCGGAGATGCGGGGCGTCGGTCCAGCCGGCTGTTGTTTACATGCGTCGGACGTACGCCTCGCACACCAAGCTTACAGGCTTTAAGCTCATGGGTGTTTAAGAGACCTTCCGGGTAGCTCGGGTGTGTTTTTTATGGGTGTTTAAGAGCCCTTCCGGGTCTGAAGGGTTAAAGTTTACTTCATCTTTATATCAACTCTGGGCCTACGGGCCGTTGCTTGTATATCTTTGCAGTTTAATTATCTTCTTTTTTAAGGGTTGTGTCAAGTTGTGTCAAGTCTTTATTGTACTGAACTACAGTAAAGAGACTAAACCCACGCTCTCTGTGGATGAAGCGGTCTTTAAACTTATATAGTATGTATGTATGTTTAGTTATAATTTTTTACTCTGTTCATAAATGAATATATCTTATCTTTTCTCTTCTTTCTTCTTCCTCTCCTCGGCCTTCTTTCCTTACCACAGCTGGGCTCCGGGTCTACCGTACCAGGTTTTCCCATCTCAGGGCCGGGGTATTCTGTCGATTGAGGACCTGGGATCGGCGTTGTGAGCCCCAGTTGGGCTTTGCACATACAGTCAGGTCTCGATATACACGCGTTTTATATCCACGGATTCGTTTGGACACGGTAACCCCAAAAGTTCCAAAGTCGGCCACAACACGGAAAAGTCGGGATCATACACGGGAGGCGGCCCAAGCCTAGGTATATATAAATTATTAACATTTGTATTTATGCATAAAATGTCTGTCTGTCTATCTATCTAATGCATCTCCCTTATACATAAATACTGTATAACCATGTCTTATTTGGTCTTTTTTTAATCTATAAATCATTCTAATACGATGAAATTCAAATATTATCCTTCCAACACACACAATAAAATGAAAAAGTCAATAAAAATGTCTCCTTTGTCTTTTCAGAAACTTAAGTCCGTCTCATATACAGTATGTTCGTATTTTATTGATCGCGTGGACCCAGCAACTCTCTATTTATCTATCTATCTAATGCGTCTATCTATCTCCCTTATACATTAACATAACTATGTCTTATTTGGACTTTTTGTAATCTATGAATCATTTCTAATGCGATGGAATCGAAAAATATAATATCTTTTCTAAAGCGATGGAATTGAAAAATATAATATCCTTCCAGCACATAGATAGTTCAAGTTATAGAGGTATTAGTTTATTATCAGTGGTTGGAAAGCTGTATGGCAGGATGTTGATAGAGGATAGTAAAGTGTACGGAAGTGGCAATAGGAGAAGAACAGTGCGGTTTTAGGGGGGGAAGAGGGTGCGTGCGTGGATCAGATGTTTGCAGTAAGACAGTTATGTAAGAAGTATTTAGAGAAGCATAAGGAGATATTTTGGGCTTTTATGGATTTGGAAAAAGCGTATGATCGTGTGGATCGTGAAGCAATGTGGAAGGTGTTAAGGATTTATGAAATTGGAGGAAATTTGTTAAAAGCAGTTAAGAGTTTTTATGAAGGGAGCAGAGCATGTGTTAGAATAGGAAATGGTGAGTTGAGTGAATGGTTTGAGGTAAAGGTAGGTTTGCGACAGGGTTGTGTATTGTCATCATGGATGTTTAATATGTTTATGGATGGTGTGGTGAGGGAGGTGAAAATGAGAACTATGGGAAGAGGATTGGGTTTAGTAGGAAAGAATGGTAGAGATTGGGAGTTGAATCAGTTGCTGTTCGCCGATGACACAGCATTGGTGGCGGATTCTGAGGAGAAATTGCAGCGGGCAGTCAAAGAGTTTGGAGTGGTTTGTGGGAGGAGGAAACTGAAGGTGAACGTCAATAAAAGTAAAGTAATGGTGTGTAATAGGGGTGATCGTAGGGTGAATCTAGATGTGAGGCTGGATGGGGAAATATTGGAACAAGTAGAGTGTTTTAAATATCTAGGAGGAACGATAAGCAGGAGTGGAGGTATGGAAGTGGAGGTAAAACAGAGAGTGTGTGAAGGAAGGAAGGTTTTTGGAGCAATGGGAAGTATGTGGAAGACGAGAAATCTCGGAATGAAAGTAAAAAGTACAATGTATCAAGGAATTGTTGTGCCAACAGTGATGTATGGGGCTGAGACATGGGCTCTGAAGAAAAAGGAGAGAAGAAAGCTGGATGTGATGGAGATGAGCTGTTTGAGGAGTATGTGTGGAGTTACTCGTAGAGACGGATTGAGGAATGAAGAGATACGTAGGAGAGTGGGGCAGCAGGAACATTTGTCAGCCAGAGTGGACAGAAGGGTGCTGAGCTGGTATGGTCATGTTGAACGAATGGGAGATGAAAGGCTTATAAAGAGAATATGTGAGTCAGATACAAGGGGAGATAGAAGGGCAGGAAGACCCCCCATTGAGATGGAGAGACTGTGTAAGACAAGCTTTGGATGATAGAGGAATGACTATAGATCAGGCAAAGGAAGTGGTAATAAACAGGAATGAATGGAGAATGCTTGTGAATAGTTGAGTGAACACGTGGTCATTTGGGGGAAGGGGTCGGGCGCAAGTTAGACTAGATAATAGTCCATCAGGTGCCTGGCCCGGGGAGACGATTAATATGAAGGGTGCGCCTGGAAGTGTGGTGGGCGGGCTTGTGGCTTTGGCCACGCTGCATGTCTGCCTGCCGAGATCGGAGCCTCTCCGGGTGGTCGGGGGCCGGGGGAGTGCTGGAGCGACCGTGGTGACCCTGGTCTCTGGGTGTTCTCCTGGGTGACCTAGATGTGTGTGAATTTTGTGTTTTGTCTGTGTTTGTTCGTTGTTCTGTCTTGTGTTTTGTGTTTTCCCTATTCTTGCTCTGTCTTGAGTCGGCCACCCCCAAGAAAATAAAAACAAAAAAATAATAAAATCAAGTAAAATAGAAAATAAAAATAAACAATAGGAAAAGTGGGGATTGGGCCTGAGCATATACATACATACATACATACATACATACATAAACAAGAAATAATTAAGTCAACAAAAAGTATTCCCCCGTCTTTCTCCAGACAGGCGCCTCGAGCTTCTGAGCGTCGGAAGATTTCTATTTTATTTATTTATTGTATTTTTCCCACGGCATATCTTCACCTTGAAAGTGTGTCTACACACAATGATGGGGAAATATTGTAACATGTTTTTAATTGGCATTTGTGTCATTTTTCTGATTATGAGTTGGTGGAAAAATGTTTTCTTTAATTACCGTAAAGTGGGGTAACTTCGTACTGCGGTGATAACTTCGGACATCGGCGATAATAAGTAATTAGACTTTGTCATTATATAATGGAAACACTTTTTTTTTTTTTTTTTTTTGTGGTGTCCGTTTAGAGAAATGGCAAAGGAAGAGCATGTAACAGTCCTAGGGAACTGACATGAGTATATGTACACTAAACAAATATTATATATGTGACGAAAATATGTACATTTTTCGCTACCCTGCCAAACTTCTATCACCCTGAAGAAATTTGTTTGTATGAATGATGTTGTGACTGATATAATTTTGTAGTAACATTACCAGAGACAACATCCACCAAAGGAAATTTGTTACACTTGTATAACGCTCTAGCTAGAACACTTATCATTTAACCGATTGTGTTTTAAAAAAAAACATGCTAACTTCGGACATGGAACAAAACAATAGTTTGTTATTATTTGCACTATGAAAATCATTCATAATACTTGTCCATCATCAACATGGTGGTAAAAGATCAAATAATCATTCTCTGAGTCCAAAAACCCATAAAAATATGATAATATGCTAACCGATTTATGTATTTCGGATAATTCTGGATATATATAATATACTGTATATAAATTAGCAGAGGCATATATCTTGTCCAATTTTTTTTGTTCTGCCGAAAGAAACGCCAACAAATACGTTATACCTATAAAAATGCTCAAATTCCTAAAAGTGTATATGCAGTGATATATTACACATACTTATATATTTTCACTAGGCCTAGTTAATTTTCGAGTTATTGATTTGACAGCATTGGTTATTTTTCCTGCTCAATATTTTCTAAGAGTGAGCTCGATGCCTAACGAGAACAGATCCAAACAGAATATATGTTAAACATCATATATATCCCCCTCCTATACTGATTATACAGGCCTAAATGTATTGACTGTGCATTTTCCACTTAAACATCGGACAGGAATAAGCAGCAATAATAAAATATTCATATAAAATAGTAGGAGCCGAAAAATGAATGAAATAAAGCCACGAACGTACGTCCGAAGTTCTCCTCCATTTGTGCGGAGTTAGCCCAGCTTTCTTGGCAATCATTTTCCATAAGAAATCCCCGTATGTCCGAAGTTATCCATACATGTCCGAAGTTGTCAACTTTTCAAGCAAACTTCGGACATCATTTAGGATAAGGATAGCTCTCTTATTATAGGGGTTAATTTTAGGAGGCTTCCTGGATTATGGCGCACTATCATCATACATCACTTGACCTAGTTAAATCTCTATAATGTGTTTACACTCGGGAGCAATTGTTAAAAAACCTCGAAAAATGTCCGAAGTTACCCCATTTTATGGTACATCATATCGGAAATGATTCACAGATTATATAGAGACCAAATAACATACTATACACTTACAGGTGTGATCAATAGTTTTGCATTATCAATAGGGTCATAACTTCTTCTCTACTTTCTGGTCTATTGAACCATAATAAAGAGAGGAGAAGGGAGGGAGCGCCCCCGACAGTGTTAACCAGTCTGATGATAATGAAATGATGGGACAATATTTCTGTGTTCTCTGGTTTCGATGAGGACGATGAACATGCCGGGGCCGATGTACGAGCTGTAGCACAAGGCTTATCAACTTCATCACAGTAACGGGGTCGGGGGTGGGGGGAGGGTTCGACGGAGTACGGCGGCGGAGATATCTACCGAACGTCAACACATCTATCCACACAAATAGGTCAGTAACAGGTACAAATCAGTCCTCATTGATGGTTAATGTATTCTATGTTTTGTCATAAATGATATTGGTGGTATGTAATATATTACCCGGTACATGTTAGACTCGGTAATTATTATATAAATCAGTATTTCAATTCTCATATAATTTTAAGGTGGTTTACTTGCAATGAATTGTATTTATTCGGGTGACTGTACATTTACAAGGTTATTCAGTGTGGCTTTCTGTTTGGTTTTCATGAGTCACACTTATACTATACCTTAGACTTGCACTTTTGATCTCTCTATGCACTGTTCGTGTGACCGGAAGGAGTGATGTGGATCTTCCACCAACTATAAGGTGTGTGGCAGGGCAGGAGAGGTAGGTTGAGAGAGAAGGTTTTAGGGCAGTTAGACTGAGACCTTACTCACGACAAGAGGTCTGGAGATATTCCCTCTATTTGAGGAATATTCTCTGTTATATTTTATTAGTACATCTGTTCCTGTATTTCATGTAATAAGTCTATTTGAGGAATATTCTCTGTTATATTTTATTAGTACATCTGTTCCTGTATTTCATGTAATAAGTCTAAATCTTCATTTATTACTTCAATAAATCAACGTGGCTTGGATACAGAGATCTTTTCCTTTACCTAAATTAGAGGTTAGAGGATGGTGGCGGCCTATCTATTATTTATCTACCTATCTACGAGAGAGCAGGACGCAGAGCAGAGAATCTACAGTATACTTCAATCAACCTAAACTACATTAAACCAAATCTATAAACCCACAAAAGAGACTCACAAACGTCTTCCTAACTTGGTGTTAACCCCTTCCTAACATTGGCACTAAACACCTTTGTTACATGGTGTCAACGACTTTGTTACAAATATAAGTCGGCTGAAGGTAGGCAAAAAAGGTCAAAAGGGATACTTTGGAAAAGTGGCTGAAACAAATTAATTAACTCCCATAAGGCCTGTAGTTATTTCTAAAACACGGTTTTGATATAAACGGTACGTACCGTACACGGTACGAATTAACTGCGTCTATCGAGACCTGACTGTACTATACTGTACTTCTATTAACTGCGTCTATCGAGACCTGACTGTACTATACTGTACTTCTATTAACTGCGTCTATCGAGACCTGACTGCGTCTATCGAGACCTGACTGTACTATACTGTACTTCTATTAACTGCGTCTATCGAGACCTGACTGTACTATACTGTACTTCTATTTTTCACAACCTTTTTCCGACTGTCCGGGTGTATCTTACGATCCCTAACCACTTTCTTTCACCCTTTCTGTACGGTGCCCATCATATGACGGGCGCCATTTTGAGGCTATTATGAGATCTGAGAGAGAGGCCAGCTGTTGGAGGAAACGTAGGAGGGCTCCAACTGCTCGCCACAGGCAGCAGCCACACACTGAGAGTGAGAGAAGGCTGGCTCACTCATGTGCATCACAAAGCAAAATAAATAAATAAATAAATAAATTATCCTTTTTTACCAATTCTGCCCTTCGTTTGCAAGATAACCAGATGTCGTAAAGGGATGATTCAGGTGTCATTGGAAAGCTATCATTGTACTTTCACTAATATATAATTGTATTACACTCTGGCTCTGGCTTATGCATGAAAAAGAGCATGGAATGAAGGTAATTTTGGGCAATTTTGCCCGCAGCCAAGATATCTTTTCCCTCGCTTGCTCAGCGGAGCTCCGGGAATAGTGAACTTTGTATTATCCTTGGGTATAGAAGAGCCCCTACCTATTTTTCTACTAATTTTCAGAAGGTTAGCATGATCGAGATTTTAGTTTTTCTACCTGGGTTCATGAAGTCCGCGTCTGTCGTGTCTTCTCCGGCTCTTTTCTAGTTTTCTTGAGTTTTGTTGACGGGTGGCTATAACTCCGGTTGTTAGTTAGCGACACACCCTGGTTTGATGATTCTTTCCAAACTCCGGGTTGTAGGGAGTTTCTTGATAATTAAATTCTAGGTTATACAAGCCAACTGACTCCGGGTCTTTTGTTGTCTTAACAGGGTTGCCTGGAATGCCCCCATTAGGACAAGAGACTGAAACTGCATGTATGTGTGGAGCACTCAGTCTTAAAATTTTATGTATGTATGTATGTATGTATGTATATATGTATGTATATATGTATGTACTGTATGGGGTTTTCAAGTCTTCTTAGTGACGTAGCATGAGCTATTAAATTGGTGTTCCTCCTGTTGTACTAAAAAACTGTGCTTCCGTGCTGACTCCCTGCCTAGGGAAACTCTTCCGTCTCTGTCTCTCCTCTAACGTCTTCCCTGCTTGCTGGAAGTTCGCTCTCATTCGACCTGTCCCAAAGAAGGATGACCGCTCGCAACCCTCCAATTATCGTCCAATTGCTCTCATTTCTTGCACCTCTAAAAATTTTGAAACTATTCTTACCTCAAAATTTCTTAAGCATTTATCTTCCCATAACCTACTCTCAGACCTTAACCCTTCCTACCCGGGCTGTCTTACCCAATGACGGTCGCCCCTACCCGGGCGATATGGCCGAAAAACGTCTAGGCCTAGGCTACCGTATTTATGTTTATTTTCACTGCTAGAACTTTCCCACTCATCTATAATCGTAGTGCGGTTTTCAATCTGTATTTTGGCGTTGAGTAGAGCTCTGTAAGTCAACTGGTTCAGTTGTGATGACGATTTCAGTGGAGCTAATATTGCAGAGATGTTGCCAATATGGGGGCTTTTCAGACACTAATTTCGTCTGACGTCAGAACAATAAGATTGAAGAGTCTTCTCCTTCTTGTTTTCGGAGGTGCAGTGACGCAACGCTTGGGTTTGTTGACATACGTCGTACGCACGGCGTTCGGACCAAGCTTAATTAGGCTATTAAGCTCATGCCTTAGATAAGGCATACCGGGTAGCGGCCCTTCTTTCGTGCTGTCCTTACCTAAGGCAGACCGGGTAGGAAGGGTTAAGGGTCACTCTACTGGTGATCTTTCGTATCTTACTAACTCTTGGTCATCCTCCATTCGGGACTTCGGTGAGACTTTTTCTGTTGCGCTAGACATATCAAAGGCCTTCGATAGAGTCTGGCACAAATCCCTCATTTCCAAACTACCCTCCTTTGGTTTCTATCCCTTCATCTATGCCTTTGTCTCTAATTTCCTTTCCGGCCGTTCCATAGCTGCGGTTGTGGATAGCCACCGTTCACTTCCTCAACCTATCAACTCCGGTGTTCCTCAGGGTTCTGTCCTATCTCCAATTCTCTTCCTATTATTCATTAACAACCTTCTCAATTGCACCTCCAGCCCTATTCACTCATATGCTGACGACTCTACATTACACTATTCAACTAACCTTCCACAACATCACTCACAGCAGGAACACCAAAACTCACATAAGGAGGCCATAAAGCACTTATCTTCTGATCTCTCTACTATCTCTAATTGGGGCAGAGAAAACCTTGTTACTTTCAATGCTTCCAAAACTCAATTTCTCCATCTGTCTACTCGTCACCCCCTTCCAGAAAAATATGACTTACTCTTCAACATATAAATTAACCCTTCATCTTCTCGGTGTCTCTTTTTCTTCTAATCTCACTTGGAAAGATCATATTACCACTCTTGCTAAAACAGCTTCCCAGAAGCTGGTTGTGCTCAACTGCCTCCAGAGGTTCTTTACCCCTGCACAGCTTCTTGTTCTGTACAGGGGCACAGTGCGTTCATGTATTGAGTATTTTCACATGTGTGGGGAGGATCCTTTCACACAGCACTTCTAGACAAAGTAGAAAAGCAAGCCTTCTGTCTCATTAACTCACGTCTACTCACCATTTTTCTGCAGTCTCCCTTCGCCGCAATGTTGCACCTCTCTCACTATTCTACCGCTATTACAATAATCAGTGTTCCCCAGAGATCTCTCGGTGTATACCACCCCCTCTTCATAAAGCAAGTAGCAGACTGGCTGGCTGCTGCTCCTCAAACTACTATCTGCCTTGCCTAACGTGGGGTATACAGGAGGTTATTGTGTAACGTGGGGTATACAGGAGGTTATTGTGTAACGTGGGGTATACAGGAGGTTATTGTGTAACGTGGGGTATACAGGAGGTTATTGTGTAACGTGGGGTATACAGGAGGTTATTGTGTAACGTGGGGTATACAGGAGGTTATTGTGTAACGTGGGGTATACAGGAGGTTATTGTGTAACGTGGGGTATACAGGAGGTTATTGTGTAACGTGGGGTATACAGGAGGTTATTGTGTAACGTGGGGTATACAGGAGGTTATTGTGTAACGTGGGGTATACAGGAGGTTATTGTGTAACGTGGGGTATACAGGAGGTTATTGTGTATTGTGTAACGTGGGGTATACAGGAGGTTATTGTGTAACGTGGGGTATACAGGAGGTTATTGTGTATTGTGTAACGTGGGGTATACAGGAGGTTATTGTGTAACGTGGGGTATACAGGAGGTTATTGTGTAACGTGGGGTATACAGGAGGTTATTGTGTAACGTGGGGTATACAGGAGGTTATTGTGTAACGGGGGTTATACAGGAGGTTATTGTGTATTGTGTAACGTGGGGTATACAGGAGGTTATTGTGTAACGTGGGGTATACAGGAGGTTATTGTGTATTGTGTAACGTGGGGTATACAGGAGGTTATTGTGTATTGTGTATTGTGTAACGTGGGGTATACAGGAGGTTATTGTGTAACGTGGGGTATACAGGAGGTTATTGTGTATTGTGTAACGTGGGGTATACAGGAGGTTATTGTGTATTGTGTATTGTGTAACGTGGGGTATACAGGAGGTTATTGTGTAACGTGGGGTATACAGGAGGTTATTGTGTAACGTGGGGTATACAGGAGGTTATTGTGTAATGTGGGGTATACAGGAGGTTATTGTGTAACGTGGGGTATACAGGAGGTTATTGTGTAACGTGGGGTATACAGGAGGTTATTGTGTAACGTGGGGTATACAGGAGGTTATTGTGTAACGTGGGGTATACAGGAGGTTATTGTGTAACGTGGGGTATACAGGAGGTTATTGTGTATTGTGTAGCGTGGGGTATACAGGAGGTTATTGTGTAACGTGGGGTATACAGGAGGTTATTGTGTATTGTGTAACGTGGGGTATAC
The DNA here is from genome assembly GCA_032716605.1 of Paralithodes platypus. Lineage (NCBI taxonomy): Eukaryota > Metazoa > Arthropoda > Malacostraca > Decapoda > Lithodidae > Paralithodes > Paralithodes platypus. The sequence continues at coordinate 4,245,234 of CM064500.1, read as the reverse complement.
AGGAGGTTATTGTGTATTGTGTATTGTGTAACGTGGGGTATACAGGAGGTTATTGTGTAACGTGGGGTATACAGGAGGTTATTGTGTATTGTGTAACGTGGGGTATACAGGAGGTTATTGTGTATTGTGTAACGTGGGGTATACAGGAGGTTATTGTGTATTGTGTATTGTGTAACGTGGGGTATACAGGAGGTTATTGTGTAACGTGGGGTATACAGGAGGTTATTGTGTAACGTGGGGTATACAGGAGGTTATTGTGTAACGTGGGGTATACAGGAGGTTATTGTGTAACGTGGGGTATACAGGAGGTTATTGTGTATTGTGTAACGTGGGGTATACAGGAGGTTATTGTATTGTGTAAGGTGGGGTATACAGGAGGTTATTGTGTATTGTGTAACGTGGGGGAGACAGGAGGTTAATGAGTATTGTGTAACGTGGGGTATACAGGAGGTTATTGTGTATTGTGTAACGTGGGGTATACAGGAGGTTATTGTGTAACGTGGGGTATACAGGAGGTTATTGTGTAACGTGGGGTATACAGGAGGTTATTGTGTATTGTGTATTGTGTAACGTGGGGTATACAGGAGGTTATTGTGTAACGTGGGGTATACAGGAGGTTATTGTGTAATGTGGGGTATACAGGAGGTTATTGTGTAACGTGGGGTATACAGGAGGTTATTGTGTAACGTGGGGTATACAGGAGGTTATTGTATTGTGTAACGTGGGGTATACAGGAGGTTATTGTGTATTGTGTAACGTGGGGTATACAGGAGGTTATTGTGTGTGGTGTGACGTGGGGTATACAGGAGGTTATTGTGTATTGTGTAACGTGGGGTATACAGGAGGTTATTGTGTATTGTGTAACGTGGGGTATACAGGAGGTTATTGTGTAACGTGGGGTATACAGGAGGTTATTGTGTAACGTGGGGTATACAGGAGGTTATTGTGTAACGTGGGGTATACAGGAGGTTATTGTGTATTGTGTAACGTGGGGTATACAGGAGGTTATTGTGTATTGTGTAACGTGGGGTATACAGGAGGTTATTGTGTATTGTGTAACGTGGGGTATACAGGAGGGTATTGTGTATTGTGTAACGTGGGGTATACAGGAGGTTATTGTGTAACGTGGGATATACAGGAGGTTATTGTGTAACGTGGGGTATACAGGAGGTTATTGTGTATTGTGTAACGTGGGGTATACAGGAGGTTATTGTGTATTGTGTAACGTGGGGTATACAGGAGGTTATTGTGTATTGTGTAACGTGGGGTATACAGGAGGTTATTGTGTAACGTGGGGTATACAGGAGGTTATTGTGTATTGTGTAACGTGGGGTATACAGGAGGTTATTGTGTAACGTGGGGTATACAGGAGGTTATTGTGTAACGTGGGGTATACAGGAGGTTATTGTGTAACGTGGGGTATACAGGAGGTTATTGTGTAACGTGGGGTATACAGGAGGTTATTGTGTATTGTGTAACGTGGGGTATACAGGAGGTTATTATTGTGTAACGTGGGGTATACAGGAGGTTATTGTGTAACGTGGGGTATACAGGAGGTTATTGTGTAACGTGGGGTATACAGGAGGTTATTGTGTAACGTGGGGTATACAGGAGGTTATTGTGTAACGTGGGGTATACAGGAGGTTATTGTGTAACGTGGGGTATACAGGAGGTTATTGTGTAACGTGGGGTATACAGGAGGTTATTGTGTATTGTGTAACGTGGGGTATACAGGAGGTTATTGTGTAACGTGGGGTATACAGGAGGTTATTGTGTAACGTGGGGTATACAGGAGGTTATTGTGTAACGTGGGGTATACAGGAGGTTATTGTGTAACGTGGGGTATACAGGAGGTTATTGTGTATTGTGTAACGTGGGGTATACAGGAGGTTATTGTGTAACGTGGGGTATACAGGAGGTTATTGTGTAACGTGGGGTATACAGGAGGTTATTGTGTAACGTGGGGTATACAGGAGGTTATTGTGTAACGTGGGGTATACAGGAGGTTATTGTGTAACGTGGGGTATACAGGAGGTTATTGTGTAACGTGGGGTATACAGGAGGTTATTGTGTATTGTGTAACGTGGGGTATACAGGAGTTATTGTGTAACGTGGGGTATACAGGAGGTTATTGTGTAACGTGGGGTATACAGGAGGTTATTGTGTAACGTGGGGTATACAGGAGGTTATTGTGTAACGTGGGGTATACAGGAGGTTATTGTGTATTGTGTAACGTGGGGTATACAGGAGGTTATTGTGTAACGTGGGGTATACAGGAGGTTATTGTGTAACGTGGGGTATACAGGAGGTTATTGTGTAACGTGGGTATACAGGAGGTTATTGTGTAACGTGGGGTATACAGGAGGTTATTGTGTAACGTGGGGTATACAGGAGGTTATTGTGTAACGTGGGGTATACAGGAGGTTATTGTGTAACGTGGGGTATACAGGTTATTGTGTATTGTGTAACGTGGGGTATACAGGAGGTTATTGTGTATTGTGTAACGTGGGGTATACAGGAGGTTATTGTGTATTGTGTATTGTGTAACGTGGGGTATACAGGAGGTTATTGTGTATTGTGTAACGTGGGGTATACAGGAGGTTATTGTGTAACGTGGGGTATACAGGAGGTTATTGTGTATTGTGTATTGTGTAACATGGGGTATACAGGAGGTTATTGTGTATTGTGTAACGTGGGGTATACAGGTTATTGTGTATTGTGTATTGTGTAACGTGGGGTATACAGGAGGTTATTGTGTAACGTGGGGTATACAGGTTATTGTGTAACGTGGGGTATACAGGAGGTTATTGTGTAACGTGGGGTATACAGGAGGTTATTGTGTATTGTGTAACGTGGGGTATACAGGAGGTTATTGTGTAACGTGGGGTATACAGGAGGTTATTGTGTAACGTGGGGTATACAGGAGGTTATTGTGTATTGTGTATTGTGTAACGTGGGGTATACAGGAGGTTATTGTGTAACGTGGGGTATACAGGAGGTTATTGTGTAACGTGGGGTATACAGGAGGTTATTGTGTATTGTGTAACGTGGGGTATACAGGAGGTTATTGTGTAACGTGGGGTATACAGGAGGTTATTGTGTAACGTGGGGTATACAGGAGGTTATTGTGTATTGTGTAACGTGGGGTATACAGGAGGTTATTGTGTAACGTGGGGTATACAGGAGGTTATTGTGTAACGTGGGGTATACAGGAGGTTATTGTGTAACGTGGGGTATACAGGTTATTGTGTAACGTGGGGTATACAGGAGGTTATTGTGTATTGTGTAACGTGGGGTATACAGGAGGTTATTGTGTATTGTGTAACGTGGGGTATACAGGTTATTGTGTAACGTGGGGTATACAGGAGGTTATTGTGTATTGTGTAACGTGGGGTATACAGGAGGTTATTGTGTAACGTGGGGTATACAGGTTATTGTGTAACGTGGGGTATACAGGAGGTTATTGTGTAACGTGGGGTATACAGGAGGTTATTGTGTAACGTGGGGTATACAGGAGGTTATTGTGTAACGTGGGGTATACAGGAGGTTATTGTGTATTGTGTAACGTGGGGTATACAGGAGGTTATTGTGTAACGTGGGGTATACAGGAGGTTATTGTGTATTGTGTAACGTGGGGTATACAGGAGGGTATTGTGTATTGTGTAACGTGGGGTATACAGGAGGTTATTGTGTAACGTGGGATATACAGGAGGTTATTGTGTAACGTGGGGTATACAGGAGGTTATTGTGTATTGTGTAACGTGGGGTATACAGGAGGTTATTGTGTATTGTGTAACGTGGGGTATACAGGAGGTTATTGTGTATTGTGTAACGTGGGGTATACAGGAGGTTATTGTGTAACGTGGGGTATACAGGAGGTTATTGTGTAACGTGGGGTATACAGGAGGTTATTGTGTAACGTGGGGTATACAGGAGGTTATTGTGTAACGTGGGGTATACAGGAGGTTATTGTGTAACGTGGGGTATACAGGAGGTTATTGTGTAACGTGGGGTATACAGGAGGTTATTGTGTAACGTGGGGTATACAGGAGGTTATTGTGTAACGTGGGGTATACAGGAGGTTATTGTGTAACGTGGGGTATACAGGAGGTTATTGTGTAACGTGGGGTATACAGGAGGTTATTGTGTAACGTGGGGTATACAGGAGGTTATTGTGTAACGTGGGGTATACAGGAGGTTATTGTGTATTGTGTAACGTGGGGTATACAGGAGGTTATTGTGTAACGTGGGGTATACAGGAGGTTATTGTGTAACGTGGGGTATACAGGAGGTTATTGTGTATTGTGTAACGTGGGGTATACAGGAGGTTATTGTGTATTGTGTAACGTGGGGTATACAGGAGGTTATTGTGTAACGTGGGGTATACAGGAGGTTATTGTGTATTGTGTAACGTGGGGTATACAGGAGGTTATTGTGTAACGTGGGTATACAGGAGGTTATTGTGTATTGTGTAACGTGGGGTATACAGGAGGTTATTGTGTAACGTGGGGTATACAGGAGGTTATTGTGTAACGTGGGTATACAGGAGGTATTGTGTACGTGGGGTATACAGGAGGTTATTGTGTAACGTGGGGTATACAGGAGGTTATTGTGTAACGTGGGGTATACAGGAGGTTATTGTGTAACGTGGGGTATACAGGATATTGTGTAACGTGGGGTATACAGGAGGTTATTGTGTAACGTGGGGTATACAGGAGGTTATTGTGTAACGTGGGGTATACAGGAGGTTATTGTGTATTGTGTAACGTGGGGTATACAGGAGGTTATTGTGTAACGTGGGGTATACAGGAGGTTATTGTGTAACGTGGGGTATACAGGAGGTTATTGTGTAACGTGGGGTATACAGGAGGTTATTGTGTAACGTGGGGTATACAGGAGGTTATTGTGTAACGTGGGGTATACAGGAGGTTATTGTGTAACGTGGGGTATACAGGAGGTTATTGTGTATTGTGTAACGTGGGTATACAGGAGGTTATTGTGTATTGTGTGACGTGGGGTATACAGGAGGTTATTTTGTAACCTGGGGTATACAGGAGGTTATTGTGTATTGTGTAACGTGGGGTATACAGGAGGTTATTGTGTATTGTGTAACGTGGGGTATACAGGTTATTGTGTAACGTGGGGTATACAGGAGGTTATTGTGTATTGTGTAACGTGGGGTATACAGGAGGTTATTGTGTAACGTGGGGTATACAGGAGGTTATTGTGACAGGTTATTGTGTACGTGGGGTATACAGGTTATTGTGTAACGTGGGGTATACAGGAGGTTATTGTGTATTGTGTAACGTGGGGTATACAGGAGGTTATTGTGTAACGTGGGGTATACAGGAGGTTATTGTGTAACGTGGGGTATACAGGAGGTTATTGTGTAACGTGGGGTATACAGGAGGTTATTGTGTATTGTGTAACGTGGGGTATACAGGTTATTGTGTAACGTGGGGTATACAGGAGGTTATTGTGTAACGTGGGGTATACAGGAGGTTATTGTGTATTGTGTAACGTGGGGTATACAGGAGGTTATTGTGTAACGTGGGTATACAGGAGGTTATTGTGTAACGTGGGGTATACAGGAGGTTATTGTGTAACGTGGGGTATACAGGAGGTTATTGTGTATTGTGTAACGTGGGGTATACAGGAGGTTATTGTGTAACGTGGGGGTATACAGGAGGTTATTGTGTAACGTGGGGTATACAGGAGGTTATTGTGTATTGTGTAACGTGGGGTATACAGGAGGTTATTGTGTAACGTGGGGTATACAGGAGGTTATTGTGTAACGTGGGGTATACAGGAGGTTATTGTGTGTAACTGGGGTATACAGGAGGTTATTGTGTAACGTGGGGTATACAGGAGGTTATTGTGTAACGTGGGGTATACAGGAGGTTATTGTGTAACGTGGGGTATACAGGAGGTTATTGTGTAACGTGGGGTATACAGGAGGTTATTGTGTAACGTGGGGTATACAGGAGGTTATTGTGTAACGTGGGGTATACAGGAGGTTATTGTGTAACGTGGGGTATACAGGAGGTTATTGTGTGTATTGTGTATTGTGTAACGTGGGGTATACAGGAGGTTATTGTGTAACGTGGGGTATACAGGAGGTTATTGTGTAACGTGGGGTATACAGGAGGTTATTGTGTAACGTGGGGTATACAGGAGGTTATTGTGTAACGTGGGGTATACAGGAGGTTATTGTGTAACGTGGGGTATACAGGAGGTTATTGTGTATTGTGTAACGTGGGGTATACAGGAGGTTATTGTGTAACGTGGGGTATACAGGAGGTTATTGTGTAACGTGGGGTATACAGGAGGTTATTGTGTAACGTGGGGTATACAGGAGGTTATTGTGTAACGTGGGGTATACAGGAGGTTATTGTGTAACGTGGGGTATACAGGAGGTTATTGTGTAACGTGGGGTATACAGGAGGTTATTGTGTAACGTGGGGTATACAGGAGGTTATTGTGTAACGTGGGGTATACAGGAGGTTATTGTGTAACGTGGGGTATACAGGAGGTTATTGTGTAACGTGGGGTATACAGGAGGTTATTGTGTAACGTGGGGTATACAGGAGGTTATTGTGTATTGTGTAACGTGGGGTATACAGGAGGTTATTGTGTAACGTGGGGTATACAGGAGGTTATTGTGTATTGTGTAACGTGGGGTATACAGGAGGTTATTGTGTAACGTGGGGTATACAGGAGGTTATTGTGTATTGTGTAACGTGGGGTATACAGGAGGTTATTGTGTAACGTGGGGTATACAGGAGGTTATTGTGTAACGTGGGGTATACAGGAGGTTATTGTGTAACGTGGGGTATACAGGAGGTTATTGTGTAACGTGGGGTATACAGGAGGTTATTGTGTAACGTGGGGTATACAGGAGGTTATTGTGTAACGTGGGGTATACAGGAGGTTATTGTGTAACGTGGGGTATACAGGAGGTTATTGTGTAACGTGGGGTATACAGGAGGTTATTGTGTAACGTGGGGTATACAGGAGGTTATTGTGTAACGTGGGGTATACAGGAGGTTATTGTGTATTGTGTATTGTGTAACGTGGGGTATACAGGAGGTTATTGTGTAACGTGGGGTATACAGGAGGTTATTGTGTAACGTGGGGTATACAGGAGGTTATTGTGTATTGTGTAACGTGGGGTATACAGGAGGTTATTGTGTAACGTGGGGTATACAGGAGGTTATTGTGTATTGTGTAACGTGGGGTATACAGGAGGTTATTGTGTAACGTGGGGTATACAGGAGGTTATTGTGTTACGTGGGGTATACAGGAGGTTATTGTGTATTGTGTAACGTGGGGTATACAGGAGGTTATTGTGTAACGTGGGGTATACAGGAGGTTATTGTGTATTGTGTAACGTGGGGTATACAGGAGGTTATTGTGTAACGTGGGGTATACAGGAGGTTATTGTGTAACGTGGGTATACAGGAGGTTATTGTGTATTGTGTAACGTGGGGTATACAGGAGGTTATTGTGTATTGTGTATTGTGTAACGTGGGGTATACGGAGGTTATTGTGTAACGTGGGTATACAGGAGGTTATTGTGTAACGTGGGGTATACAGGAGGGTATTGTGTATTGTGTAACGTGGGGTATACAGGAGGTTATTGTGTATTGTGTAACGTGGGGTATACAGGAGGTTATTGTGTAACGTGGGGTATACAGGAGGTTATTGTGTAACGTGGGGTATACAGGAGGTTATTGTGTAACGTGGGTATACAGGAGGTTATTGTGTAACGTGGGGTATACAGGAGGTTATTGTGTAACGTGGGGTATACAGGAGGTTATTGTGTAACGTGGGTATACAGGAGGTTATTGTGTAACGTGGGGTATACAGGAGGTTATTGTGTATTGTGTAACGTGGGTATACAGGAGGTTATTGTGTAACGTGGGGTATACAGGAGGTTATTGTGTAACGTGGGGTATACAGGAGGTTATTGTGTAACGTGGGGTATACAGGAGGTTATTGTGTAACGTGGGGTATACAGGAGGTTATTGTGTAACGTGGGGTATACAGGAGGTTATTGTGTAACGTGGGGTATACAGGAGGTTATTGTGTAACGTGGGGTATACAGGAGGTTATTGTGTGTAACGTGGGGTATACAGGAGGTTATTGTGTAACGTGGGGTATACAGGAGGTTATTGTGTAACGTGGGGTATACAGGAGGTTATTGTGTATTGTGTAACGTGGGGTATACAGGAGGTTATTGTGTAACGTGGGGTATACAGGAGGTTATTGTGTATTGTGTAACGTGGGGTATACAGGAGGTTATTGTGTAACGTGGGGTATACAGGAGGTTATTGTGTATTGTGTAACGTGGGGTATACAGGAGGTTATTGTGTAACGTGGGGTATACAGGAGGTTATTGTGTAACGTGGGGTATACAGGAGGTTATTGTGTAACGTGGGGTATACAGGAGGTTATTGTGTAACGTGGGGTATACAGGAGGTTATTGTGTAACGTGGGGTATACAGGAGGTTATTGTGTAACGTGGGGTATACAGGAGGTTATTGTGTATTGTGTAACGTGGGGTATACAGGAGGTTATTGTGTATTGTGTAACGTGGGGTATACAGGAGGTTATTGTGTAACGTGGGGTATACAGGAGGTTATTGTGTAACGTGGGGTATACAGGAGGTTATTGTGTATTGTGTAACGTGGGGTATACAGGAGGTTATTGTGTAACGTGGGGTATACAGGAGGTTATTGTGTAACGTGGGGTATACAGGAGGTTATTGTGTATTGTGTAACGTGGGGTATACAGGAGGTTATTGTGTGTATTGTGTAACGTGGGGTATACAGGTTATTGTGTAACGTGGGGTATACAGGAGGTTATTGTGTATTGTGTATTGTGTAACGTGGGGTATACAGGAGGTTATTGTGTAACGTGGGGTATACAGGAGGTTATTGTGTATTGTGTAACGTGGGGTATACAGGAGGTTATTGTGTATTGTGTAACGTTGGGTATACAGGAGGTTATTGTGTAACGTGGGGTATACAGGAGGTTATTGTGTAACGTGGGGTATACAGGAGGTTATTGTGTATTGTGTAACGTGGGGTATACAGGAGGTTATTGTGTAACGTGGGGTATACAGGAGGTTATTGTGTAACGTGGGGTATACAGGAGGTTATTGTGTGTAACGTGGGGTATACAGGAGGTTATTGTGTAACGTGGGGTATACAGGAGGTTATTGTGTAACGTGGGGTATACAGGAGGTTATTGTGTAACGTGGGGTATACAGGAGGTTATTGTGTAACGTGGGGTATACAGGAGGTTATTGTGTATTGTGTAACGTGGGGTATACAGGAGGTTATTGTGTAACGTGGGGTATACAGGTTATTGTGTAACGTGGGGTATACAGGTTATTGTGTAACGTGGGGTATACAGGAGGTTATTGTGTAACGTGGGGTATACAGGAGGTTATTGTGTATTGTGTAACGTGGGGTATACAGGAGGTTATTGTGTAACGTGGGGTATACAGGAGGTTATTGTGTAACGTGGGGTATACAGGAGGTTATTGTGTAACGTGGGGTATACAGGAGGTTATTGTGTAACGTGGGGTATACAGGAGGTTATTGTGTATTGTGTAACGTGGGTATACAGGAGGTTATTGTGTAACGTGGGGTATACAGGAGGTTATTGTGTAACGTGGGGTATACAGGAGGTTATTGTGTGTGTAACGTGGGTATACAGGAGGTTATTGTGTAACGTGGGGTATACAGGAGGTTATTGTGTAACGTGGGGTATACAGGAGGTTATTGTGTAACGTGGGGTATACAGGAGGTTATTGTGTAACGTGGGGTATACAGGAGGTTATTGTGTATTGTGTAACGTGGGGTATACAGGAGGTTATTGTGTAACGTGGGGTATACAGGAGGTTATTGTGTAACGTGGGGTATACAGGAGGTTATTGTGTAACGTGGGGTATACAGGAGGGTATTGTGTAACGTGGGGTATACAGGAGGTTATTGTGTATTGTGTAACGTGGGGTATACAGGAGGTTATTGTGTAACGTGGAGTATACAGGAGGTTATTGTGTAACGTGGGGTATACAGGAGGTTATTGTGTAACGTGGGTATACAGGAGGTTATTGTGTAACGTGGGGTATACAGGAGGTTATTGTGTAACGTGGGGTATACAGGAGGTTATTGTGTAACGTGGGGTATACAGGAGGTTATTGTGTAACGTGGGGTATACAGGAGGTTATTGTGTAACGTGGGGTATACAGGAGGTTATTGTGTAACGTGGGGTATACAGGAGGTTATTGTGTAACGTGGGGTATACAGGAGGTTATTGTGTAACGTGGGGTATACAGGAGGTTATTGTGTAACGTGGGGTATACAGGAGGTTATTGTGTAACGTGGGTATACAGGAGGTTATTGTGTAACGTGGGGTATACAGGAGGTTATTGTGTAACGTGGGGTATACAGGAGGTTATTGTGTAACGTGGGTATACAGGAGGTTATTGTGTACCGTGGGTATACAGGAGGTTATTGTGTAACGTGGGGTATACAGGAGTTATTGTGTAACGTGGGGTATACAGGAGGTTATTGTGTAACGTGGGGTATACAGGAGGTTATTGTGTAACGTGGGGTATACAGGAGGTTATTGTGTAACGTGGGGTATACAGGAGGTTATTGTGTATTGTGTAACGTTGGGTATACAGGAGGTTATTGTGTAACGTGGGGTATACAGGAGGTTATTGTGTAACGTGGGGTATACAGGAGGTTATTGTGTATTGTGTAACGTGGGGTATACAGGAGGTTATTGTGTAACGTGGGGTATACAGGAGGTTATTGTGTAACGTGGGGTATACAGGAGGTTATTGTGTAACGTGGGGTATACAGGAGGTTATTGTGTATTGTGTAACGTGGGGTATACAGAGGTTATTGTGTAACGTGGGGTATACAGGAGGTTATTGTGTAACGTGGGGTATACAGGAGGTTATTGTGTATTGTGTAACGTGGGGTATACAGGAGGTTATTGTGTAACGTGGGGTATACAGGAGGTAATTGTGTAAGGTGGGGTATACAGGAGGTTATTGTGTAACGTGGGTATACAGGAGGTTATTGTGTAACGTGGGGTATACAGGAGGTTATTGTGTAACGTGGGGTATACAGGAGGTTATTGTGTAACGTGGGGTATACAGGAGGTTATTGTGTAACGTGGGGTATACAGGAGGTTATTGTGTAACGTGGGGTATACAGGAGGTTATTGTGTAACGTGGGGTATACAGGAGGTTATTGTGTAACGTGGGGTATACAGGAGGTTTATTGTGTAACGTGGGGTATACAGGAGGTTATTGTGTAACGTGGGGTATACAGGAGGTTATTGTGTATTGTGTAACGTGGGGTATACAGGAGGTTATTGTGTAACGTGGGTATACAGGAGGTTATTGTGTAACGTGGGGTATACAGGAGGTTATTGTGTAACGTGGGGTATACAGGAGGTTATTGTGTATTGTGTAACGTGGGGTATACAGGAGGTTATTGTGTAACGTGGGTATACAGGTTATTGTGTAACGTGGGGTATACAGGAGGTTTATTGTGTAACGTGGGGTATACAGGAGGTTATTGTGTGTAACGTGGGGTATACAGGAGGTTGTGTAACGTGGGGTATACAGGAGGTTATTGTGTAACGTGGGGTATACAGGAGGTTTATTGTGTATTGTGTAACGTGGGGTATACAGGAGGTTATTGTGTAACGTGGGGTATACAGGAGGTTATTGTGTAACGTGGGGTATACAGGAGGTTATTGTGTACGTGGGGTATACAGGAGGTTATTGTGTAACGTGGGGTATACAGGAGGTTATTGTGTAACGTGGGGTATACAGGAGGTTATTGTGTAACGTGGGGTATACAGGAGGTTATTGTGTAACGTGGGGTATACAGGAGGTTATTGTGTAACGTGGGGTATACAGGAGGTTATTGTGTAACGTGGGGTATACAGGAGGTTATTGTGTATTGTGTAACGTGGGGTATACAGGAGGTTATTGTGTAACGTGGGGTATACAGGAGGTTATTGTGTATTGTGTAACGTGGGGTATACAGGAGGTTATTGTGTGTAACGTGGGGTATACAGGAGGTTATTGTGTATTGTGTAACGTGGGGTATACAGGAGGTTATTGTGTAACGTGGGGTATACAGGAGGTTATTGTGTAACGTGGGGTATACAGGAGGTTATTGTGTAACGTGGGGTATACAGGAGGTTATTGTGTAACGTGGGGTATACAGGAGGTTATTGTGTAACGTGGGGTATACAGGAGGTTATTGTGTAACGTGGGGTATACAGGAGGTTATTGTGTAACGTGGGGTATACAGGAGGTTATTGTGTAACGTGGGGTATACAGGAGGTTATTGTGTATTGTGTAACGTGGGTATACAGGAGGTTATTGTGTAACGTGGGGTATACAGGAGGTTATTGTGTATTGTGTAACGTGGGGTATACAGGAGGTTATTGTGTAACGTGGGGTATACAGGAGGTTATTGTGTATTGTGTAACGTGGGGTATACAGGAGGTTATTGTGTAACGTGGGGTATACAGGAGGTTATTGTGTAACGTGGGGTATACAGGAGGTTATTGTGTAACGTGGGGTATACAGGAGGTTATTGTGTAACGTGGGTATACAGGAGGTTATTGTGTAACGTGGGGTAGGGAGGTTATTGTGTAACGTGGGGTATACAGGAGGTTATTGTGTAACGTGGGGTATACAGGAGGTTATTGTGTAACGTGGGGTATACAGGAGGTTATTGTGTAACGTGTGGTATACAGGAGGTTATTGTGTAACGTGGGTTATTCAGGAGGTTATTGTGTAACGTGGGGTATACAGGAGGTTATTGTGTAACGTGGGGTATACAGGAGGTTATTGTGTAACGTGGGGTATACAGGTTATTGTGTAACGTGGGGTATACAGGAGGTTATTGTGTATTGTGTAACGTGGGGTATACAGGTTATTGTGTATTGTGTATTGTGTAACGTGGGGTATACAGGTTATTGTGTAACGTGGGGTATACAGGAGGTTATTGTGTATTGTGTATTGTGTAACGTGGGGTATACAGGAGGTTATTGTGTAACGTGGGGTATACAGGAGGTTATTGTGTATTGTGTAACGTGGGGTATACAGGAGGTTATTGTGTAACGGGGTATACAGGAGATTATTGTGTATTGTGTAACGTGGGGTATACAGGAGGTTATTGTGTAACGTGGGGTATACAGGTTATTGTGTAACGTGGGGTATACAGGAGGTTATTGTGTATTGTGTACGTGGGGTATACAGGAGGTTATTGTGTAACGTGGGGTATACAGGAGGTTATTGTGTAACGTGGGGTATACAGGTTATTGTGTAACGTGGGGTATACAGGAGGTTATTGTGTATTGTGTAACGTGGGGTATACAGGAGGTTATTGTGTAACGTGGGGTATACAGGAGGTTATTGTGTAACGTGGGGTATACAGGTTATTGTGTAACGTGGGGTATACAGGAGGTTATTGTGTAACGTGGGGTATACAGGTTATTGTGTAACGTGGGGTATACAGGAGGTTATTGTGTATTGTGTAACGTGGGGTATACAGGAGGTTATTGTGTAACGTGGGGTATACAGGAGGTTATTGTGTAACGTGGGGTATACAGGAGGTTATTGTGTAATGGTGTAACGTGGGTATACAGGAGGTTATTGTGTAACGTGGGTATACAGGAGGTTGTGTAACGTGGGGTATACAGGAGGTTATTGTGTATTGTGTAACGTGGGGTATACAGGAGGTTATTGTGTATTGTGTATTGTGTAACGTGGGGTATACAGGTTATTGTGTAACGTGGGGTATACAGGAGGTTATTGTGTATTGTGTATTGTGTAACGTGGGGTATACAGGAGGTTATTGTGTAACGTGGGGTATACAGGAGGTTATTGTGTATTGTGTAACGTGGGGTATACAGGAGGTTATTGTGTAACGGGGTATACAGGAGATTATTGTGTATTGTGTAACGTGGGGTATACAGGAGGTTATTGTGTAACGTGGGGTATACAGGTTATTGTGTAACGTGGGGTATACAGGAGGTTATTGTGTAACGTGGGGTATACAGGAGGTTATTGTGTAACGTGGGGTATACAGGAGGTTATTGTGTAATGTGGGGTATACAGGAGGTTATTGTGTAACGTGGGGTATACAGGTTATTGTGTAACGTGGGGTATACAGGAGGTTATTGTGTATTGTGTAACGTGGGGTATACAGGAGGTTATTGTGTAACGTGGAGTATACAGGTTATTGTGTAACGTGGGGTATACAGGAGGTTATTGTGTAACGTGGGGTATACAGGAGGTTATTGTGTAACGTGGGGTATACAGGAGGTTATTGTGTAACGTGGGGTATACAGGAGGTTATTGTGTATTGTGTAACGTGGGGTATACAGGAGGTTATTGTGTATTGTGTAACGTTGGGTATACAGGAGGTTATTGTGTATTGTGTAACGTGGGGTATACAGGAGGTTATTGTGTAACGTGGGGTATACAGGAGGTTATTGTGTATTGTGTAACGTGGGGTATACAGGAGGTTATTGTGTATTGTGTAACGTGGGGTATACAGGAGGTTATTGTGTATTGTGTAACGTGGGGTATACAGGAGGTTATTGTGTATTGTGTAAACGTGGGGTATACAGGAGGTTATTGTGTATTGTGTAACGTGGGGTATACAGGAGGTTATTGTGTATTGTGTAACGTGGGGTATACAGGAGGTTATTGTGTAACGTGGGGTATACAGGAGGTTATTGTGTAACGTGGGGTATACAGGAGGTTATTGTGTATTGTGTAACGTGGGGTATACAGGAGGTTATTGTGTAACGTGGGGTATACAGGAGGTTATTGTGTAACGTGGGGTATACAGGAGGTTATTGTGTAACGTGGGTATACAGGAGGTTATTGTGTAACGTGGGGTATACAGGAGGTTATTGTGTAACGTGGGGTATACAGGAGGTTATTGTGTATTGTGTAACGTGGGGTATACAGGAGGTTATTGTGTAACGTGGGGTATACAGGAGGTTATTGTGTATTGTGTAACGTGGGGTATACAGGAGGTTATTGTGTAACGGGGTATACAGGAGGTTATTGTGTATTGTGTAACGTGGGGTATACAGGAGGTTATTGTGTAACGTGGGGTATACAGGAGGTTATTGTGTATTGTGTAACGTGGGGTATACAGGAGGTTATTGTGTAACGTGGGGTATACAGGAGGTTATTGTGTAACGTGGGGTATACAGGAGGTTATTGTGTAACGTGGGGTATACAGGAGGTTATTGTGTAACGTGGGGTATACAGGAGGTTATTGTGTAACGTGGGGTATACAGGAGGTTATTGTGTATTGTGTAACGTGGGTATACAGGAGGTTATTGTGTAACGTGGGGTATACAGGTTATTGTGTAACGTGGGGTATACAGGAGGTTATTGTGTAACGTGGGTATACAGGAGGTTATTGTGTAACGTGGGGTATACAGGAGGTTATTGTGTAACGTGGGGTATACAGGAGGTTATTGTGTAACGTGGGGTATACAGGAGGTTATTGTGTAACGTGGGGTATACAGGAGGTTATTGTGTATTGTGTAACGTGGGGTATACAGGAGGTTATTGTGTAACGTGGAGTATACAGGTTATTGTGTAACGTGGGGTATACAGGAGGTTATTGTGTAACGTGGGGTATACAGGAGGTTATTGTGTAACGTGGGGTATACAGGAGGTTATTGTCTACCGTGGGGTATACAGGAGGGTATTGTGTATTGTGTAACGTGGGGTATACAGGAGGTTATTGTGTATTGTGTAACGTGGGGTATACGGGAGGTTATTGTGTACGTGGAGTATACAGGTTATTGTGTAACGTGGGGTATACAGGAGGTTATTGTGTAACGTGGGGTATACAGGAGGTTATTGTGTAACGTGGGGTATACAGGAGGTTATTGTGTAACGTGGGGTATACAGGAGGTTATTGTGTAACGTGGGGTATACAGGAGGTTATTGTGTAACGTGGGGTATACAGGAGGTTATTGTGTAACGTGGGGTATACAGGAGGTTATTGTGTAACGTGGGGTATACAGGAGGTTATTGTGTAACGTGGGGTATACAGGAGGTTATTGTGTATTGTGTAACGTGGGGTATACAGGAGGTTATTGTGTAACGTGGGGTATACAGGAGGTTAGTATTGTGTAACGTGGGGTATACAGGAGGTTATTGTGTATTGTGTAACGTGGGGTATACAGGAGGTTATTGTGTAACGTGGGGTATACAGGAGGTTATTGTGTATTGTGTAACGTGGGTATACAGGAGGTTATTGTGTAACGTGGGGTATACAGGAGGTTATTGTGTAACGTGGGGTATACAGGAGGTTATTGTGTAACGTGGGGTATACAGGAGGTTATTGTGTAACGTGGGGTATACAGGAGGTTATTGTGTAACGTGGGGTATACAGGAGGTTATTGTGTAACGTGGGGTATACAGGAGGTTATTGTGTAACGTGGGGTATACAGGAGGTTATTGTGTAACGTGGGGTATACAGGAGGTTATTGTGTAACGTGGGGTATACAGGAGGTTATTGTGTATTGTGTAACGTGGGGTATACAGGAGGTTATTGTGTAACGTGGGGTATACAGGAGGTTATTGTGTAACGTGGGGTATACAGGAGGTTATTGTGTAACGTGGGGTATACAGGAGGTTATTGTGTAACGGGGTATACAGGAGGTTATTGTGTATTGTGTAACGTGGGGTATACAGGAGGTTATTGTGTAACGTGGGGTATACAGGTTATTGTGTAACGTGGGGTATACAGGAGGTTATTGTGTAACGTGGGGTATACAGGAGGTTATTGTGTAACGTGGGGTATACAGGAGGTTATTGTGTATTGTGTAACGTGGGGTATACAGGAGGTTATTGTGTAACGTGGAGTATACAGGTTATTGTGTAACGTGGGGTATACAGGAGGTTATTGTGTAACGTGGGGTATACAGGAGGTTATTGTGTAACGGGGGGTATACAGGAGGTTATTGTGTAACGTGGGGTATACAGGAGGTTATTGTGTATTGTGTAACGTGGGGTATACAGGAGGTTATTGTGTAACGTGGGGTATACAGGAGGTTATTGTGTAACGTGGGGTATACAGGAGGTTATTGTGTAACGTGGGGTATACAGGAGGTTATTGTGTAACGTGGGGTATACAGGAGGTTATTGTGTAACGTGGGGTATACAGGAGGTTATTGTGTAACGTGGGGTATACAGGAGGTTATTGTGTAACGTGGGGTATACAGGAGGTTATTGTGTATTGTGTAACGTGGGGTATACAGGAGGTTATTGTGTAACGTGGGGTATACAGGAGGTTATTGTGTATTGTGTAACGTGGGGTATACAGAGGTTATTGTGTAACGTGGGGTATACAGGAGGTTATTGTGTATTGTGTAACGTGGGGTATACAGGAGGTTATTGTGTAACGTGGGGTATACAGGAGGTTATTGTGTAACGTGGGGTATACAGGAGGTTATTGTGTAACGTGGGGTATACAGGAGGTTATTGTGTAACGTGGGGTATACAGGAGGTTATTGTGTAACGTGGGGTATACAGGAGGTTATTGTGTAACGTGGGGTATACAGGAGGTTATTGTGTAACGTGGGGTATACAGGAGGTTATTGTGTAACGTGGGTATACAGGAGGTTATTGTGTAACGTGGGGTATACAGGAGGTTATTGTGTAACGTGGGGTATACAGGAGGTTATTGTGTAACGTGGGGTATACAGGAGGTTATTGTGTAACGTGGGGTATACAGGAGGTTATTGTGTAACGTGGGGTATACAGGAGGTTATTGTGTAACGTGGGGTATACAGGAGGTTATTGTGTAACGTGGGGTATACAGGAGGTTATTGTGTAACGTGGGGTATACAGGAGGTTATTGTGTATTGTGTAACGTGGGGTATACAGGAGGTTATTGTGTAACGTGGGGTATACAGGAGGTTATTGTGTAACGTGGGGTATACAGGAGGTTATTGTGTAACGTGGGGTATACAGGAGGTTATTGTGTAACGTGGGGTATACAGGAGGTTATTGTGTAACGTGGGGTATACAGGAGGTTATTGTGTAACGTGGGGTATACAGGAGGTTATTGTGTAACGTGGGGTATACAGGAGGTTATTGTGTAACGTGGGGTATACAGGAGGTTATTGTGTAACGTGGGGTATACAGGAGGTTATTGTGTATTGTCCCACTAATAATAACCAAGAGGAAAGTGTTCAGTTGCAAGTTAAGTTAAAAATATGGATGTATAACGAAGGTTAGTGAGTTGTTTTGAATAATCAGCTGGTAGGTGACGTCACGTGACAACTACAATGGCTGGTACCGAAGCCACCAATACGAGTGGGGAATGTTTTTATGAAGAGGAAGAGGATTATTCAGGCTTTCCTAAAGGTAAGGAGGACCAGACCCACCTTCCTGAACAGGAATCTGATGGGCTGATAAAGTTGAGGAAGGAAGTGTTGAGGTGGAGGAAGCGCATTGGAACCATAGTAGAAGAGGGCCGCATCCCGGGGGATGGTCTAACCCCTTCTGTACCGGCGACGTCTTTTTAACTGTATTCTAGCTATATTTAGACGATTTTGTGCAGTTTAAGTAAGAAGGAGTTATTGTAATAAAATGGGTTAGGCGAGAGAGTTCGAAGCCTGTTAACTATACTGGATAAAATTGTCTAATAGTTGCCAGAATATATTGAAAAGTACATCACCGGTACAGAAGGGGTTAAATGATTTAACTGCTAGGGTCAACGAATTGGTACCGTATCTGAGAACGTGGCCCTAAAAGAACAGACTTAGAAATACAAAAAACATTTAAATGAGTGAAAGATATATGATGGGTAAAGGGAGAGGGCTGAGTGAGAGATTTGTGAAGTACGGGAGGAAAATGCTAGGCTAAAAAAAAGGAGTGGAAACAAACCAAGACAGGCCACAA
Source organism: Paralithodes platypus (assembly GCA_032716605.1). Taxonomy (NCBI): domain Eukaryota; kingdom Metazoa; phylum Arthropoda; class Malacostraca; order Decapoda; family Lithodidae; genus Paralithodes; species Paralithodes platypus. The sequence continues at coordinate 4,226,237 of CM064500.1, read as the reverse complement.
AAAATGGAAGAAGAGGTATCACAAATGAAAAATGTGTGGGGTGATCGAGTAGGTGAAGCAGAAGTACAACTAAAAGCAATTATTGAGGAGCAAAAGGGACAGCAGGAGGAGAACCTGAACAAGAGGGTTGTTATTGCCATCAGACAAAATGAGAAACAGGTCAGTGATATTATTGACAAGAAGAGATGTGTAATCATGTTTGGAGATGTAGAAGAGAAAATATCAGATAGAAATACGAGAAAAGGTGTGGAGATGAAGAAAGATGATTGCTGTGATAGATAAAGAAGATAAGGAGGGATGGAAGAGGGAGGGAGAGGACTGTTGGAGACTAGGAAAGTACAAGAAAGGAGAAATGAGGCCAATGAAGATTAGATTTAAGTCAACCAAACAGCAGAGGAGGTACTCAGATCTCAGATCCAGGAGGGAGAATACAAAAATGTTAAACTAAGGAAAGACCTACTGTAAATGCGGAAGAGAGGGGAAAAATTAGAGAAATAAATCGAAAAGTAAAAGAAAGAACGATAATAGATCAGAAGTGGTGAAGGGGAATTTTTTCTACAGGAACATGGATGGGAAAGTAAAGAAGCGGTACCGGTACCTGAAGAAGGGGGAGAAGATAGGGGCGTAGGGGGGGGGGGGGGGAGAAAAGGCGTGGTTGAACAGCAACAAGAGGGATTGGAGGGAAAGGTGCAATAGGAAGGGGATATAGTAAAAATATTAAGGTAAAGACAAAGAATATAAATCATAATAATAAATGTCAAAGCAACAGGTGCAAGATGGTCTATAGTGATGTGGATGGACTGATATCAAAGCAACAGGTGCAAGATGGTCTATAGTGATGTGGATGGACTGATATCAAAGCAACAGGTGCAAGATGGTCTATAGTGATGTGGATGGGCTGATATCAAAGAAATTATAAATTAATGATTACATCAGACAGGAAGAGCCCTTAACCCCTTCGGTGCGGGCATATTTCTGCCTACTGTATTTCCACCATAATAGGGCTCATTCAGGCACTCCTGATTGATTAGACAAGTGTCTGAATTAAATTAAATGTATTCAGCCAAAAACTAGAAGAAAATAGCTTCAAAACGACACCAAAACAAGCTTCACCCGCAGCGCTACCATAGACGTTCGCTAAAAATGAGCAATCATCGCTAATGTCGCACTACATTTGCATTTGGCAGCACTGTATATCTCACGAGAGCATGGCTCAGAGTCCTCAGTACCGCGGCCGGCTGGCTGGAGGAAGGACATGTGGCCTATCGCGCTACCGCTCCCTCGCACAGGCTGCCTGTAAATTGCCTTATATTGTCAGGACGTTCCAGAACGTCTCCAGCAGCCAATGGGTTGATATTGTGTTTATGAGAAAACTAAACTAAATAAAGGGATAAGTTTGGAGGGAATGGGATGGAACAACTATAATATCTGGAGAAGGGAATAGAGAGGACAAGATGGGGGGAGAGGTGTTAATTCTTACACACAATAAATTGAAAACAAGAATGATTGATCTGAAAATAGAAAAAGAGGAAATATTAGCTGTGGAATTAACTGATGATGACAATCAAAAGGCGGATCTGGCAGTGGCCTATATGCCCGCCCTACACAGGGCTTGGGGAAGAGGGAATACAAATTCATCAAAGATGAGATGCTTATTTCTATTGAAAAATTAACTCACAGAAACAATGAACTAATTATAGTTGGTGATGGGCTGGTCTATCAGAGTGAGAGCTGAGCAATCTCTGCCATACCCATAGCTTACTCTGACTGTTCCTTTAACTTATATATTTTCTAGATCTCAAGCAGTCTCTTCCGTGGATTGACCTCCCAATCTACCAAGATTGGAAGCCAAAGCGTCACATTTTTCCCTTGCCCTCAACTTTCTCTTCATAATTGCTGAGGGGCACAGGGCCCTGGGTGGGGCTTTGGTTTCCCGGGCCGTTTCCGCACCCTCCTCAGCCCCCCGCCATGGAGTGGCTTCGGTCACCCAGGCTTTATTGTGGTCGGCGGGGAGGGTTCTGTGGGGGCACTCGGTTATGGCCTTGGAATTGCTCTTGGGGCTGTTCAGCCAGGCAGCTTGGGGAACAACAACAACAACAACTAATTATAGTAGGGGACTTCAACTGTAAAGAGGTGGATTGGGAACAGAGAGAAGCGGGCAGCAATGTGAACACGTGGGGGTATAGGCTACTGGATTTGGTCACAGAACATTTATTGGTACAAAATATAAAGGAAAATACAGTGAAAGTCCGCTAATCCGGAGGCTGATACCTCGGAATGCCTGATACATCGGAAGGTTTTTGGAAGGTATTTTCCCCCAAAATATATTATTTTTCCCCAAAAATACAGTATATATAAAAAAAAAAACGGCTCACGCCATTTTTAAACGACCGAAAACGCACATATGCACCCGCCGGCGGGCCCGAGTGCGTATGTGCGTATTTTTATGTATAAATCTGATACCTCGGAAAATCTGCTAATTCGGACAGTACCACGGTCCCCTGCATTCCGGATTAGAGGAATGTCACTGTACAAGAAGGGGGAAATGATGAAGCATCCCGATTGGACCTAATGTTTACCAGAGACCCGGATGTAATTCTGATATAAAATACTTACAACCTTTAGGCAAGAGTGATCATGTTGTAATGGACATAGAAATCCTATTGGGTAATTCCAATATGATTGGGAGAGAGGAGCACAAGGAAACTAGGTTTTACTACGCAAAAGCAGACTATCGATCATTGAGACTATATTTCAGAGATGTTGACTGAAGCAAAAATACATCATAAAAATAGTGTAGATGAGAAGTATGAAGTAATCAAAACGATACATGAAGAAGGAGTCAATAAATATGTCCCTAAAAAAGATAATAAAGTCAACAAAGATAAAGAATTGGTTTTTAACCCTTCCGGCCCGGGCTGCCTTTCTAAATGACGGAGCTCGTATCCGGGCGATCTGGCTGAAAAATTACTTGTGTAAACAAATGCCTATCTCCCTTAACCTCTCACCACGGAAGGCTCTTGACCGCCCATAAAAAGCATATAACAGGTACCCGGAAGGGCTCTTGAACGCCCAGTGGTTGAAAGCCTGTGAGCTTCGTGTGCGAGGCGTCGGTCCGATGCATGTAAACAACAGCCGGCTGGACCGACGCCCCGCATCTCCGGCCACAAGAAGGAGAGCGTCGCTTGTTCGTGTGTGCCTGTATGTTGTGTTAAGTATCGAAAAGTGGTGTAAAGTGGCTGTTTTGGCCATAAAGTTATCTCCAATGAAATCATCATCACAGCTCAACCAGTTGACTTAGAGCGCTCTACTTAATGCCATTCTACAGGTAAATAACACAGCTACGCTTGGGGATGCACGGGAATGCGGGAAGCAGTCTGATTAACGAATATACGGTAGCCTAGCCTAGACGTTTTTCGGCCAAAACACCCGGGTTTCGAGGAATATATATATAACATAGCTGGGGCTGGAGGGTTAATATAAGAGCTACAATAATGAAACAAACATGAAAATGTGCGCCTTACCTTGCTGCGTAGACTGGCGTTGAGTAGAGCTCTCTAGTTCAACTGGTTCCGGAGTTATGGCGATGTTAGTGGACGTAACTTTTGCCGCGTATTTACCTCGGCGCGTCCGAACACTCAACCGCGGCCCCGGCTGCGACGCCCTGTTGCACCCGTCGCCCCACCCGCAATTATGCCGGGAAGCGATTTGAGAGTTTTTATTGTTTATTATGCCATTTATTATAGTGATTATGTTATTTTCACCAATAAAGTTATTTATATGAAGTTATTTGTGTCTCTGTCACTTATACTTAGTTTATTGTTATTATTACAGTACAACACGAATTCCTACAACGAGGGGGGGACGTCCCGATAAATAGTACATTTATTCAGTTAATTGTAGCCATGATATTGCAGAATTGAATTATTTTTTAACTAATTTCTCTATTATAAATTCATACATTTTGATATATTCTAGGAACTAATATATTCTAGGTCTTCCCTAGGACCGATTAATCACTTTTATTTACCGCCTTTGTGGTCCATATGTATACGCGATCGCCATAGCGCGAATTTCATGTAGTGCGAGGGTCGGAACGACCCATTTTTCTTCCTTAGTTGTAAGGTAAGTGATGTTTTTTTATATTTGTTAATGGTTTGATGGTATCTGGTAGGTAATATAGGTGTTTGTTTAGCAAGAAATCCGGAAAAAAAAAGGGGCAAAATTGTGGGGCTCAGACCCATATAGAATTATCTCCATATAGAGTGTTATTCCTACAGCGCGAGGGGCTCTGCCGCCCATGTAGTCGTGTTTTAGAAGGATGGACTGTAGTATTATTATTTATACTGGACTATGGTAATTGATAGTGTCATTTTTCATTTTATGTATTGTTAGGTAAGCTAATAATATATATAGTGTCACTTTCACTTGTTCATATTGTTGTGAAGGCACTTGTATTACGTATGCGTGTCTCTTTCACTTATACTTAGTTTTATTATTACTCTTTCACTCATACTTAGTTTTATTACTACTATTAGCCTACATTTAAGAGTGTCACTTTCACTGTCATTGTCACAGGCACTTCAATATGCACTAGAGTGTGAAATTCGTTGAAGCACCGTCCAGCGCACATTGCCACTTCACACTCGAGGCATTCCCATGTGGTTCTGCTCACTTTGTGGGGTCTGCGAGTTGTGTGGCTGCACACATGGCACCTCTTCTGACTCCTAACTGTACTAACTGGTGCTTTGAAAGGAAAGGGGATGGAGCTGGTGCTTCCTGAAGAAGTCGGCACACCCCGTGCGGTCCAGCTGGCCTGGTCCTTGTAGTGGTCTCCCAGGTTCCGCATATTTATCCAGGAGCTCAAGTATCACCTGCTTGTGGAACTTCCGCAGGGACTTGTACTTCTTGGCTCCGGGAGTCCATAGACGGTAGATGTTGTAGGCATTGAGGGCCCGACATATCTACCGTATGCAGAATACCTTCTTATACCACCTGCAAGATGTTCGCAGGCCAGTCGATGAAGCCCATCTTCATGTCGGACTTGTCGACGAGGCGCATATTTAGGTTGTAGTCCAGGACAGCAAGCTGGTTTCTGGACAGGGTTTTTCGTTCTTCGGTCCACCTTCCCTGTGGCGACCATCTCGGCCATTGTGGCATGTGGTGAGGAGGTTGACCTGCCGCTGGTCATGCCAGTGGACGGACAGGATGGGGCCACGCTTCTTGTGGAAGATGTACGTCTTCTTCGTCTTTGTTGGGTAGGTTGGCATGCCCTCCTCTTCGCCTGGACTGTGCCGACAGTTCCGGTCTTGTGGTCATGGAGGTACAGTACTTGGTTAGGATGGGCGACGTGTAGTAGTTATCAGTGTAGAGAATGTGGTTCTTATGGAAGTGTTTCTCCATCAGTTCTCTGCACGACAGCGCCGCCAAATCCAATGTCCGGAGTCAGTCTGAATTTCGCCACCAACTGCCGCTGTATACCACAAAGTCCAGCACATATCCCGTCTTGCAGTCGCAGAGGACGATGATGAAGCGGGTTGTATCTTGGACGGGATATACTGCCTGCAAATGCAAGACTGACCACAGAGAACAGGACAAGAGACCTCATCTAGGCACATTCATTCTGAAATGGAATCAGGAAGGTGGTAAAAACCGATTACGTATCATGTCATACAGCTTCCTGATTTTCCATTAATGATGTCGGGAAAAGTGGACTGCCATGTTGTTGGTCAGGTGGAGATAGGAGCAGGATGGTCAAAGTAACTGTCCCTGGACATTGTACTTGGCCCAAATGCTGGACGTTCTGTGATAAGGTCGGCAGTGATTCCAATAGTATGACAGAGCGTGCTTCCGAAATGTGTCAACTCAGCCTAGTCATGTGCCAAGAACAAACACACAGTTCTGCCCACAGTGATTAGCTTCTCCATGCCACCATCTTAGGCACTGGTCTTCCTGTTTGCCAAGAAAGTGGCA